>JARKIC010000903.1:0-176123 GCA_029378375.1 Mycena olivaceomarginata | reverse complement strand
TTTGGCGGCTATTCCCGCAGCAGTCGGATTCAGGGCGGGATAGGTCGGATTTGCGCGGGAGACCGGACAGCGGCGCGGCTGGGCGCGGACAGAAGAAGGACGATCACTTGTCAACAAATGTATCACGTGCCCACAAAGGTGTCACGTCTTTTGTGTGCGCGATCTCATTTTAGATGCATCAATCTCGGCGGGAATGCCCGATTTTTAGAGGAGATTGCAGCCAAGAAGTTTGACCTTAATAAGGGAAATAGTTCAGGTCAATAGTGGCCCGATTAATGGACAATCAACGAGAAGGAAAGTGATTGATGACCTGATTAGGCAATGAATTAGACCAAACGACCTTCTCTTCCAGCACCGACGCGTCTATGCGCTTGAAATTAATTCAGAACACGAGGCTTCGATATAGGATGTATTTCGTAACAAAATTTTAACCTGGGATGACGCTCGGGAGTTTTTAAAAAAAATAATACCCAAGGATGTCTCACTATCCAAGGAACCCTACTATACTGTATGCCTGTTCAGGTAACTATTTTTTTTCTGTGATTTGTAAAAATTCGAACGGCGGTGAAATGTGTCCCAACATCAGAAAGATTTTGCCATAAAAGGCACACGAGGTCATGAGTTCATAAATAAGCGATGGATGCAATACTTACTGGGAACACTGCGTCGAGGAAGCTGTGGGAGTCAGAATTTTCAGCTTACCACTCCGAGGGAGAAACATTGCAGAAGCGTGTCAAGGGGAAAAAACCGGAAAACATGTGAGAAAGACGGATTTGGCAGTTGATAAGGTTCAGCGAAGCCGGAAACGCAAACCGCGGTGAAATGTCACACAATATCAGATATATTTTCCCATAAAAGGCTTACGAGGTCATGAGTTCAGAATAGAAGCGATCTGGATGCAGTACTTACTGGGAACACAGTGTCGAGGAAGCTGTATGGGCGACAGATTTTATTTCGAGGTAGAAATATTGCAGATGCGTGTCAAGGAGAAAAAAAAACAGGAAGAGGTGAGAACGACGGATTTGGCAGTTGATAAGGTTCAGCGAAACGGGAAATTGATGGAGGTGCGGACCGAACTTGGAGGTGGATGTAGCGACATTTCTTAGAGGTATGGAAGACGGAACAATTTATGTGCTGGGAATGGTATTGTCCTTCAGTGCATTCAGGTTTTTGCAAAATGAGGTGTGAGTGGGAACCACGCAGCGAGCGCTATGTCGACGCAGTTCGGAGCTCAAACTGTAAACGTTGCCAAGTAAGGCAAGAATCTTTCGGGTAAGAAGTTCTGTCATGCACCGTGGAGAGCAATACATATCGGTTAAGATCCGGGTGAACACGCAGGCAGTTGCGGACCGGGCGCAGTAAGAGTTGCGGACCGGGCGCAGTGTGTTCGGCCCGCAATAGATGCGAGAACATCATTGGCTTGTAAGGCGCCGCAATGGTCAGTCAATGTATGGCGTGATAGATTTTGTTTGGGTACCAGTGAGGCGAACAGGAACAACAGAGAGTAAGGGTGCTTTTATTATTCAACATAGTACATTAAGACGATAGAGGTAAGCTAATAAATTACTTCCGGGGGCGAAGATTGGGGCCCTGAGCAGTAGACAATGTGGAACTATTTGCCGAACCGCCCGACGATGCGGAGGCGCTGGGTGCAACTGGCTGTGGGACCGACTATGTGCTTCGAGCAGCAGGGACCGGTGCTGAAGCCAAAGACGCTTGGACTGAAGTCGGGGTGTTGGATTACGAAGTACTTGTCCTGAATTAGATTAGAAATGAATTTGATTGCAAGGCGCCGAGCTTACGTTGTTGAATTCGCTGCGGGGGCCTGAAGCAAGATATTTTGAGTCCGCTGTGTTGAAAAAATGCGAATCACTCACAATTGTGTCATGGGATAACTGTACGGGTTGGCGGCGGACCGATTAAACGCGGAATTGTTCGGCACGGGGACGGTGGATGTAGACCACAGAAGCAGATGGAATATTGGCAGAATCGGACTTCTGTATCACGGCCGTAGAGCGAGAATCAGGGGAAGCAGGAGAGATGTATTCACCCGAGAATTTTAAGGAAGGTACGGAGAGAAGGGCGATTGGAACGTCGGCATGGGGTAGAGGCCTTGCTGCGGAAGGAAAGGTGAAACGTAGGCACCTGTGGGCGGCACCATGTATTGGGGGTATTGTTGAAAAGGTGTGAATAGTGCATGGGGACGATTCCGGTACTTGGATCAGGCACCGGTGACATAGAAGCGATCGGGTTCGAAGACGGCGTCGAGGCAGAGGGACCTGAGGGGGAGTCCGAGCTGTTCACAGAAGGAGGGGATGGGGGGTCGAATTTCCTCCGTTTGGATGGCGTAACTGGGGCAGACATTGTCGAGCCCGTCGTCCCGGAAGTGTTGTCGGAAGTAGCCGATGCATTGGAGGAAATATTGAATGCAGCGGAATCGACCTTGACGCGAAGAGTACCGGTAGGGCTGAGCTCGCGACACAGCCCGTAAAATTGGATTGTGGTATTTGCGTGTGGTGTGGGAGCGCGTGTCCAACGAGCAGTTGAAAAGTCAAATACACACCTATTAATGGATCAACACAATATAGTTAAACGACTATGGCCAACGTACTGCACGGTAGAAGCCTTGGTTTCCCCACGGACGAAGTCTGAGACAGCGACTGTCACAGCACGGGAACCATGACCATCATCAAGGGTTTGAGGACTGCCGGACACATGGCCTAAGCCGTACACCATGGAAGTGAATTCATCGGGTAAGTGATTCTGCCATTAGATCAGAATGCGAACTATTAACAGACGAATAAAGCTTACATTGTACGTGTCGCTGTCGGACTGCCCGGGAGAACCATGAAAGTCGACGCATCGACAGTTAGGGTGTTACTCGGAAGCGAATTGGTAGCCGGTGGAACAGCAGTCGATTGCGCAGTGCACGCCGCAAAAGCGACCATGCCGTCTTCGAGCAGCGGTGCAGTACTGGTGATATAAACAGGAATTTCAGCAGGGATTGTGGTGTTAACAGTGCCATTGGTGCACCAGACATGTGTGCTGTTGGGCATAGTGTGTAGCATAGGTGGAATTGGGCCTGTTGACAGTGACACGACGGCCAGCTTTCAGCTGAAGAATCCGAGAATATTGAACGACGACATGAATGCGAAAGGAGAGTGGCGAGATGTGGGGAGAGAATCAGCCATATAAATCAAGATTTGGGCTTAACTGCGCCGCAGAAAGCTAAGTTTTTGTCGTAGCAGCCTGAAGAGCGAGACCGAACCAAAAAGGCTCAAAAAGAACATGAATCAATGAAAAGCACAGCCCGTAGTTGATCATGAGCTCCGATAATTGAGAGTGGATGGCCGTAAGAAGTGGACAAAGATGTACGCGTATGTGCGGCACGGAGGACCGTGTACGAAAGGCACACTAAGTATGGCCGATCATGGGACTTGACTAAAGGAGCTAAGTGTCGGTTTGATTTTGCTGAGAGGAGGCAACTTTTTTTTTTGCTCACTCAGTTTTGAAGGAAATAAAAATTCCTCTTTACGATCTTCTTGTATGTTGAAACGGAGCACATTGTAAGGAGGGATAAAAAACCGGATCAAATTTGAAGCTGCCAAATTTCAAACATTAGGGTGCGGCAGCTAGGTGACCTGCACCATATAAGGTTACATCCGGTTTTTAGCTGTTTTCAAAAGTTTTTCCGGAATTTTCATCTGTGAGACCGCCCAAGTCGTGTCCGAATTCTGGCGGCCTGCGTCCGACTCAAATTTCGTCCGGACTTCGGATCAGACCTCAAAAAAATTCCCAAATCACCTAGAAATTGCCCCAAGTCTACAGTAGGGGACGCGCTTATTCTTTGGCGCGAGAGCCACTCAGCCCACAGCAATAATTTGATCAGAAAAACTTAAATACGCTGAGATTCTTCAGAGTAAATGAACCCGATGCAATTCCCGGCATCACTCTATGAGAATTGCCTTTTATGGAAGTCGGTTAACATACCCAAATGTCTTCTATTTATCCATACTTCTGGTCTACAAGTTGTTTGGAGTGATTTGATGCGCCCAACATCAAGAACCACCGACGCCATTACTTTTGTCGAGCATGAGTAGTTGTGGGTAAATACTACGCATTGACGGACGACACTGAAGTATATCGAATTGCGATGAGTAAGCACTTCTATAGTATTTTTTCCTCACTGATCTCGATGATCTCTGGCAGTTATGCGTCCCGACAAGAAACTGGAATGGTTCAACAAAAATCCAGGTTGGCGTCCCGAGGACCGAAGGGAGGCCGACCGCATCGTTCGGAATCGCTGGACCGAAACTTACGCGCTGAAGCAGCCAGCAGATGCGACCCCAGCGTCGCCTCTTCCACCGCCCAGGATAATTTATTTCTACAAAGGTTGAAAGGGTACTGATATTCAATTCAGGTGAATAAATGGTCGAGCAAGTCCCGAGAAGTGCCTCAAGGAGTTGGCCATTCGCCTGACTCAATCGAAGTATACCTCGGTTCCCCAACACTGGCGGAAGCTGAGCTTACGCTCTCACCTGCGGATGGTGGGTATTCGATTGGTCGCCAGAAGCTCTCTCGCTCGGACCGTAAGGGACCGCGCTCGAGCCGGCATCGGCGAAAGCAGAAACTACAGAACAGGGAAGTGGTAAGGGTGGGAGAAAGAAAGAATCTAGTCTATCGAGCTATGTGAGTGTATGTAGAGGATGAGGACGACGAGAATACCTATCAAGCTATGTGAGTGTATGCAGAGGATGAGGACGAAGAATGAAATCATGAAAGAGCTGATATATATATATGTAGCGGGACAAGGAAGCCGAAAAGGGAAAGGACGCGACGCATCGAGGCGCCTCGCCTGCATAGACCGTGTTTGGCGGGTCAAACACCTCTTCTATGCCTTGCTCGTCGTGTGGAAGAGAGGGGAGAGATTTTTGGGACAAACGAGAATTCGATTGGTTGCCAGAAGCTCTCTCGCTCGGACCGTAAGGGACCGCGCTCGAGCCACAGGAAATGCAGCGGAGAGCCAGCGGCTCAAGAGACTGCAGGAGGAGCAGCGGCCACATGAATACGAGCAGACAAGCTCAAGACACGGTTCTTCTTTAATGGTTTTGTGGAGGATGGGACGTTCTGGGGGTTGAGCCGAACAAAGTTGAGAAAGGATTGTTGGGCGGATGAGTAAGTGTCCCGGGTGGAGGAAGCGAGCCCGTGCCAGAGGAAAAATGCGACTTCTCGAGGGAGGTGAGCGTGCGTCGTATACCAATGATCTGGGACTTATAATTTTTCCTCGAATTTATATTATGGTTTCACGGCTCGCCAAAATGTTTTCTTTTCGGCGGTATCCCAAAGTGGCAAAAATGGGCTAGTGGGCCACTTGCTCGAATTCTCCGTTAGCTCTTGGACTATTCACCACAGGACATCCCAAATCGTTTAGGGGATATACTCATACTATTATATGCATATAACTCCCACATCTGAACAATACCAAGGTCGTAACAATTTCCGTTTTCAGGCCAAGTAGGGGCGTGAAATGGCAGTGCAAATGAACGGCTTGCCCCACAAGGCACAGAGGGTCTTGAGTCCCTAAATTAAGACATAAACATGTTCATAGGATGTATTCAAACCTAACTGGGCTCAAAAGGTACCACCCACAAATTCATAACCCCTCAAACAAAATCCATCTTTATCTGCGCCTGAAATTTGATGGTCTTGATTAGTTGCTCGCTGTGACATGGAAGTCGCGCAGCTAAAATGTCGTAAACTTGGGAGATTACACATTTAGTGGTATTCATAGATTGCGACAGCAAAGTTCTAAGTTGGTAGCACACTCAGCTGGTCCGTTATAGAGGTGGCCGAACTGTGCGGTTCGGGGTCAGCTTGTGGTCTTCTTCGCAGACTCTGGAGGAGATATAGCATCATTTGCAGTATGATGGCCTCCAAGATCGTGCCTCCAAACTAGGGGAAGAGAACGAGCCAAAAACCTCGCAAATCGAATAGGTATTGGTGGAGAAACAAGCGGAAAACGAACGCCAAGGCTGTTCGGAGACAAGAAGTGGTGTTCACACGCCGTCATCCTGATGGAAACTTCCCCACAATTGTTGATCGCCGTGTCGAAATGCCTCCAAACTTGATATACGGCATCCTCATAGGTCGTGGTGCTCCACCCCACAGGTGCCAAGATATCAGATTTTCTATCGAAGCAGCTTGGGTTAGGCAAGTGGCCCACTAGCTAGTGTGGCCCATTAGGCAGTCGCATATAATATGCAAGAGGCACCGAATGTCCTGCACGAGGTTGAATTCGCTTTTTCCCATGCCGCGAGTTTTCTCTCATCCCATCCCTCGAGTGTTTCTGGGTTAAATTTTCTGAAAACTCACTGTATGCTTCATTGGAATCCCATGATCCACTTGAACACTTCTGAAAATATGTGGAATATGCAAGAGGCGCCGAATGTCCTGCACGAAGTTGAACTCGCCTTTTCCCATGCCGCGGATTTCCCATCCATATTTTTGGTCTACAAGTTGTTTGGAGTGATTTGATGCCCCCGACATGGAGAACCACCTGTGCCATTACTTTATTTGTCTGCGAGTAGAGATATATTATACTTCCTATAAGCCTCAATTCAACCGAACCATAAACTGACGGACCATAATACTGGGGTTTTTCATTCAAATCGACAGGGGGGGTGACGCGTGACCCTTTTTTCAAGTTCGACATTTCGACGCTGGCCAAAATTTCGTCATTTCCTGCGAAATTTTTTGCTTTTTTCGTCGTTTCAGGCCATTTTAGAGCCGCTCCGTGACCAGTGGCAGGTTCGACAAGGGCCGCCGTGAGGCGTGACCGCAACCAAAGTTCGACGTCGACATAAAGAACCAGCTGTTTGAATCCGCACACCAGCTCAAGACCACATCGCTATACTCCCCTTACCAATGCCAGATGGATCTAATCGACGACTTCAGTGCTCGCCTCAATTACTTCATCGACTCTCAGGCATATCACACTCGTATGGGTTTCCCGGCCTTCCCAGTCATTTTCGACTTCGGCAGGGAGTACTCCATTGTTGCTGCGGACTATGACATAGCTGGCCGAAAGGTCGCGGTCGATTTTCGCGTGAATAGCATCGAGGACAGTGTTGCGAGCGTGACAGGACTCACTTTTGGCCCTAGGACCTTCTATATTCGACCCTATGGGGTCATAACACGTCTCTGCTGTTTCAGGACGTTACAGCCTACCCTGGCACCTCGGAATATGCTCGGCGAGCTGGAAATTTTCGTTCTCCCAAACGTCTCCCACAAGTATTTTCCCGGAGAAAAGTCCATTGTCCGTTTTCGGCTTTTCGGGTAGCTGCCCTCGGTCTCAGGAATGTTATTAGTCTCTTAATGTGTGCCTGTTTCGCTTTGATGAATGACATGTTGGAGTTACGAGTGCTATGTGCGTGCACTGCATCACCAACTGCTAACTCCGAGATGTAGTATTCCCTCTGTCGAGTTACCGTACTTTGTAGTTAACAAATTAAATAAGTGCTTTAATTATAGTACAGTACTGTACTATTATAACCAAAGGTTCAGGTGACGGATAACGGAACGAACAGCGTAGGCAACCTGTTGGGTGTGGCATAGTCGTGGGACCCCGTCACCGTTTTCCTTTTGCAACAGCGCGAACATCGGGGTTGACAGCGGTGCAGCGAGCAAGGTGGGTATCATTCGCTCGGCCTTTCCGCACACCAGAGGTACCTGTTTTAAGGCTGACTTCACGTTGGTCACCTGCCATCAGACCGTGATTGTCGCACAACGCACCTTCGGCCTCCAGGTCCGTCTGCGACCGTACGTACTCTCTGGGTCCCGAAGCTACCTCCCCTTCGTCTTATTCTGCCATCTGTGGGTGTTGTTCCTGGACGGGCACAGCTCCCATTACACTGCGCCGATTTGCTGGAGTATTGCGAGGCGAACAACATCAGGGTGTTGGGATACCCACCGCACTGTACGCATGCGCTGCAAGGGCTTGATGTGGTATGCTTTGCGACGATGAAAGAAGCCTGGAAAGAAGAGATCAACGCCTTCGAAGAGCTCAATCAGCGGAGCGTGGATAAGGAGGACTTTTGTGGTGTCTGGGGACGTGCATTTCTCAGGGCGTTCACCCCTGAGGACCGTCAAGGCAGCGTTTGCAGCCACCAGGATTCATCCGTACAACCCCAACATTATCTCGGCCCAGCAGATGAAGCCGAGCGAGCCTACGTCGACGCACGCAGCCTTCCCACTGCCCCAGTCGAGCCCCGTACCCGCCGTGATGGCTGCATTCCATACACATGAATTCATGCACCGTGATCTCTACCCCGACTCCTCCCCTCAAGCTGGCCCATCCTCGTTCCCCGGATCTCTGTCCACTCCGTCTTCACCAACTCCCCCTGCGCGGCATATTCCCATCGACCCCGTGCTACTGCAGTCCCCGAAGCGGCGTCTAGATCCCGCGTCCGACCCGGATCTCTTCACGCCCTGTAAGCGCATGCGGTTCCTTGGCGTTGGGCTTGCCAGCACATCATCAGGATCATTCTTGGTGACGAAACCCAAAGCGACACACCTCGACATCGGCAAAATAGCAGCACCGGTCTTCGAGCGGATTCCGGATGAGCTACAGAAGCCAGACTGGAGTATCCTTCAGCACTCTTCGGACCTGTCCAGCTACACGCGCGACGGTAGACCCTAATTTTTAACCTCCAATGTTGAGGTATGCCCCTTTGTTAATTCTAGACATGGAATCTGCCAAGAGTCGCTGTATATCCTGGGGTTACACCATTTTGGTTACTTTTTATCATAACAAGTATGACGTGGGATTGGGCATCTTCGAGGCGGGTGCTGAACCGTTAGGTCATAAAATCAAAGAGCATCAAGGCATGATTGTAGGCTGAGAATGATCCGCGGTTCGATTCCTGTGATCTATTGGCATTTGGAGTGGGCCATCAAAACATCACATCGGAGTTGAATACAATATTTCTCAGTCCCAAATGAGAAAACTCACCCACTGTCGGAGGAGGAATTTGGATGGGTCAGGCAGGATGCACACATCGGACAAGGAAAAAACTCAGCCGCTGTTGGAGGAGGAATTTGGATGAGTCAGGCAGGATGCACACATTAGACCAGGAGAAAACTCACCGGCTGTCACAGGAAGAATTTGGACGGGTCAGGCAGGATGCACACATTGGACGAGAAAACTCACCAGCTGTCAGGAGGAATTTGGACGGGTCAGGCAGGATGCACACATCGGACGAGGAGAAAACTCACCCACTGTTGGAGGAAAAATTTGGACGGGTCACGCAGGATGCACACATTGGACAAGGAGAAAACTCACCAGCTGTCGGAGGAAGAATTTGGACGGGTCAGGCAGGATGCACACATTGGATGAGGAGAAACTCACCACCTGTTGGAGGAAGAATTTGGACAGGTCAGGCAGGATGCACATCGGACGAGGAGAAAACTCACAGCCTGTTGGAGGAAGAATTTGGACGGGTCAGGCAGGATGCACACATCGGACGAGGAGAAAACTCACATCCCATTGGAGGAAGAATTTGGACGAGTCAGGCAGGATGCATACATCGGACGAGGAGAAAACTCACCCGCTGTTGGAGGAAGAATTTGATGGGTCAGGCAGGATGCACACATCGGACGAAGAGAAAACTCACATCCTGTTGGAGGAAGAATTTGGATGGGTCAAGCAGGATGCACAGATTGGATGGGGAGAAAACTCACATCCTGTTAGAGGAAGAATTTGGACGGGTCAGGCAGGATGCACACATCAGACCAGGAGAAAACTCACGGCCTGTTGGAGGAAGAATTTGGATGGGTCAAGCAGGATACACAGATCGGACGAGGAGAAAACTCACGGCCTGTTGGAGGACGAATGTGGACAGGTCAGGCAGGATGCACAGATCGGACGAGGAGAAAACTCACCCACTGTTGGAGGAAGAATTTGGACAGGTCAAGCAGGATGCACACATTGGACGAGGCGAAAACTCACCCACTTTGGAGGAAGAATTTGGACGGGTCAGGCAGGATGCACACATCGGATGAGGAGAAAACTCACATTCTGTTGGAGGAAGATGAAATAGGACGAGGTTGACTTAAGTTCTGGGCGAAAAGACCGGCAGGCCTACTTAAGTGCCTTCCGCGCTGAACTTAAGTCCTGCACTACTTAAGCTCTGTTCAAACACCAAAAATAATACCACCAGAGAGCTTCAAGATTTCCCTACAACAATATAGATGAAGGGGTTAACCACTACACCATGAAGGAGATATAACTTAGGCGGCCAGATACTGATATTAGCCCTCTATTGGCATATTAACCTTCTATTGGTGTTTCACCTTCTCCGCTTTCTTTATTTTGCCTCTGTGGCCAAACCACTAATAGATGATTCAAAGATTGATCTGTTTCAATAAATTAATATGTATATAAACATGATAAAAGAAATGACAAGTGAGTTAATACACAGTACTTACTCCCCATGGTAGACAGTAGAAGAATAATAGTGTAATGACAGTCGATTGTTCTCTTTATATATGGTCTTCCTGGTGAAGTGGTTAAAGCTTCTCGTCTCTTTGTCACCCAAGGAGCCCCGAAGGTCTGTCGTTCGCATCTTGGTGAGGGCTTTATTTTTGCTGTCATGACTCAAGTTCTCTATCACTTACTTAAGTTCTCCATCACTTACTTAAGTCTTATAAGTAACAACTTAAGATGTCCCGCCGGTCATTTCACCTTGTAACTTAAGTCGAGCTAATAAAGTATTTGGAGGAAGAATTTAGACGGGTCAGGCAGGCTGCACACATCAGACCAGGAGAACACTCACATCCTGTTAGAGGAAGAATTTGGACAGGTCAGGCAGGATGCACACAGCAGACCAGGAGAAAACTCACATCCTGTTGGAGGAAGAATTTGGACGGGTCAAGCAGGATGCACACAGACCAGGAGAAACTTACCTGCTGTTGGAGGAAGAATTTCGACAGGTCAGGCAAGATGCACACATCGGACGAGGAGAAAACTCACCGGCTGTCAGAGGAAGAATTTGGACGGGTCAGGCAGGATGCACACATTGGACAAGAAAACTCACCAGCTGTCAGAGGAGGAATTTAGACGGGTCAGGCAGGATGCACACATTGGACGAATAGAAAACTCACCCACTGTTGGAGGAAGAATTTGGACAGGTCAAGCAGGATGCACACATTGGACGAGGAGAAAACTCACCACCTGTTGGGTTGGTCAGGCAGGATGCACACATCGGATGAGGAGAAAATTCACCGCCTGTTGGAGGAAGAATTTGAATGGGTCAGGCAGGATGCACACATCGGACGAGGGGAAAACACTCACATCCTATTGGAGGAAGAATTCGGACGAGTCAGGTAGGATGCACACATCAGACCAGGAGAAAACTCACCCGCTATCGGAGGAAGAATTTGGACAGGTCAGGCAGGATGCACACATTGGACAAGGAGAAAACTCACCCGCTGCTGGAGGAAAAATTTGGACGGGTCAGGCAGGATACACACATCGGAAGAGGAGAAAACTCACCCACTGTCGGAGGAGGAATTTGGATGGGTCAGGCAGGATGCACACATCGGACAAGGAAAAAACTCACCCGCTGTTGGAGGAAAAATTTGGATGAGTCAGGCAGGATGCAACATTAGACCAGGAGAAAACTCACCGGCTGTCACAGGAAGAATTTGGACGGGTCAGGCAGGATGCACACATTGGACGAGAAAACTCACCAGCTGTCAGGAGGAATTTGGACGGGTCAGGCAGGATGCACACATCGGACGAGGAGAAAACTCACCCCTGTTGGAGGAAGAATTTGGACGGGTCAGGCAGGATGCACAAATTGGACGAGGAGAAAACTCACCATCTTGCATATTCGGAGGCATTATTGCGCTTTCCAGAGTACAATTAGTGGTTTACATTTTGAACTGCGTGACCCTATTGCCTTTACAATGGTCCACATTTTGTAGCGCATGACTTGACATCCTGCAAACCATTTCAATCCCAATGAAGTCCCAGCATTTGTCTTATACAATGCTAAAAACAGCCAAATGATCTTGATGGATTCCGGAATGTTTTTTTTTCAATCTTGCGTGTACTCACGGTGAGGTATTCAGGAAGGAACTGAGAATGCAACTATATAACCGGAGTGATAGTACGATTATCGCCGCAAATATGGTTGTTGGACGACCATAGTTCACACTAAGGTGGACGAAGCGAACGATTCTGTACCGGCCAGAGTATGGAGAGTGCTCTGGAATGACGATCTTCCTCAGCTCGCGTCCCTCATGTCGACTTTCTGAGGCACATTTAGTGGTAAATCTGGTGAGCGCCGTACCCGCGTCGTTAGACCCCAGCTGGCTGTAATTCCAGCCTTGAAATGGGTACACATACATCCATTCATACTCTCCACAGTGCCGGACCAGTACGCCCGCCGAGATGCCCCCGAATCGCTGAATGGCTGTTCCCTTCATGTGAAACTTTTCCTCTTGCCTTGCCACGGTAGGCAACATTCATATTCACATCCAGACCAAAAAAACACAACCATGCACATGATCTTAACAATCCTTAAACCGTGTCTATCTTCTTGCAGGTAATCGTAACCGACAAAAAGAATGGAATTCGCATGTATGTCTGGAAGAAGGTAACAAATTTACAGTGTAATGATATAACAGAGAGACGAGCAGTACGAGGATAGTCGGTGATATAACAGGTTGTTCAACAGCCTAAACAAATCTATTGAGCAATGGTTCACACTCAAGAGAAATGTACTGTACATGACCTATTTGGAATTGAGGATTAATGCATTTCTGCCATTCAGTGCCATGGACGAAGCGACTGAGGTCGAGCCTTGTTGTGCCCTTGGCTCTGAAGATCACTGTATTGTGGGGAAGGTATGGCCCCTCGTGCAACCAAGGGAGAGCCCAAAGCATGCGTTCTCCCATAGCATTTGAAATCCATCCGATGTTCAAGTCAAATCTGGGGAAATCTCCCAAAGGAGTCTTGAGGACAGGATTGATCTGTGGAAGCAGAAGTCAGGTTGAGCACATGACTCTTGCTCACATTCACATCACCTCTGATAGGCCGTGCGGTCCTGGGACCGGGATGCGATCTGCGCGCCGTCGGGTGAGACGCCAACGGAGTCCACCCAACCAGTGTGCCCCTCAAACGGCCCAGCAATAAGTGCGCCGGTTCGGGCGTCCCATATGCGGACCGTCTTGTCCTGGAGGCAGAAGCGATCTGCCGGCCGTCGGGCAAGAAACGGACGGAGCTGACATGATATGTGTGCCCTTCAAAAGGCCCAGCAACGAGTTCGCCGGTTTGTGCATCCCAGACACGGATGGTGTTGTCCCAAGACCCAGATGCGATCTGTGTGCCGTCCGATGAGAAGTTAACGGAGGCAACGAGCTCAGTGTGACCCTCTGACGGCCCAGCAACAAGTGCGTAGGTTTGGGCGTTCCAAACGCGGACCATGCCGTCATGATAACCAGAAGCGATCCGCGTGCCGTCCGGTGAGAAATCTTGTGGGCCCATAGAGTCGATGAACTCCGCAAACGCACCTTTGAGCACATGAGTTTGGGAATCACCGAGGCGGACAGTATTGTCGTCGGACCCAGAGGCGATCCTTTGCCCGTCGGGTGAGAAATAGTTGGAGCGGATCCAGTCTGTGTGCTCGAGTGGCCCAGCAACGAATTCACCGGTTTGGGTGTCCCAGACACGGACAGTGCGGTCCAGGGACCCCAATACGATCCGCCCGCCGTCGGGGGAGAAATGGACGTAGGCGGCATGACTTCTGTTTCCTTCAAATGGCCTAGAAACGAAATCGCCGGTTTGGGCGTCCCAGACACGGACAGTGTGAGACATAAGATATTCATGCTGTGCGGATTGTAGGAGACAACCGATTTGTCTCGCCACTGTCTCGGATACTGATGGTACTGATCCGTCAAATTTTCAAAGTTCAGCAAGAGTTCATAATCACACCAAAGGATTTAGATCTGTACAAGGAACAGTCACCCCCGTATCCAATCTGTTGCCAAGCACAACTCTTGGAATATTTGCTCCTCACTGCATTTAGAAGGTCCCTGGAACCAAGGGTGCGCCGAGGTTGCTCGGCAGACCTAGGCGCATCTTGGCCTCGGGACACCCTGCCGAGGTTCGCTCGAGGTCTGCCCAGTACTGCTTGCACTCACCCATGGATTCTTGCGATTACACTCCGATACTTTGCCCCAATACTTATCTTGACGTGTTGATCAACGGTGATGGTGACGTCACAGGTGACAGATGACAGATCCCCGCGCTCGCTCCATGTATTCCCCGGCCCCGGCACCTGCAAATGAACGAAATCTTTCTGTCCAGGACCAAGGTTGGATAAAACTCGGTAAAACTTGTTACTGTTCTGAACACTCAATACCCCGATATTAAATTTCGAAGCTAACAAGTACAGTAATATATCTGTTTCACCAATGCGACTTCTTCTATCTTTGCAGCTTGCAGTTTGCCATGGTTCAGCCGGGATTTCTGTGCTTCTATCATCCTAGTATGCATGTTTTCAATACCTGTCGCATTGAATTACGACAAATATAAAAGAATCGCATACAATATAAATACAGGTCTGCCTGCCGCCCTTACAAGCAGCACGACCTCGATTCAAGCTCTCATCGAAATGTCAAGAAAGTATTCGAGCAACACATCAAACCCATCCCAACCCTTCTCGTCTGCCATAGCAGCCCGTGGACGACCAATCTCGCGAACATCAGCATCTTCTGCCTCTGCTCTTTCTGCGCGTGGATCTGGTCGTGCCCCTGTGCATCACCATACGTCACAGGCAGCAATTCCCGCCAGTATGGAGTTCAAATTCAAGTTGTATCGCTCTGAAAATTTTCAATCCAGGGATTCACATACTTTGTACTCTGAGAATGCCGGCCAGGAGGCTCCACATGCCCGCATTCCATTGCTCGAGTCAGCTTAACCTAATTATTCCTTTCAATCTCGATTAATTACAATCTTTAGCGTCTCACAAGATGTATCAGCTGTTACTCAACCTACAGCAGAGTCACTTGCACCAAGAGCCACCTCTGAGCATGCTCCATCCCATGAGCTGCCAGAAGCATTGCTGGCGAGGGCCACCCTCTTTGGTACATCCGGGGGGTCATGTACCTTGTTGGCATTTTACACACCCGACACCATGTCAGTTTTTCGGCCTGTGGACTCATTCTTCGTTGTTTCAAGTTTCTCTTCAAGAATGCACCATCCCAGAGCCTTCTCGGATCTTCTCGCATGCCCACGACACTGAAAACAGTTCTTTCCAATCTCGACATGACCGACAAATTCTTGGTTCACCCAATATGCCATAATTGTCATCGTTTCTTTGACACAAATACGAGTGTTGGTGACTATTGCAAGGCTTGCGACGAGCCTTTATTGACTCTAACGGTGATGACCCAGTTGAAGAGGAGACTGAGTCTGAACCACCGGCTACTCCAATGCCAACAGCAAGGCCACGGACATCAAAACCAATCATGGTTTCCCCCATGCAGCTACCGTCCCGAGGCTTGGTCGAGTTTTTCAAGCGTCCTGGCATGTTTCATGCTGTGAATTCTTGGAAAACACGGCTCCAAGTCCCGGGTGAGATGCGATGCATGCAGGATGGTGCTGTTTGGCAAACCATCAAAGGCAGAGACAATGAATTATTCTTTTATGGACCTGGTACGGAGAATGAGATTCGGGTCGGTATTACTGGACAATTTCATTCAAATCGACATGGGGTGTGACGCGTGACCCATTTTATCTATTCGACATTTCGGCAGCCACCAAATCTTTGCGTGACACCTCGAAAATTTCGGCATTTGAACTGAAATTTTTGTCTTTTTTGCCTTTTTTTTTTTTTAGGCAATTTGGGGCCTGTGTGACCACTTAGAGGTTCGACAGAGGCCTGAGTGACACGTGACCTCGACCAAAGTTCGTGATCGACAGGGGGGTGCGTGACGCGTGACTGCCGATTTGAACGAAATTGTCCAGTACACTCAGTTTGGATTGGTATGTTGCATCATTCCCACCATATCCTGGTATTGACATGGAATCCTAGGTTTGGTCGCAAGCGGAGCAGCTATGGACCGAGCTATTCGTCTGGTGTGCTGTCCTTGACTGTTCAAAATCTTACCACTGCACTCCGGTAATGACTCATGTACTCAAATTCACTATTTATTAATCTCATTGTGTTTTCTAGGTATCGGGCCGAAAATATCATACTTTGTTGTATGACACCTGGCCCAAGGGAGCCAACTGCAGAGCAGCTGCAAAATTATTTGAAGGATGTTGTCGATGATCTGATCATGCTGTATGAGCGTGGAATCACTGTGACAAGCCCAGAGCACCCTAATGGTGGAATCTCTGGTTAATCAAAATCGAGTCCGTAAAAAGTGACTTATGAAAAGTACTTGTGCGGAACTTGCCCCTTTCGGCAGGCGTGCGCAAGTTAACTTAAGTTTTCCCACAGGCTGCAAAATCAACTTGTACTAACTTGGCGGGTCGCCTACCTGTCTTATCTCTAAATCTTCCGGGAACCATTTCAAACCCAATCTATCTTCCATGTAAGCAAAGAATACACATTTGTAAGACCGGATCCCCTAACATAGAGTATTACTGACCACCTATCCAACAGCTCCACGGGTCAACCTAACTCAATGAGTATGTCTGGTATGCTCAATATTTGGTCCTGGACTCGTGACTGATCACAGTCCAACTACACAAGGGCATTTCAGGCGGCATTATTCAGCTGGATGATGTAGAGAACTCATACCCAGGATCGTTTTCACTAGAAGTCATTCCTTGGGTCACACATTGCTTCGACGCCAATTTCCTCTTGCACCTGCGTATGCTACCACTTTCAACAGCTGCCAAGGATTGACATTGGACATTGCTCGGCATGGATCTCACTCGGCCAGTATTCTCACATGGTCAACTTTACACTGCACTGACACTGCACTCTCCAGAAGTTGACACCGAGACCGTGCCCAAGTTTCGATTGCGGCCCGGTGAATCAACGACAATGAATGTTACATATCCTGAAATCTTAGTTGTGTATCCAAACTCTTTTGCTGGAGGTGGCGAAGGCATGTCTTGTTACTCATTATCGCTTCCATCCCTGCTGTATTAATCTAGCTCGTCTTGTTTCCGTGCACAATGACTTTCCCTCTCCATCTTGGGCTTTTTGTCGCACATCTACATAACATAATCTTGGTTACTCATATATACCTGGCCCACTATCCTTACATCCACTACATACATACTATGAAAGCCAACAAAAATTCAAAATGCTGCACAAATCTGTGAGTGAATTAACTGCAAGCAACTTGACACTAACGACTTTATTTTAGGCGGGACACAAGAAAAACAGGATATGGATGTTGAATGTGACCGCTATTGATTCGGATGTGATGGAATCCCGAGATTCAATACGCACTAGGGCTACTTCATGCTACTGGTTCGGGTTGTTATCAGCAGAAAGTAAAGTAGCTGTCCAATCCTTGGTACAATTTTATTTTAGGCGCGGCATAGGCAAAACAGGATACGGATGTTAAATACTGCTATTGATTCGAATGTGATAGAATTCCGAGATTCCATCCTCAATAGGGCCATTTCATGCTACTGATTCTGGTTGTGGCCAAGAAAAAGTCAAGTAGCCGCCCAATTCTTGGTACAATTTATTTAGGCGACTTGGGCGAAATCCAGAAACTTGAATTATAAGAAATTCGGGTGTTTCAGAAGAAAAAGCTTAAAGTACAAGTTATGCCGTGCAAGCATCGGCCTCCCCCCAAGTGAATTAACTGCAAGCAACTTGACACTAACTTGCCCGCCAAGTTAGATCAAAGTAACAAGTAACACAAACAAATTAACTTATGCCATCAGATGATCAGCTACTGCCCATTCACCTGTTTTCTAAACAATGCAGTTCTCTTCATTAACTCCAAGGTAACAAGTTAACTGAAGGTAGCCCAAGCTGACTTGAGTTAACTTGAACTAACTTAAGCTACTTGCGGGCCAAGTTAGACAAAGCTAACACAAGCAACTAACTTATGCCACCAGATGGCATCAGTTACCCCCAAGCTCACCTGTTTCTCCAAGTTAAAGATGGTTGCACAAGTAACTTATGTAAAACTAACTTGCCCTGCCACCAAGTAACTTGTAGCTAACTTGTGGCGGGGCAAGTTAATTTTACCCGCACCGTTCCGCATAAGTACAAGTTCCGCACAAACAAGTTAACTTAAGTTCAGCACAGGTAAAATAAGTTAATGCATGTTAATGTTCACAGGCTCTGTTGCACTGTTTCGTGCCACTCAGGTGCTTGATTTCACTGTAAATATGAGTTTCAAACATGTTCATTGTGCCTGGTCTGGATCTGAATCACCGTTTTAACAACCAAGTGCAGTGGAGGTGAGTTGAAATATTGTGGTCTGTTGACCTTGCACTGAACCATTGTGTGGCTGGCAGTCAACTGGCTGGGCTCTACGATGTCGAACGACTTGGGTAAACCACAAGAGAAGCTTCACAAATCACTGGGAGACAAAGGTTCAGGCTGGGAAATGGAACTCAATGTTCAACAGTTCGGCGCCATGGATGGCCTTGATGAACATTGTCCTTTCAGTCATGGTTGATGCCAAGTTTTTACAGCGAAGCACTTGTTCACTTACACGAGGCCGGGGACCTAGGGGGCATTATTTGATTGCTAGCTAGCTTCTCAATACCTCGAAACTGTTTGGTAAAGTAGATTCTAAGTACTTCCTTAGACCTGACTTGGTTTAACTTGAAGACAAACCGGTGAACTTGGCAGTAACTGATGCCATCTGATGGCATAAGTTAGTTTGGTCGTGTTAGCTTGGTCTAACTTGGCCCGGAAGTTAGCTTAAGTTAGCTCAAGTTAACTTAAGTTAGCTTGGGCTACCTTCAGTTAACTTGTTACCTTGGAGTTAATGAAGAGAACTGGGTTGTTTAACTTGGAGGAACAGGTGAACGGGCAGTAGCTGATCATCTGATGGCATAAGTTAATTTGTCCGTGTTACTTTGATCTAACTTGGCGGGCAAGTTAGTGTCAAGTTGCTTGTAGTTAATTCACTCACAGATTCGTGCAGCATTTTGAATTTTTGTTGGCTTTCATAGTATGTATGTAGTGGATGTAAGGATAGTGGGCCAGGTATATATGAGTAACTAAGATTACATTAGATGTGCGACAAAAAGCCCCAAGATGGAGAGGAAAGTCATTGTGCACGGAAACAAGATGAGCTAGATTGAGTTTGGATACATAACTAAGATTTCAGTATATGTAACATTCATTGTTGTTGATTCACCGGGCCGCAATCGAACTTGGGCACGGTCTCAGTGTCAATCTCTGGAGAGTGCGGTGTTGGTGCAGCGTAAAGTTGACCATGTGAGAATACTGGCTGAGTGAGATCCATGCCGAGCATGTCCAGTGTCAATCCTTGGCAGCTGTTGAAAGTGGTAGCATACGCAGGTGCAAGAGGAAATGGTGTTGAAGCAATGTGATGGAATTCCGAGATTCAATAAGCGTTAGACCTATTGCACGCTACTGGTTCGTGCTGTGGCCAGCAAAAAGTAAGTAGCGGTCCAATCCTTGGTGCGACTTTATTTTAGGTGGGGCCAAGAAAACAGGATATGGATGTTGAATGTGACCGCTATTGATTCGGATGTGATGGAATCCCGAGATTCAATACACACTAGGGCTACTTCATGCTACTGGCCCGGGCTGTCATCAGCAGAAAGTAAAGTAGCTGTCCAATCCTTGGTACAATTTTATTTTAGGCGCGGCATAGGCAAACAGGATACGGATGTTAAATGTGACCGCTATTGATTCGAATGTGATAGAATTCCGAGATTCCATCCTCGATAGGGCCATTTCATGCTACTGGTTCGGGATATGGCCAAGAAAAAGTAAAGTAGCTTGCCCAATCCTTGGTACAATTTATTTTAGGCGACTTGGGCGAAATCCAGAAACTTGAATTATAAGAAATTCGGGCGTCTCATAGGAAATCTATACAGAACTGATGTCTTTGGACATGACATGAGCCAAGATATTGGCCGTCTCTTCCTTCCATTGTGCAAAGTACTCTGTGGCGTCACTATTCTCCCCCATCGCCTTTACCCAGAACTGCGCCTGTTTCAAGACGTCCTCGATCAACGGCATGGCCATTCATTCATAGCTGCTTTCCTTCAAGCTCAAAGGCATAAGCGCAAAGAACTCGACTCTTCTCCCTATCTGGTGCTGTACCGGGACAGTACGTTACCGATTATAATGCAGGATGAGATGTCTCTTAGGTTGACCCGTGGAGCTGTTGGATAGGTGGTCAGTAATACTCTATGTTAGGGGATCCGGTCTTACAAATGTGTATTCTTTGCTTACATGGAAGATAGATTGGTTTTGAAATGGTTTTCTGGAAGATTTAGAGATAAGACAGGTAGGTGACCCGCCAAGTTAGTACAAGTTGATTTTGCAGCCCGTGGGAAAACTTAAGTTAACTTGCGGCACGCCTGCCGAAAGGGGCAAGTTCCGCACAAGTTACTTTTCATAAGTTACTTTTTACGGACTCAAAACTGAGAGAGATTATTCACCTAATGAGTGTGAGGATGAACAGAATGCCCCTTACCTGGCATTGGATACAGTACGGAGTCAGTGCAGCCCTGGACAAGGTCAAGGTAGGCGCCCGAAACTGAGCCGGACCACACCTATACGCACCTACAGTTGTGGACAAACAAAGTCCGCAAATAGCCTGTAGCCCCCAACGGGATTTTATTTTGACCCAATTTTAATTTTCCTGAACTCAGAGTAAGCTAAAGAGTCCAAAAAAACATGCTCCGAAGTTTTTTCCTACGAGAAAACACCGGGCGCCAAAATTTTGACTCAGATCCAAATCTCAGATCTGTAATCGGAGACGTTTGGCAAAAAACAGATTTTTTTTTAACACAGCCACATTATGTAATTATCTTATCTACCCACGGTGTTCTCCACTGCTCTCTGAATTGACTCTTCAAGTGCATCAAAAGCACGGTTTGATAACTGATCGGTGCTGTTTCTTCTTCTTCACAGAGCTGAATCTGCCGGTTGACAGTTCCGGTTGACAGTTCTGGAAATAAATCACGCATGTGACCAAGAAAGATTATTTTATTGCACCACATCCACTCGATGGATTTCGAGATTTTTTTGGAATCAGATTCGGTTCAACGAGGCGCGTCGATTGCGCATTTTTTCATAATTTTCCCACGACTTTTAAGCGGGCGCCAAAATTTTGATCGGCCCGGACATTAATTGATGATTTGCCGACAACGGCTCGACAGAATCACATAATTTTTATATGGATGTGACCGTCTGATGAGATCTATCGATCCCAGTACTTATCTCGGCTAAAAAAATAGACATTTTTTTTTAGTGGACTTTGTTGTCCACAACTGTACACTGATCTGCACTGATCTGCATGATGTCAGTGTAGCCGGCCAGCCGTTGGCTACCCGGCCCTACGCGGAAGTGTGCGTAGTCGGCCTGCACAGAGTCAGTGTGATCAGGTAGCCAGACCCTAGACTCACATAGAGCAACTAAAGTCAAGCTTCAAGACATCACCGAACATCTGCGGCTCCAGTGTGCCTGGTATGGGTTAGGAGAAAGGTTGACTGTAGTCCGGTGTACTGATTATAAAGATGTTCCGCGGGTAGGTGGGCAACCCTTAGCGTATTTAAGCTTTTTTTGATGCCAGGATGCCAATTACTGCTCTGTGCTCCCAGTGAGCAAGGGTTTGAATACATCTGATCCCAAGAATGCTAATTATTGCTCTGTGCTTCACATGAGCAAGGCTCCATTCAACACCCATTAATTGAACGGCTCGGAAACTCCCGGCATCAGGGCAACATTCTAAGAGGGCGAGATTCCAACGCTTTCCCTTTGAAATTGATTAGTCCAGCGCAATGATTATAAGGTCGTTCCGCCGGGTTCGGCAAGAGGAGGGAAAACCCTTGTTGCACTGTGATCCCCGCGAGCGGCGCTGGGAATACAGATGGTTGGCCTGTCCTGAGCGTGGCCGGGCCAAAAATTGCTGCACTGTACTCCACGGGAGCGGGGCTGAATACCAATTGATCCGGCCTATACAGGCAACATGACTGACTACGGTGGCTCGAGCGGTATAGGTTTTGGGGGTTCTCACCCAACTCCATCTCATACTTTCTCGCGCCGATTGTTCCAACCCATGAAGAGACGCGTTATAGAACAGTTATAGACGGGACACGGCATGCGCGGGCCTATTCCACCGCCTGCGACCGATTTTAATAGGTACAGTAGGACTGCACCATACAATGTTATCATAGCAGTGCGTGCAAAGTGGAGGTGACATTACATTCTACATCGATTTCCCGTCTCCCTGATTTTCCCCCCTTCGCATTTGGCGTTTGTAGATCCCGTCGCTTGTGGCTCTTGGACCGCTTTCTGGCTTTTTGGTCCACACTACCGGGCGGCGATTGTGGGGCCCAACTGAAATCTTGGCAGGAGGAGGCAGAACACAGGCGGAACACCGGCATTCGCCCGCCGCGAAAAAATCGGCCCCGTAATCCACCGTAATCTCGTCGCCTGCGCGGATTGGACGAATTGCCTTGAGTGTGATGGCGAATTGGTTGTAGTCGTCAAGGAGGTAAAACTACTCATCATGTTGAAATGGCTGATGAGCGCGGTCAACCATGCAAGTACCTGAGTGTTGGCATCACAGTGATGGTTCACCCAGCGAATAGGGCCAAAGAGGATCTGCTTCGTGCGGTCGCATGAACGCATTGTTGACAGGTCAGTGTGTTTGGATTTGGACGCAGCGTCTGCTGCCAACTGACCGGCGAGTTCGTACACAACACTCACCCTGCGTGATTTCGCGCTTCGCATGGATTGCCATCTCGCGGGCGGAGTCGGGGTTTAGACTGTGTGTACGGATGCGTACCGCCAACCATGGGGCAAGGAGGATGCAGTACGCCGACAAACTCCTGCCCAAATTACCGCGAAACGTGAATGCCCATGCAGATGCAGACTTACCATTGGAATGCCGCTGCCCGCCGACGTGCGTGTCCCCAGAACGCGCTCGCAACAGCTAGACCGGCCTGAGAAGAAATTGGATAGCACACGCCGCAACCCATCATAGTCTTGGCCGCTCGCGTAAAGTTGCGGTTTCAGGCGCTCGAAATCCGCCTGGAAAGCATCGACGTCCGCTGCGGAAATTCGATCGGCTGCTGGGTGTTTGGTGACAGCCTGCATTTGTTTGGATTGGCATGGAGAGCCCTGAGCACCTTTTCAAAAAGGACCAGGGCCGTCAAAATAAATCTGAAGAGACAGTCTGAACCAGAATTTCGCTGGCTATCCTCCCAGCATGACCCCCGTCAAAATCCGGCTTGAAACAATTGCACAGTGGCCAAAATACTGTTTTGATGCAGAATCTCGGCACATTGTTTGGTGACAGACTGCATTTGTTTGGTGACCGCCTGTATTTGTTTGGATTGAGCACCTTTTCAAAGGACCAGGACCGTCAAAATAAATCTGAAGAGATAGTCTGAACCAGAATTTCGCTGGCTATCCTCCCAGCATGACCCCCATCAAAATCCGGCCTTGAAACAATTGCACAGTGGCCAAAATACTGTTTTTGATGCAGAATCTCGGCACATGTTTGGTGACAGACTGCATTTGTTTGGTGACCGCCTGTATTTGTTTGGATTGACATGGAGAGCCTAGGCTCGTCCCCCATCCGGTATCCAGGTAAATAGAGCCAAATCCATCACTCGCTAACGCTCGGACGACAGTCCTGGATACCGGCTGGGCCCTCTCGGCGCACTTTAAGCGGGGTTTTGCTTCCCCTGCCATTTCAGAGGTCGGTACTTGTAAAAAATATGCCCCCACTTTAAAAAAAAGTGCTCAAACTTCCTGTATGAATAATTGATGGTTTTGAATTCTCTATCCAATGAGCCCCACATGTTTTTTTGATGGCAGATTTCTTGTCGTCATCATTGTCAAATGGTCCGTGCGCGGCGACGAGCTCGACTTGGTGTAAGATCCCAAAACAATGTGAGCTCAATCAACTTGAAATCGAATTCTGCCCCACTTTGGTATAGGAAGTTTTGACACTTTTTCAGAGCATTTAAGAAGCTCCCAGGTCGATTTTTTTCTAAGTCAGGACCTCTGAAATGGCAGGCCATTCAAAACCCCACTAAAATAGTACCAAGAGGGCCCAGTCCGTTAACGACGATCTCCCTGTTGTGTACTCTTTGTCTGATTGTTGGCTTTGTTTGTGTGATTTTAGTAATTCAGGCTTACGTCCCCGTCTCTCACTGAGATCCTTCGTTAACGTCGACTGGTTCACGAGTCTATGGAGAGCCCTGAGCACCTTTTCAAAAGGACCAAGCCATCAAACTTTGCATTCAATTGATGGCACAATCCCAATTTAGACATTTTGTTCATTTGAATGGTGGGCTAGCCCATGTACATTATGAAAGTGGGTGGGCTAGCCCACATGCAAAAAAAACCTGTGGACAAGCCCACACACATTGCAACCGTGGGTGGGCTAGCCCATGTCTGTCTGGAGTATACCATGGGCTAGACCATGTATGATGTGAGAATGGGTGGGCTGGCCCACATTGTAAGCAAATGGTTATGGGACACCCCATTGGATTATGAAACTAGTGGGCCCGCCCGATGTAAAAATCTTGAGCATGGAAGAAGGATGAGGCCTTTGGTCACGACTTACAGTTCAATAATATCAATTTGAACCCAACCTTGGAATAGGAAGATCCAGCAGACTTGAGCAGTGAACCAGAGGAGGAGTATGTTCCTGATGTTTACCTGGAAGAATGGGACGCAGATGGAAATGGGCCAAGACGTTCTAAGCACACGTCATATGGAAACTTCTGGGAAGCCCGGATATACTGCCACACCTCCTCCAATATCTGGGCCACACAGGTCATTTCCACACTGTCTGCGGTGTCCTCCCCATGCCGCCCACTCCCCACCCTGACAAGCTCCCGTGCAAGGCGATGTTCGTGTTCCTGAACAATTTTTGTATGCCCATGACTCATGCCCGCACTGCCGACCCACTCAACGCTGCCAACAACTTTCCGGTCGGCTTCCTCGCTGACTGGGCCACCCTCCAGGCCAACCTGCATGCGAACCCGCCTGCCGACCCACTCGCCAACTAGCCTCTGCCACGCCACCCCACCTCGCACGCACGCACCGCCCCCACCCCAGCGCCACCCTACTGCTCATCTATCCTGGACACCCTCTACCTTTATCTGCCTCCGCGCACTCTACTTACCAGTGCCTACCCTCGGGAGGCCACGCTCAAGCGTGTCCCGCAAAGTGAGTGGTTTCTGGAAAAAACCTGCGCTTAAGAACTTCGAGCTCGGTGAGGGAGAACCCGACCGGGCGGTTTTCCCACCGCAACACCTCCGGAGGCCACTTCCTACTCTGCACGGGCACTGGCTTAGGGAAGGGAACGTCGGTAAGGAACGTCGGGTAACTCCAAAAAAAGAGCACCAAAACAAACAGCAGACTGTGGAGTTGGCGGCGAGGTGAGCTACATTTGCGGAAGAGCCTGTGCGAACAACTCACGTCGTAGGTAGCGAGATGTGGGTGGGAAAGACTAGTGATGGCGAGAAATAAGATAGCGAGGAGGATGCAAAGAGCGCAGGGAGCAGAGACGATGAGCATTGAGGAAGAAAAAAATATGAAAGGGGAATATATTTTGAGTGGAGGCAATGCCTCCCTCGCAGCGAGCACTCCCACCCAAAGGAACAGTCAGCGTGGTAACGGGTGACTGAGGCAGCGCGTGCAGCGGGCTGTGGCCAGAGAGGGAGCGATATTAAAGTGCAACGTCACCCTGCCAAACCTCGGATGGTGGGACCAGCATTACAGTTGCAGTGACCTACCCAGGAGTTGGTGTAATGTCAGAAGGAGTGTTTTTTTTTTTTTTTTTTTCCCCACCAAAAAAGACAAAGGAATTACCTGGTTTATGGATCGGGCAAGCAAGGATCGGTTGATACAGTGCTCTTTAGGCCTGGAAGACTGGGCGACTTATCGCAGGGAAAATCTAGGCCTGTTTGAAAGTGCCATTTTTCAATCCAAAGGGGGTCCAGAATGAACGGACGAGAACAGTATTTTTGGCTTCATACCCGGTTTGCGAGAACATAGCCTCATCATACTGGTAGACACAGCACGCCCTGAAAAACCAAACAATGGCGACTCAACTTGGGCTTGAGAAATGATGGAAAGTACTTCACGTCCGCAACCGTGCACTGTGTTCTTTCAATTTTATGCTGGACGGCGGAACATGCGTTTCAGTTCCTAGCAATTTCGCATGCTGCTACACCAATTTCCCGGTCGACACTCAGTGCGACCCGCTAAGTATTCAACTCCCATGATCCTGTGCGCACAGTATCTCGCTGTACTTGCTCGCTTTGTACTTCAAACATCTTCCTTGTGTCTGTTCTGAAGGTCATACCCAGAGACATTACCTTGGTTACAATGGCCAAATTGTTCGCTCCGAGTCGGAATTGGATGCCTGCCGGTGCTTTCCCAAAGATCATTATGACCGTTTTGATCATTCACGATGATGAAGTTCCTGGAGCACACCATTCAGCAAGTGCATTTAACCGTAGTCGAGTTGTTACTGCACGGGTCCCCGCGATCAAGTACAGAAATGCATTGGCCGCACCGGCCTCAAACCGATGCTTCCCCGTCAACTCAAAGCCCTGAGCTCCGCACGAGTTGAATACGCGATGCTAGGACAACCAATATGTCGCCTCGGGGAAAATGGGTTGAGACACCGCTAGGAGCATTCTGGCCGTCGCACAAATTCCACAATTTTTTTGAGGTGTTGAATTCAACAGAGAAGATCGAGCTGAGCCCCTGGAGAAGTTATAGAAAATTAACCCCGAAGAACTCGGATACCAGGGCAACCAATCGGTCGCATCAGGAAAATTCGGTTGAAGCAGCGCTCGGAGCATTCCGGCGGTCGCAGAAATTCCACAATTTTTTTGAGGCATTGAATTCAACAGGGAGGATCAAACCGAGCCCCTCGAAAAGTTATAGAAAAATTAACCCAGAAGAACTCGGATGCCAGGACAACCAATCTGCCACGCCATATTAGCTTGGGCCTGGGAAAATTCCGAGCAAATATGCTCACAGACTGGCTATCACCTCGCAATCAACCACGAAAATTAGGTCTCCATACCACGTTTTGCTGGTACAATGGCTTGCCATTGATTCGGGGAGTGACAGGTTGCCCGCAATTGATTCGACAGCACCGCCTCCGCGAGTATGGAGAGCTTTCAAAAAGAACTAGGGCAGCTGCAAAAAATCTGAACAGACAGTTTTGCACAGAATTGCGCTGGCTATCACCTCGTAATCGACCGCGAAAAATCCGGTCTCCATATCAGGTCACATTTTGCTGCGCCTTCGGAGTTGAATCCCATCATTTTTGAACCTTTTACAGCTGTTTGCGGAACTTACATAAAGTGCGGAGTGTTTTTTTTTTTTTTTTGGTAACATTTTGCTTAGAACACTCACCACGACCTCAATTCTGGTCAGAATCCTTCGGGAGTAGGTGTGTTCGACTCGCACTGAAAATCTGCAGGGGATCAAGTACCGGCTTTTTTTTTTTTGATGTGATTATGTAATCACCACCCGGGTCGCGCGAAGAAGTACGAAACCAGCGCAGCGAGGCGCGGCCTCTGCATCTTCACTCACAGTTCGGGATTTGAGGGAGGAGTCAGAGCTGCGGCAGTCGCGGTGAGGGGACACATTGTTTTTACTGACGTCGACCTGTTCATGATTTGTGGATTGCGCTCCGTCTCAATGTGACGTGGTGGCATCCGAATAGATTGCAAGCGGGTGATCCTGATCGTGCTCTGCGAAGGGCACTCGAGGCACCTCATACCCGCCCTCGACATCAGCGCGACTAGCAGCTTCACGATCTTCTCCGACGGGATCAGTCTCGCTTTCGTCGTCAGAGCCATCCGGCTCATCGGAGTCCTCCGCGAAATCCTCAGCAGTGTGATTCTCCTAAAAGAAATCCCCTGCAAAAACCGTTTGGCCTTGTGGGGGACCGTAATCCTGGGGCTGTTCCTGGACCAGCTCGTCCGGGGTAGCGAGCGTGTGGGGGGTGTTGCCAACGTGATTCGCGGCGGCCGTAATAAGGGGCAGGCGGAATTTTGCATGAGCGTTACATGGAGATTAAGCCCCTTCCCGCCCAGGCACTCTGTATTGCAGGCTGGACAACGCGGCATGGGGGGGGCTGCAGAATGAGGATTTGAAGACGGATTTATTGAAAGGCTGGGAAAAGAGAAAGGCGATAAAAAATGATTGTATCATCAGCAGAGTTTCTTCCAACTCGCAGCCAAAGCCAGATCGATCCCTTCCTTATGTCTTACCCCTTGCACAACTTACCCACCTCACCGATCCCCGTTCAGTGGCCCCTCCCGCGGGCGGAGATGGAGAAAGAGCCGAAGAATGGCAAGGTGAAGAAGTTGTTGAAGCGGTGGATATATCCGTTCCTCTCGATGACTTGGAGTGCCATGGTGGCAGTCGCCACAATTTACGAGCGGTTGTTGCAGTTGCACCGGTCGTGATTGCAGCGATCTTTGCGGCCACGCAAGAGGCGAAAGTTCCCTTCGCTGCAAGAAAGCTAAGATTGCCGCTTTTTCCTTGCTCTTATTTGCCACGCTTCTGCTTGCGCTAATCATCAACTGGGCTACTGAGGGATTGGAGACCCGCTTGAAGGTTGAAATGGTCCAAAATTTCGGCCCCGACCGCTTTTCTCGTGGGAAAAACTTCGGAGGTGGTGATTCTGACGTATTTTCATGCGGGGAATTCGTTTCTGAGCTCAGATTTGGTCACATAAGTACTCAAGCTCAAGACTCAAGACTCGACGCTTCATGTCAAGGCTGAACGCTGGAAGTCAAGATTCAAGACCTCAAATCCTTCACCCTATGGACTCAGGGCTTCAAGCTTCAAGTCGTTAGCCCTCAGCTAAGTCTGCGTATCTTTCATTCGAGTCTCAGGCACGTCAATTTATATTGCGCTCAAGTGTAGTCCGCAAGATATCAAGTCAAACATCTCAAGATTCGGAGGCCTCTGCCTGCGACGCATCTCGGACCGCGGAAGAGTCCAGGCTTCATGCCCGCATTTCCGGCTCGACCCTCGCTTACGACGTGCGAAGATGACGGTAGCATCCTCGTCGTATTATTTAGTTCTACAATGCATATACATTTCCCCTCTTGCGTGCCGAGGAGGTGAAGTAGTAATTAATTTTATTGAATACAAGAGCGGTGTGGGCCGCGAAGCGGCCCACCCCTTCGGTTGAGATATTGACGGCGGCCTTAGCAAAGACTCTGGATTCGCTCCGGATCTGAGCGGATAAAAGGTGCTGTTAGAAGCACTGCTTGTTCACATGCCCGAGTTTATATGAACGCGGCCCGGCCACGGCAGCCGACGGCACGGTAAAGCCCGAGAATTATAGCGTATAGATCACTGGTGCCGACCTCACGGCTGAGCGGAGCTTAAAAAGCTTCGGACGGACAGACAGACGTAATTTTATAAAGAGGGTAATATACAGTAATGTACCGCCTCTTCGCTATCACCATGCTGCGCGGAGAACAAACCGGATCTTAGCCCCAACAAGCTGGGGTTGTAACGGTGGCTTTGGAAGGAGCAACCGTTTTCTAGCTATACAAGGAAATATCTAATAATAAAGGTGAAGTCAGGGGGGAAACTATGATAAAAGAGTAACGCTGCAGGGCCGGGGTGGAATATACTAACTGGGAGGTGAGGAAATATGGGAGTGTTTTACAATTTGAGTATTATAACTACATACGAAAAAAGGAAAAGAGAAAATTCAGCTAAAGCGACGCGTTTGAGAGACGAACCTGATGAGCGGCGTGAGGAGTCTGGGATCATTAAGCAGGAATGCGGACGTAGACGGCTCCCAGATGTATGAGGCGAGCTGGAGCGGCGGACGGAGGTGCTCCCAGGCTGAGCAATGGAGAAGATAGTGCGCCCGAGTCTCCTTAGCAGCGCCACACGCGTCGCAGATAGGCGAAGGCGCGAGGCGACATTGAAAGCAGTGAGCATTGAGCAACGAGAAGTTGGTGCGGAGTTTTGCGAGGATGGAGCGATGGTGGCGAGTCGTCAATTTCGCGAAGGCCCCGAGCCAGTGTAGGGCGGCAAAGGGCTTGTGGAATAATGAGCGAAGGATGGAGAAAGCTTAGACTCAATCCACTCAGCGCAAGCACTTGTGCTGTTTCACCCCCTTTCCTTATCAGGGGAAGGGTAGGGGACTTTCGGGTGATGGATGTCTCAAGCGGAAGAAGAGAAATGGATCCAACCCATTCATTGCACTCCTGGCCCTCCCCTTGAACTCAGACACCTAAGAAAGAAGTGCCAGTAACTTTTTCCTGAGTAATGTAGATGCAATTCTAACGTGACAGAAGTCTTGCACACCTTGACATGATGGGGGAGTGCAGAATCCGTAACTTCTTGTGGGCGAAAAGACACCCCACCGTGAAGAAAGAGACAATATACGCCCCCGCAGGTGGAAGGAACCTTCTGGACATTGTAGCCAGAAACGAAGCCATTACAATTACTGTACACGGCTGAGATCATACTTGAAATTCGGCCCAGACCGCCCGCTGTCGGCATTGGGCATTTGTAGCCGACGATCTCCAGTCGTTAAACATTCTGGGAAAATACGACAAGACCGTCGACAAGGAACTTGGGCTTAGCGTGTTCCTACGGTCGCGGCAGCAAACGCGTCAAGCTCCCCAAGGACCTCAACGACCTGATGAAAGTGGCGTAACCTGAAAATTGCAAGTTCTCGTGGACACCAGTCCAACTCACGTCAACAGCTCTTGTGCATAGCAGAATATTAAATTCCGAAAATCCCTGTATTTCTGTATTTTCAGCTTTTCAGATGAGATTCATCAAGGTCTTTGGACCTCTAGAATATTGTTACCTGCAACAGAATACACACATAAGATTTCGACAAATTGGGTCCTGTGCGATCCATTCAAGCTCGACTTTGACGGCGTCCTGCCGGGGGGATAGCCAGGAAAATTTGGCGATAGAGCGTCAAACGAGTGAAGAAAAGCCACGTCACCCCATGCCAGCTGCCTATATACCACCCCACTGACATCTCCGATACCCCCGAATGTCCAGGACGTGCTTCATCTCGCACGATTGAGTGGAGAGTTCCTTGCCAGAGCACGCCGGCAGGCCAACATGGAGCGGAACTACCGAGATGTTGCATTCGATCGGGCAATGTCTCGTTTTTTCAAGGGATGGAGGGTTCTCGGGATGACCTGGTGTGGGATTTCTACAGAAAGTTCAGGGGCACGGAGCATGAGGTCGATGTTTTTGCAGCGAGGTACGGTTTGCTTCGGTGTTTGATGTTCTCATCTACATTTTTTATGACAGAGTATTCCTGAATGCCGAAGGTCAATGGAGTTTTACTGCCAAATAAGGCGAGACTGACTGTTTACACAAAAGTCCCCTCTCACACCCTTATTTTTCAGGCCTGTCTCAGCTGCAAAAAGCGGAAAACCCGATGTGACCCCGGTGAACCATGTCTCCAGTGCAGGCCAGTGATCACCCTTGCGCAGATAAGTGACATTGACAATTTTCATATAGTAAACGCAGGGAACAGTGCGACCGGCCTACCTTAGAATTGGTAAGATCCCGCAAGCGAAGCTCGAGATCATCAATCACAGACATCGGTTGGTCCTTCCGTATTTGCATTAGCCTGGCTGATGTAATATCCGTCCGGCTCCCAGATGAGCTCAAGGCTGCTTTGCTCAAGCTTATTGAGCGAATCGATTTTCTGGAAGCCACGGTGTTCGGTTGGACACTTCCGGTCAAACATGTCCAGCTCGGCGAAGCACTTCAGCCGAAAGAAAGCAATCCGTGGGCAGAGGCATTGGAGCGTCGTAAGAATGCCAAGTCATTGTCCGGGTCCACCCTCTACGATGATCGAGTCGAGCAGAGTTCCTATGCCAGCGGAAGTGGCTTTCATGGGGATTTTTTCGCCGATGAACCATCGAGTTTCGCGTTTGATTGGTAATCCACCTCTGACCGTCTTCCTGCCAAGGGGTTTCCTGGCTGATTTATTGTCCGCGCGATGTAATGTACTATGTAGCCCGTTGTGACACATATGGGAATTGAAAGTGACAGCTTCTGATTTGTTGTTCTGGATCTCTGCACTTTAAGAATCATTGGTATGGACATGTCTTGAACCAAAAACATACACCGCCGGCAGGCAGGATTTTTTGAGTCTGTAGGAAAGAAAAGTGTTCCAAAATGAGCCAAGAAGCCCCAATTCTTTGAGGCTTACCCAGGGGAGAACTAAGGCACACACCGGCTCCCCTCATTAGTCTCTGTAACAGAACCGATATACTAGTGACGATCAAGATGTACTAGTATATGGTCTGTTAGTAATCACAGGCCGCTTGTTGGCGGACTGACACCATACCCAAGTCACCGCATGCTAATGTTTTGCTTCAAATTTGATCTGATTTCTTATCCCTCTTACAAATGTGCTCCGTTTCGATGTCCAAGAAGATCTGTAAGAGGAATTTTTATTTACTGCAAAACTGAGTAAGCAAAAAAAAAGTTGCCCGCCGATTTGGCGCCATGCACGTATTATATTGAAAAAAGCTCTGTCAGTATAGCAATGTAGCTGCAATAACACTTGCTTGAAGACCTTTGATGATCATTGCCCTGTCGCTCTCTTCGCCGTCGATTCGCCTCCCTTTCAGCCACAAATTTCGCGGCTTCAATAACACCACCAATGACGATCAATTGTATCCTTGCAACAAAATGCACCGATCCCGACCTTTGTTCCTCACTGACATCCAGGGATCCCTGACAATGATGAAATCTAAATGTTTTACTGCACCCGACTTCAAGGAGCTTATAAACTCAGCCCTCCTTTGTATTCCTTCGTTCGAGGTTCGCCCCCTCGTTCTCCACCTTCATTTGAGTTCTTTATCCTTTCCCAATGTCAGATCCATCATTCCCTCCGTTCACCCAGTCTCCCAGCGCTCTTCCGCCTGTCTGAATCAATGGCCCGCCAGCGACTGCTGATATTCCCCCAGCTCCGTCGTCCACTGCTGCCCCAACCTTGCCCGGAATTTACTACGATTCTGGCGGGAGACCGTGGCACCGCGGTCCTGACGGCAATTGGTTCGGAAGTGCGCACTTTGTGAGTTACGCTCAAAGTGTTCCACACATTTCTTTGACACACCCCAGCCGCCTCCGCAGCCCACCACTGGGCCTTTGACTTCGAGCTCTGGCCCATTGTCCCACGCTAGCCAGGTACGAGCTCAACCCTCCCTCTTCTCTTGTCGTTGCATTGACCAGAGATACAGTGGTGCTCATTAATGTGCACCGCAGTGTTTACCACATTGGGGCCACCTGGTGACCCCAGACAACTTGTAGACATGAAATATAGCTAAACGGAGGACTTCTTGACACTTTTCCGATTTTCCAAATATGGTAATTTGCCCACAATCATGGGTTTTATGAGCCTCTGAAAATTACCTCTTTTGGAGGTGACCGTGGGAAGAAACTGAGTACATAGCATCAAAGTCAGCCAGTCTTCTTTGTCATCGGCAGCAATGGCAGACTGCCATTCAGATATGAAGTTCAGCCTTGATTTTTTGAAATGGAACTTCAACATCTGAAGAGCCTCCATTAGCATAGGACTAATGCGGTTACGGCGTTTTGTATCAGTCTCAGCTGCCGATGAAAAGATTATTTTGGATGGCACAGAGGTTGCCTGGATTGAGGCATACTGTAAGTACTTGTATGTAGGCAACCAGCCTGACCACCGTGACGCCATCAAAAACTTTGGGCAACGCAACCAGCACAAGTTTTGCCGTGACCATTGAAAATTGGGCAACCAAAAAATATTCAACACACCCCCTCTAAGGCTTTAAAGGTGGATTGAAGCCTCAAATACACACAGAAACAGGGGCTGAAGCAGATTTTGTGATTCATGAGCTTTGTTTGAGCGGTTTTTGACTTCGAAATATTATTTTATTTGTGTCACGGCCTCAAGCTAGGCAACCGACCTGACCGTTACCGTGACCAAGAGGGTTTTGGGCAACGCAACCGACCCCTCCGTTTACCGTGACAGTTGCCTACATACAAGTACTTACAGTAGTCGGTGAAGAGGCGGTATATTCTGGGCCACGTTGTTTTCCCGTGATTCTATAGAATAAGAGGCTCAGCGGTTGTTGCTAGATTGCATATGAACTTTGAGCAAGGATGCACCATCCAATAGCCAATCATATCAGTCGAGCCCCTGGGAGGAATCACACTATGCTCATAGTGCCTCACCTCGTCTTCAATCGACTGGTTCCCACCTGTTCTTCCTGTCGAAAAATCGAGAGACTGTTGGGAATGACGATAGCGCTGTGCCACGTTTGCTATTCCTGTGTGCACTGTTGTACCCAGAGTTCAAGAATGCACCACTGCCGGAATCTGATTCAGATGCCACAGGAGAGCTTGAGCTGGAACCATTTTCGCCGATAGCTGCAGCTTCATAAGTTTCAAGCTTTCAAATTTTCAGTACTTGTTTCAGGGCCTCGGATAAAGTTGGAAACCTTGTCAAAAATGATTTCTTTGCCATCGCTTGATCCACAGGGGACCAATTCTGCTTGATCCATTCCAAAAGAACGGACGGATTGATGTTGTGGTGCTGTATGACACCGTAAAACATTCCGCAGTTCTCGCAGAATACAAAGGATTCACTCACTGGCCTGTGATAAGGGGAAAAGTGGAAATAAATCCACACCACTGACCGTCCCGCACCGTCTCAGAGCCAGAATACGGGATAAGACGGCCGCCATTTTGGCGGGCCGTTACCGTCCTCGGCTGTGGAAATTTACGGCGATACCCGTTTATGGGACGGTGATCAGCCCTAGTGGATTTTCAGCCCGATCTAAACCTGATTTGATATTTGAAGTTTCAGTCTGCATGCGAAGTGTACTGAAACTTGGTAACCCTCTAATCTCGATACTGGAAGTGAGCGCATTTACTGGATAACATGTATATGGCTACGAAAAAAAACAGTACATAAATACGAGTTCCTGCCAGGCAAAATCACGGCCCTACACCCAAGTTAAGATATTTCGTGTATATTTGCGTGCTTTACTCGTCTTCCTTCAACACCAATAGATCCCCTCACCCAAACCTAACTTCTAATCCTAACCGCTAACTTCCTAACCACTAACCTCCTAACCCAACCCCTAACCAGCCGAGGTGGGACGCAAAGTGGATACCCGGAGTTGCGCTTGCATTATGAGCTTTCATCGCGTACCATAGCAAAACCTCGTGGAATGATTGCCCATCATAATGGCCCGCCATTATGAACCATCATTGACAATGAAGCCCGAGCGACCCTCCGTGATTCACTGTAATTCCTTCGCCTGGAATCTTGCTCAGTACTGTCCTGAGTGGCCCGTCGATCACGCTGCGCTTCACGTCGAAAACGGCGATGATATTCAACGTCTATCCTCGAGCATTTGGTTGGTGGAGGCCTCATGATGTCCAATAGAAAAAACATGCTCGATGGAAGTCGAGCAAACGGGCTGCTGGGGCGTGAAGAGCGAGGAGACACCGTCGCAAAAGCAGAACCTAAAAAGACTCTCGGCTTTCGCCGTGGCGCTTCCAAAGTTGCGGCTAGCGCTCATGCATTTCCAAAGTTCCGGGGTCAAAAGTCCATAAGCAGAGTTTGAAAGCTTCAGACGGACGGACGGTGTTGTCCATACTAAAATATTAGGCCGCTGGGACATGTTCTCGGCATGCTAGACAGCCTTTGGTGTGAAAATGGCCTGAAAACCAGAAATTACCTAATACACAATATTTTCACAAATCTCTCTCTATTAATAATTGCGCATGAATTAGCCGAGTAGATCTATCTAGTTTTTATGTGAATCGGTGAAGAACTGAGTGAGATATCGGGAATTCTCGAAAACTATCCCAAAACCGAAATTTTTCGTTCGCGCCTTCGGTACTGCCATTGGCTGTAAACACCGGTTTATAAACGCGGTTTAAAATGGTTGTGGCAAAGTGCCGGTTTATAATTCACAGTGGCTGTGTTCTAGGAGAGCGAAGTTGACTCGAAGTTGACCAGAGTGGGACAAAAGCTGGACAGGGTAATGTCCACAAAAACAGCTCATGCTGTCGGCGCACCACTCGTCATCGTCAAGAAGCGCAAACGAGCTTCGCTACATGCGCACTGGACTCGGTTCCATCACCCTGTTCGTCCGCGCAGCGTGTCGACGATGGACGAGGGGCACGACGAGCCCAGGGAGTGACGGAACTTTCTCGAGGGCCTCGTGGGGCCGCGTGTGGTGTGGAGCTCGTTTATAACCCGACGCGCAGCACGCCGGCGAGAGCGAGAGCGCAAATATGCCACGCGGACGGTGCGCTCACCATTGCGTCTCCGGTCAGCTGGACGTCGAAACGGCCGGCACCGTTTGTCAAAGTCGAGGCTGCCTGCTGTTGACCCTCCGCTCTTTCTCCCCCTCCAAATCTTACACTTTCTTTGCACAGAGTCGCACTCTCTCTCGCTGTCCTGCTGTGCATGAGGCCAGTCTGCTCCTTGCGATGGATGTGTCACACAAGCTGAAGGCGCCAGACTGCACACAACTGTCAATTTATGGCCCCATGGCTGCCGTGGTGTCGTCCACGCGCAAGTGCACCCGCGGCCGCCTGGCCCATGCACCTAAATTCTTTTCGTACCGTACTTGCATTAGGAACGAGTAGTAATAACGATAACAATTAACCTGTCTTTTCGACTTGAATTGAGAGAGAAAAAAAATTGACGCCCAAAAAAAAGTTTGTTGAGAGAGGAAAGTTGTCGAAAGTTTGTATAGAGAGGAAGTTGTCGAAAGTTTGTATAGAGAGGAAGTAACGAGTCAATACATTTGTATAGAGATGTCAATCAAAATGTATAGAGAGATCACAAACTTGTCAATAGACGTAACGGAAGTCAGTACTTCGGTGATTATATAGAGAGGAAATTCCCATGTTTTCCTCTCTCTCTCTCGAACGTATTCTTAGTCTCATAAGCAGAGGAAAGCTGCCATTTTCACGATTTATGTAGAGGAAAGTCCAAAAACACGAAAGTTTATAGAGATTTATTAAATGTGCACTTTGAACACCATAATTTTCACGATCAGGCTGATGCTGCCCAGTATATACGAGAATCGAAAACAAAAACATATATATATAGAATACCGGGCGATGGCCGCTGATGGCCTGGGTAACACCTCGGCTATGCTTGACAGTCACCTCCGGAACGGCGGCGGTGCCTCCGCCCTTGGTCCACCATGCCAGCCCACTTCAACATCTTCCGATGATCTTCCATGAAAGACAAAGTCCAGCAGACCCTTTTTCTATAGCTCTCTTACATGAAACTGTGTTGAGATCAGAAACCCACTCAAAAAACTGAGCACTTGATAGAAACCTTGGTAATAAATCAACTGCAGTACCGCAATTTGACAATGGGCTTAGGGTGAAAGCTCGCTATATTTCTTTTTGGGTCCGATAGAAAATTGTTGAGATTGAGTTGACACAGATACAGCAATTTCCAGAATCAGCCAATGTCAATGAAAACACCGACACAGGAAGAAGATCAACCAAGTAGGAATGCTGCATAACATAAGAGCCTCTTCGGGATTTATTGGACACAACGGTTGTGCGACGGGGATCGATTAGAAGGGAAGCGGCGACAGTTTGTTGAGCAGATGGACAAAGAGGTCAGTTGAGTTGAAAATGAACACACACTTGAATAACTCTGAACAAACTGGATGGCCTCTCCCGCCGCTCGTTAGGCGAAAGTTGAGTTCGAAATGGTGCGCATTGATCCATCTAGAGAGGGGACCCTGAGAAGGTGAGAGATAATAATGATTGAAAATGAACGCATTTAGGTTCAGGGCACAACGGATCCGGGATGTTGAAGACAACCAAGAGAATGCCTTTCACATTGACATCTTAATTGTGAGAGCATGTAGACACCTAATTACTGGCCCGACCGATTGGGCCGAACTGGACCAGTTCGCTCAATCAAAGGTCAAGGTAAGCTGCATGAATTGAACCAAGAATCAACGCACCTGGATCCGATTTTAAAATAAGGCCACAGCTTTGGTGCGCCCAAGTGAGCCTACACTCAAAATTGTAGCAAAGTGAAGCTGCAAGTGAAATGAGACGCCCTTGATAATGTATCGAGTGAACATTGAGGTCAGTAATGAATAAGTACAATGAAGCGATTGAAATGCATTTGAATACGAGCCATGATTGAATAATTGCAGTCTGAGTAGTGAATCATCGACCCGGAGACCCGAATTGAATTCAAACGTAGGCAGTCTCGTAGTGTAACCGCGCGCATCCGGGTCAAGTGAGCTCTTAGCTTTAATAGTATTTGGAATGCGGGAAAAACAACCAAAGCGTACCCGAGAATTGAAGGAACACCGATTCTGGGGTGTCAGTCGAACATCTTGCAGTCCACCAGTCAGCTGGACCAAAATCCTTCTTGAACCGTGGGAATTGTTCAAAAAAAAATCTTTCAACAATCCCGATTTGATCGTATCGACAGAGTGAGCTACATTCAACTCGAAATCGACCCTAACACTCTGTCCCTTACCAACTCGACCCATCAGCTTAGATCGGGTTTGCGGTGAGTTGGTATTGCTGTGCAGGTAGGGTCTCTCACGGACTTCAACTTCAAGACTCCAATCTCGGACCCTGTAAGACGCAAAAAAGTCAAATTTTTCGTTCCGAATGTCGAAAATTTGACGAAAACCCCAGTAATCCATTTTGCCACATGAATTCAAGAGGTTTTCTGTTCTCCTGTCTTCAGTTCAAATGGCTTTGACCCGGTCAATGCCAACACTGCCTCCGGTGAGGTACGGGTTTTACCTCTCGAAAGGTAGTATTGGAGGTACAGGTAGAGGTATGCTGATGTATACCCTTACCTTACCCCTGGTGAACCCTAGTTTGCATCTTTTCTTCACATAGGAATGGTATTGATATCTGTCGCCACAGAGCTGGCTCCATCTTTTCCAAGGGTCCCGCGGGCCCCGCTGGATATCACTGTACTCTAATATATTTATTCGATTGTGAAAGCGAAGGTGTCGATTTCGACGCCGTGCCTGGGAAGGCTTCCCGATGTCACGCGGAAAAACTGGTCGAGGCCCACAAAAAGTGGATCCGTGGTGACAAAATCGAAAACAAGGAGATCTTCGAACTGTCTTTCCGGATGACACGAAGGGCATGAAATCCAGCTCGGAAGCCCGATTCTCGACATCCCATACTCAAGCCAAGTCTGTTCACACTTGTATGCCTGGAATCAGGAAATGTGTAAACGGGTGAAAGGGGAAAATGATCCGGTGGACGGAGGATCAAAACCCGGTCCCAGTCTTACAGTGTTTGACATCAGCATATTCGGGTCAACTCGGACATGTTCCCATTTGGAAACAGTAAAAAAAGACGGACAAGCTGGGGTTCGAACGTCCCTACATTTTGGATTACCAAAGAACTTTGACTGCACGTGACATTCCAAAATTTGGCAGGGGTTCAAAATGCGAATATCTCGTGGGATCAATTCAAACCTTAAATATGTCTAGTGCTCCCTTATCCCTCCTGCTCTCGGCTGAATTAAACCAGTTGATACTGAGGCACAGGGTTCAAAATGGCATTACGAAGCATGTGATTCAAAATGGCATTTCGAGGCATATGGTTCAAAATGTGAATTAAACCATTCAATTGTGTTCAAAATGGCATTACAAAGCATGTGATTCAAAATGGCATTTCGGGGCATGTGGTTTCAAAATGTGAATATCTCGCAAGATCAATTCAAACCTTAAATAGGTCTAGTGCTCCCTTATCCCTCCTGCTATCCTCCCTGCACGATCCCGTCAAAATCCGGCTTGAAATGATTGAACAGTGGCCAGAATACTGTTTTGGTGCAAAACCTCGGCACATTGTTTGGTGATGGCCTACATTTGTTTGGATTGGCATGGAGAGCCCTGAGCTCCTTTTCAAAAGCACCAGGGCCGCCAAAATAAATCTGAAGAGACAGTCTGAACCAGAATTTTGCTGGATATCCTCCCTGCACGATCCCGTCAAAATCCGGCTTGAAATGATTGCACAGTGGCCAGAATACTGTTTTGATGCAAACTCTCAGCACATTGTTTGGTGACGGGACTGCATCTGTTTGGTGACAGCCTGTATTTTGTTTGGATTGACATGGAGAGCCCTGAGCTCCTTTTCAAAAGCACCAGGGCCGCCAAAATACATCTGAAGAGACAACCCCAACAGGCCTTCACCATGTACAAGAGAGTGGACAAAAAGATTAAGCCAGTATCCACCACCTTCTCACCCGACTATGCCGTACGGCGAACCATTCCCGAAGATCCTCTACTCACCCTGCCACCGTTGCCTACCACATTGCCTCAGTTTTGAGCCAGGGGCCAGACTATCTCAGGATCGACTTAAAGAACTGGATATAAATCCCGATGGATATTTATCAGACGAAGAAGAAAAGCTGTTTGCTCATATCATGCGCATCAATGAGGAAGCCCTAGCATTTGAAGACTCGAACGAGGAACTTTCAAGGATTCCTACTTCAGCCCATATAAAATTTCGACAGTCCCACACACCCCCTGGGAATATAAAAATATCCCAATCCCGCCAGGAATACTAAACAAGGTCATAGGTGTTAAAATTGAAGATGGAGGCGGGAGTATATGAGCCCTCCGTTTGTCTTGCCGTCAAAACATCACATTTTATGGAGATCAATTTTATCGGGTTTGAATCCAAGGTGATAGCCAGCGCGGTTCTGAGCAAAAATGTCCCTTCCGATTTCCTCCAGAGGCTTGGAAGCTCTTCATTCTGGGCTGAGGCGGTGCTGTGAAGACTGTATTCCAGTCGGTCCGTCTGTCCCGCCGTCAAAGCGTGACATTTTATGGAGATCGTTGTTATCGGGTTTGAATCTGAGGTGGCGCAGTTCTGAGGAAAACTGTCTCCGCTGATTTCCTAAACTCGTCCCATCTTGCTCGTGCAAGTCGCAACAGTTCGATTGAGCTTGCAGCAGCTGGAAAGAAATCATGGGCCGGAGACCTGCTTATAGCTGCAAAGAAACTGCCATTCCAATGCCCACCACTTGATTTCGGAACTGCTACAGCACAGAGTGTCGAAGCCTACCGAAAATCAGTAGAAAAGTGTGCCGAGGCATGGCTATAGCAAGAAGTCGATAAATCAGACAACTCTACATGCTGCACGGAAGACGTGAGCCTCAGAAGGACAAACCTGCCGTTCAAAGACCCTTTACCTCCGGCATTACCTCTTTATGGTTGAAGACACAAAGCCACCGGGAAGCCTTGACTTCCATCATGCTGTCGGCCCATTTACTTGCCTTGGAAAGGTTGCGTATGTTGATCATGCACATCCATCAGTTCCCCGAAACGAGCGCCTTTGTCTTTTTTGTATTTCCTGCGGTTGAAAGTCCAGAACACGCATTATTGGAATGCCAGGCATCGCCTACAGTCCTTGATTTGCGCACTGTGTTTCTGGAAAAATTATTCCGCACTGTACCTGATAAAATGGCTCAACTTACCAGCGTCGAGTTTCTGAAAGCTATGACATATGAGCGCCTCAACGATCGTCCTGGTTGGGAAATTTGTGCATGAAGTCCTACAAGAGTTCTACGCTCTTCCCACTGCATCGCATGAGTAGAGTAACCAATGTCTGATGATCCCTTCGAAGTCAAGTGTTTCTAGGTCAAGATTTTCTGCCGCTTTCTGTTTTCTAGGGTCTACCGCTGGACATGGGGAAACCCTGTGAGATCGGCGTTATGGAGTCTGGAGGGCAGGGAGGGGTCCAGGGGCGATGGTGTATTTTTACTTGCTTTGCACACCAGGATAATCCCTGGCATTCGTTATTCGGACCGTGCCGGTGTAATGCTACTACCTACCTACCTACCTACCCCTGCTGGCCAGATCATTAAGCCAAAGGCTTGGCCCGGGGTTCAGTTGCAAACGTGATCTGGGAGCCAAATTTGGCCTTGAATTCATTCCAAACCGTATTTGTTAGACGCATTAGACAGTCATTCTCGCTGCCCGAGACGTCCCCAAGGCGCGTCCTGGAAGTCGAAACTTGTCGTCTGCGTCCGGGAGAAGACGAGGATGGGCCAAAATCACGTTCCGCTTGTTTGGGTGTTCCCAGTGCCTTGGTTTTCACCCCTGGTCTTTCGTGGAAACATGGCTTACGGTCGCCTGAAGCCTCCAGGCATCCGCGCCGCCGCCGAAGTATTGTGCACAGTCATACTGCTTCTTTTGGGACTGCGGAGTGCACTGCGACATCGAGCTTTGCTCCTAGTCTTCAGCCTTTGCTGAACACAGGTGGTCCTCGGGATGTCAGTGGTCAATCAGTGGTCATGGTGGTCAGAAGTCGATGATCAACAAGAGTCGCGTCGGAGGCGTGATGGAGCCAAGAAGGAGTGTTTTCAAACGAGTTACATGTTGACGCGTCGGTCTACGAGAGACTATATGCACAGTTCCATTCACGAAATCCCTCTCTTGGTTGAGTTTGGCGCTGACATGCCAGACGTGCGGCGTGCATCGAGGGAGAGGAAACGCTGGACCGGCGTATCCATTGGATGCTCGTACTGACTCAAACGCCTGGTTCCAAATATATCCGGCCTTGATAAGGCTCTCATCTTCCAGCCAGTCCACCCAATGGCTAAAGTTTTCGTGACCGCCCTGACCGCCTTAGGTTGTTCCCATATTTTGAAGCCGTGTGGGAGAGACCGTGACCGTGGGACCGGGTCCACGACGGCTGACGACCGGCGGTTGCTGGGCGTAGAGATTTCAGCGTACTCAGCGAGCGGACGTATGTTTGCACTCACCTGGGAGCATGGGGACAAGAGCCAGTACTTTGGCTAGCGTGACGTGGCATTCTTATCAACGAATATGTACAATTTATGTAAAAGTAACGACCGATGCAGGTCTATTATTACATTCCAGCTCTTCGTTTGAGAGAGATAATTCTTCACAGAGATCCAGGTTTTTTACCTCTGGGTTCCATTTACCGAGAATACTGTGGATCACTAGTTTTTTTACAGTTTCAATGCATTTTCCGGGATTCTGCAGTTCAGTTGTGTTCTGTCGTGGTAACATAGCGGGCATCCACAATTTTTGCGGTTAGATTAAGTTGGTGTCCCCTGTACCTCATATGTGCTTGGGAGGCGAAATGGCGTCGTTTTCATAAAGCCCGGACAGGGGGGCAATGTCCGGGGCAGACCCACGATGTCGTGGACAGGAAAGGAATATCAGATTACATCATATGGTTTTGCTACGTAGCCTTATTTATCGTAATTTACCGTAAAACGTAAATCACCGGGTCCCGTTATCTTCTTTCTAGGTTCAAAATGCGCAGGGGCGGAGAGTGATGTTCTTGGCTGGCCAAACGGCTTGCACCCGCGCCAAACGGCTGGATGGGCTTGGGCTTGGATTTGGGTGGGAACACCCGCCCAAGCCCGACATTTCGGCTTGCAAGCCGTTTTGTCGGCTTGGCAAGCCCGTTTGTCGGCTTGGGCATCAGCCAAAAAAGAAATGTCGGGCTTGGGTGGGAACACCCCGCCCAAGCCCGACATTTCGGCTTGCAAGCCGTTTGTCGGCTTGGCAAGCCCGTTTGTCGGCTTGGCATCAGCCAAAAAAATACAACGGCTTGTGTGTCCCACTCGTCGCCTGAGCCTCAGGTGTCACATCTGGGGCCGTACCTGCATTGCTATGAGTCCCCAGAATGTTTATATCACAAAGAATGGCACACCATCTTGACATTTCGGGTATACTGCTCATCGCTGTCATTGATCATGAGCACAACTTCTGCTTCCGATCCAAGCCAGCAGGCTTGTGACACCCAACACATAGGTAGTGTTCCTGAACATCATTCAGCCGTAGCATATCACAAGAGGGGTACATAATACAAACGAAAATCACGAAACTACTGTTCAACTCACAGCATTTCCAACCACATAAAGTTCGGACCAAATTTCTCGCCCTTTCTGTGAGAAACAGGTTGAAATACCCTGGGAGAACATTGAAAGAGCCCATTGATGTCCTCTAGTCACTGAGAACCTTAGAGAGCCATGGTTGATTTGGTTAAAGTCGGAGTCAGGCAATCATGTCGAACAAGATAAAAGTATGAACGGGGTGCAACTCGCGCTATCCATGACCGCAATTGATGTATATTCGGGTGGTTCAGGGTTGATTTAAGTGCGGGAAGTGTCAGGGAAACGTCCTTGGTTGTCGTGAACAAAGTGGCTTGTGCAAGCCGTTTTGGCCGATGCCATCAACTTGGGCGGGCGCGGGCTTGAGCCCAAAAGTCGTGAGATTTGGAGGATGTCGAGGTAAACTCCGGGCTGAATACGTATTAACAGCCTGTTGGAAATGGGATCGTCGCGCGCCGCGTCGCCCGGTTACCTTACCTACCCCCCCTATCCGTCGCACAGCTTCGTCCTTCATCTGGTTTGATGAGAACTGCGTGGTTCGTGGCCATTAGCACTGGCATGTTGCGGAATATTTTTTGAACTTGGTGGAGGTCAGGATCAATATTATTCATTTGCCATTCATTAACAACTTCTGAGCAACTTGGGAGTGTCAAACCACTTGGGAGAGATATCGGAGTATGTGGAACAGACAGTTGGGAGCAGTCTCCAGATAGAATGTGCTGTACCTCTTTAAGCCTTCTGAGCCATCACCACCGCATCCACCCCATTATACGCACCAGCCAAGTCACGATGGCGGTGATGTGCTCCTGTGTGCGTCTGCGCTCACTCCCAGAGCGCGCTACGAGAATTTCGAGGACATAGAAAGTTTCGCATTGAGCAGGGCTATCCATTTCTGGGGAGCGCGACTCAAACAGTGCCGCAGGGAGCGTTCCATGAATTTTTATTTGGTTCTTTCATAGGAATTGGGCGTGGGAATATTTTGGTCAATAGCTCCATACGCAGCATGTCCTTCGAGGACGGACAGTGTATGCTGCACGACAGTTACTTACGTGAGAATATATTCCTCCATACCCAGACAGTTACGTGAGAATATTCTGTTTAATTCCTCCATACCCAGACTGTCCTTCGAGGACGGACAGCATATGCCGCACGACAGTTGCGTGGGAATATTTTGGTCAATAGCTCCATACCCAGCATGTCCTTCGAGGACGGACAGCGTATGCTGCACGACAGGGTCACAGCTCGGTGCTGAAACACTGCCCGGAGTGAGGATGTGAGGGAAACTTGAGAGCTGCATGGAGCCAATTGGATCCATGTGATCGGAGATGAGGCAACCCGCAAGAAGGAAGATGAGGGAAAGGTGTTTTCTGAGCGGCAAAGAAGGAAGGAATAAGGACTCGAAGGCGCTGGAGGTCGAATCGAGACAGTGCATCTGCGAGATAATTTGAATTTGAGTCAATCCAGAGGCACTGTATGGTGAATTTGAAGTGAGTTGTGTGACATTTTCTGCATTTGTTTCGGGAATATTTTGGTTCATTGTGGTTCAGAACCAGAATGGGTACGGATTTTTTCGGCGGAATAAGGTTCTTAGGCATGGAATGAGTGCTCTGGGGAACTGAGAAAAAAAATTAAGCCCCGGCGAACCGAGTTGTGTGATATTTCTGCATTTGTTGCGGGAATATTTGGTTCGTCCTTGTTCAGAAGTGAAATGGGTACAGGTGTTTCGGCGGAATAAGGTTCGTAGGCATGGAGTGAGCCCGAGTGCTTTAAGGTACTGAGAAACCAATTCAAGCCCCGGCGAACTGAGTTGTGTAATATTTCTGCATTTGGGTAGTTCTCAATTTCGGGAATATTTTGGTTCGTCCTCTTTCAGAAGTGGATCTGGGGGAAGCAGTTGCTGACGCCGGAGAGCGACACTCATGTTGTTTTGTCGTCTGATCTCTGATTCAGATACGTATTCCATCAAACCTCATTCGTTATTAGCCTACGCAATTTTTATAATCTACGCAATTCTTTTGGTCCTGACTCTTTACTCAATTAAGTTGACTTCAAAATGGATCATGTTAAATAAGTCCGTGCCCGCGATGGTGTTGCCGAGAGTATGGGAGCCCGCACCGGCTATTGTTGTGGTCAGCTCCCTCCAGAACGTTGGCATGGACAGCCGATGCACTTCATACTAGCGCCGGCGTACAATGTAAAATTAGTTCAGTTGGTGAGGTTAATCGAATTTTACCAAAGTCCAATGGCAGCTTCCAAAACAGGATTCGCCTTCTCCTTGAAGTGATCGATGTGATCAGGGCCTTTGTTCCTGGAAGGATGCACATGATCGTTTGGTCCGTGCCTTCCGGTGATTTACTCGTCATCACAAAAAGTGACTGGCCATTTGACCATTGCGGCGGAATTTTGTAGAATATTTTGGGTCTGATGCCCCTTGGGAGGTTCCTCTGGATGTATTCGCCCCGTCTAAACTGAAATTGATGTCCAAAATTATTTATATACCCTCTCTGGATCAATTGTTTCAGGAGGGCTTAATTTTTACTACATCTACTGAAAATTGGTCTGTGTGGCTGGGTCTGTGGGCATTTATCGGGTTTGCAACTTTTAAGATTGTTCATTTGGATATGGTGAGCGCACTCTATGACTTGGAACTCAAGGAGAGGTGCAGGATACCCGTAAACAGCCCATTTCCTGTGGCGAGGTATGGCTGCAGAGCATGAGCTCAGGCTTCAGTTGAGCCCACGAAACAAAACATTGAATGGAACAGCTTTGTTTAAAGTGTAACAGGGACATTCCCAGGACATCCCGGCATACGTCCAGATCACTTTGAATCCCCAATTACAATCTGAATCGCTCGTTCAACAATAAATTATATAATTTTGCAGATAACACTGCAGCACATTTTTGAGCAGGAATTTGTTGCACAATCGAGGACCTACGCGTCCCGAAATCTACCAAAGATATCTGTTTCCATATTCAGAGGCATCCCACTTTTGAATCCAGACTCTCAGTATTTTCTTTAGGAAGTTTCTTTCAACTGTCGGACAGAATGTCATAATTTATACATGGCTTTCATACATTTGCGGGACAAATGCGATAGTACTGTCGAACTCGTCTTCGGGATCGACATTGGCAGACCTTCGGGAGACGTGGGATTTTGTTGATATGTGGGCCTGCAGAACAAGTCGGTACACCTGGGCTCGTACGATGGTTTGGGGATCTGAGGTGGCGGGGTGACAATATGAAAAAAAAATCAACGATATAAAAACTCACCAGCTGTTGGAAGAAGAATGCGGACGGGTGAGGCAGCGTGCACATATCAAACGGGGCGAAAACTCACTTCCTGGCTTGAATGTACTGCACAACTGCCCCAGTCGACGAAGGCCAACCTCCCCAAGCTTTCTGCAAAGGGAAAGACGTACGACGCCTTCTGTTGAACTGGTGGACACTGGGGATTTTTACCTGGAAGGAGAGAACTCTGACCAGGTCCCACAAGGTTTTAACCAGAGGTCTTGCCAGCTCACAGTTTGCCAGTGTCTTGTGCGATCGACCCCTTGGAATTTTTGCGTTCTCGTTGGCATCTTGTAGATTTCTGGAAGGATAACCCCCTGAACAGTACCCCTTTCTTTTGGACCACGTCTGACCGCACAACGCCCCACTGAATGCAGGTAGATATGCGTCCGCATTCCGACTGATGATTAGGACCACAGCGCACCCTCCGGTGCTCCGGTTTAACGACCCTTCAGCTATATCAACAGCTGCAATATTTCGACCCGAGGCGCCAGTAGCGCGCCAATCCATTGTCATCGGGTGGGAGGTTCGCATCAGGAGAAAGTCCATCTTGTGTGCAAGAGTAAATTTTCGGGCATTGAGTCATCCAGGAGTCGGATCCTCCTTCGGTAGCCCAAGCAAATTTTATGGAATCGTTCTGACATTTTGTAATAGGATATCTGCAGAATTTGTCAACTTCGTACTAAAAAAAAGTGAACAACTACGAGAGCTCACGATGAAGATTCTTGGCGTCTCGGCGGCTGGTTCAAAGGGGGGACTAGCACTTCGTCCGCTCAAACCCGATATCAGCGCCCGAATTATCTCAGCACTCTGGGGACTCACTGCATTATAGAGTCCGCATATATGCCGCTAGTGGAGGCCAAAAGCGAAGCAAGGTAAGCATTCTGAGAGACATTTAGTTTTCCAGAAACTAAGTTCATGGTTTAGCAGGGGGGCTTTTGAATGGTTTCGGGGTGGCGGACCCATTCCTTTGCGACGGCATCAAATAGCAGTTACGCCGGCCCGATTCTCAACATTGTGCAGAAACTTACAAGCAGACGCTGCGTTGTTGACATAGAGCCAGGTGGACAAAGCTATTTAGATACCGCTCGCGTTATTTCGCTTCCTATTCCATCCGGCCGTAGTTGCTTGTCTTGCGACCGAACCTGAAGTTGAAATAAGCATGTACATGGGACAATACAAGCGGATCACATACCCCTCTCAATGCGAACTTCGGTGCCCCAATGTCGTAATCAACCTCCCAAGCCTTCACCTCAAATTCATCTGAAACCCATCTATACCACTCCTCACGTTGTTTTAGAATATTCTGCCTCAGAGCGTCGGTAAGATGCTGTGGAGCTGGCACACCAAAATAGGACAGACCAAACCTCTCTGGGAATTCATAGATGTAGTTGGGTGAGAAGCCCGACGGAAGGAGTTTGTTGCGCTGTGTCCGGATCTTGTGGTTGTTCCAACCCGGCTGAGCAAGGCCGGTTATTTCCTCCAAAGATTCATTGCAGAGGCCAAATGATCCACCAGAATATGCTGATCAGTTCCCCACTTCGAATCATGCAAAAATACACGTGCATTCAAAAAACATGACCTGACACAATAGAGGTGCATTCAAAAGGCTGGCATTTTGGACAGCATGACCTGGCACAATAGAGGTGCATTCAAATGGCGGCCAAAATCGTCGCTGGATGAGTATATATTCCACTCCATACATAGTCCGTGGTTCAGGAAACCTGCTTTGAAAGTGATTCACTGGTAAGAGTACTGAAATTTCGAGCTTTGGCGGATTGAGCACCTAAGACTGATTTCGAGCCATACAGCAACATCTTCAGAACAGCGCAAGTCGCAGATTTAGAACACCGTCGCAGTCATCGCCATGAGTGGAAACAAAGACACAGGGCTAGTCCTTGTAAAGTCACGGGGCGACGGAGGCCCAGCGGACACTCCGAGAGATGCCACCAAGGATTTCCACCCCAGCAAAGTCCTTCAGCGAAATCCTTCAGCCCTCCCCTATTTACCGCATCTCCCACAGCCGCTCCAGTTGCCACGGTCTCCGAGTGCAACGTGGGGCCCAGCCCCTCTGATGTGGCTGCCCGGAACGGAATTCTGAAGAGACAGACAGTCTTAGAATTGCGCTGGCTACAACCTGGGATGGTGCGACTCAGTGCACTGTTTTTCCTGTGCTCTGAATGCGAAATTCAGGTGAATCACCTGATTTAGTATAGAGACTGCCGCTCGCGCGGGGTGGTACAGTGTTGCAGTTAAGGGTTAGCCCTTAATAAGCCAAGCCCTTAATATTAAGGCTTAGGATAGGCAAGAACCTACTTAAGCCTTTGTTAAGCCTTAGGAAGCTGGGGTTCCAAGAGGTTATCTTTGGTCAGGGGCTCACGTCGAGTGGACAGGTCTTAAATATGTTTGATGTGAACTGTGGGATCAGGGAATTGTATGAACAGGAGGAATCCTGCCTTGTACATCTCTAATTTCTGCTGAAATTTGTGTGGATGAGCAAAATAGACCACTGTGGATGTCGGCATCCAAGGGCAGCACTATGGAGCTATGTACCTCAGGATTAATTTCAACAAGGTTGATTAAAACCTTTCAACCCATTTTGGGTTCATTTTAGGTTGATTAAATATCAATCTACAATGTAGGATACTTATCAACCCATCTGTATCAACCTATTTTCACGGGGATTTCATCCATCTCCGGCCGGCCGCTGAATCAACCTATGCACACATCAACCTAAAGTAGGGTGAAAATCATCACTATTTTACGCAAATGCTGTTATTCACTGAGTACTACTCTATTACAGCTAATGTCGGAACCGAAGGCGCGAACGAAAATATCTTTGTTTTGGGACGTTTTCGGAGAATTGTACATATCTCAACCAGTTCTCCACCGATTTGGATGAAATGTATCTAGATATGTAGGCTAATTCATGCGGAATTAGTGACAGAGAGGAATTTGTGAAAATATTATGTATTAGGTAATTTTTTTATTATACTCGTGTGGTCCACAAGATGAACAATGAGTTTACAGAACAAACAGGTTCACAGGATATTCTCCCACACCTTTCGCTGGGGACATCCTTTGTTACCGAGATCGACATGGTATCATCAGCCAAAACCGCCTCCCTGCTCGCGACTTCGATATGTTGTTCGTCCACATCATGGCTGGCTACGAGGGGACAGCCGCAGATGGACTCCTTTTCAATTGTGCTCGACAAAATGGCTTCTCCTTGCCCCAAGGATGTTATTATCTTGCCGACGCAGGCTTCGCCAATTACGATCTTCTCCTGAGGACAGACCTGAAATGACCGAAACAAGAGAACCTATTGTTGTCCATGTGAATCAGACACTCGCTTGCATCGTAGCTGCATGAATCGGCTACGCACTATTCACACCCTCAATAAACCGCACGCAACTTCACAAAACGTCGGCTGCTCTCTCGTCTGCTCCCGAATCGGATCTAGGAAACGCGCCCACCCCCGCGCCTACCACGAAAGCGCGCCAGACACCCCGCGCGCTCGCGCTCTTCATCATCTCCACCGCCCGCCTCGACACACAAACTTAAGGAGACGACGGGTCTGCAGCGAAGAGTCCCCACATCGTCGTGGACGGAGGGAGAGAGGAGAAAGGTTGGTGCAAGCAAAAGTGGAGAGAAACACGAGAGGATGGGAAGCCGAAGTTCATTTGACAGAAGCTTCCTCGGTTCTTCTTTTCTGATGTGCCTCAGCAGAAGTAAAATCGCCGCAAACGCAGACAGGCCCTGGGACGTCCGCTAGCCAAGGCGAGTGGGAACTCGTCACGATGGAGGGCACGCAGGCGACGTCGAGCGCACTTCTCCGGGTGCGTCATACATCACTCATCACTACGTTCAAGGGTGAGCTAAACAGAGTTTGGGTAGTTCAGTTTAGATATGGGTAGACAAGTTTAGTCAGCCACACAGATCACCTTTAGACGACTACGCACAGTGTCCCACCAAATTCACAAGATATTCGATAATGTGGTTTGCCGGTGGTTAAATTTTCTGTTCGCATGCTGGCTGATGCATTCACCTAGGAGGATCATGATTCCCCCAAAAAATCAACACTCATTCCACTTCTGCATCAGGGAGAAATAAAATATGTGCTAAAGGTAGAAAAGTAGTAGAGACTCTGTCACGGTTTTTGGCCATACGGATGAGGGCGCGAGCGAGCCAGGTGGCAATGCTTGTTCGTGTTGGCGGAGGATTTGGCGTGATGTCCAAATTTAGACGTATCAATGGATCATTTCTTTATTCCACCACGAACACTCACTATCGTGCCAAGTCCTGTTGGGTACAACAATATGTATGCTGCACACATCTACTGAATTACTAGGATTGTTATCCTCGAAACCGCGGCTCTGTAGGAACCTGACCGTTCGGTGCATTAAAATGGATTCAGCCGAACCCCTAGACTCGCGACCAGTCTGTTTTAGGTAACCAAACTTTGATCATGAGACAAGCAAGGGATCAAAGGGTTCCTAAAATGACTGGGATCACTGGTTGACATTTTGGCGGGACCCGCCAATCATGATTTCGGACTTAGGATTTCTGCCCATTCACACCCGTCCCCTCTCCTCTCGTACTTTCAGAATGAGGCAGCTCGAGGCGCAAGTTATATAGAGAAAGTTCCTTCATTTTTCATTCTGCATTGATAGAGCACCATTTATTTTCGGGTAAAATCCGATCCAAGTTGCTGTCATTCGACTTAGAATTGAAAATTAACAAAATCATGTTTCGCAGGATCAGCCAAAACTGCAACCAGTGATCCCAGCCACTTCGCCAACCGTGATAAGTGCAGCCACATGCTTAGCGAACGCGGTTGGTCACGAGCCTACCGAACCCCGTGCCTCAGAATGGCATTTTGAGTCATGTGCCTCGTAATGACATTTTGAACCCCATGCCTCATGCCATTGGGCTTCAGTTTCATCTTTCGGGTGGTGAAACTGCTTTTTTCGGCGCTCAACTTCGGTTCTTCTTCGTGTGCGACATCATTTATATTATGTGACTGCCGATGAGGGCGCAGCCGTGGGATCATACTTTCCATTCGAGGATATACCAACGCCGACACAGCGACACATCTTGCAATTCCGACACATGCCAAAAAATCCGACACATTCTGTCATAATTCACCAAAGCCGACACATTTATTACCACTTTCAGCAAAAACAACACGGTTTCAGTAAATCCGACACGGCCTGTTTGGGAATGGTTGGACGCCGCATCACGGTGTGACGTATCTTTTTCCTCTCTCCCACCACCATCGTCCCCGATGCGGACGCCATTTGGTCGCATCCATCTCCCGACGAGGACTCCACAGTCCCAACACAACACTCTTGTCTGTGTTTTTCTGTGAGACGCAGGTGAGGAACTACAAGAGGGCGGAGGGGAACTCGGAAGTCACCGCCACTTGGAACACTGCGTGGAGGCGGTGCCATGGGCCGGCTCACTAATGCGTAATCTACGCGAGCCCCTTCACTGCCTTTTTTGAAATGTTGCTTAGAGACGGTACTTTCATTCCCGGCAGCCGAACATCAATGCTGATCATGGGCGAAGGAGTAGTCCGGGATATCACTGCGAGAAGACATGTGCTCAACGTTGGTATTGACGCGCGGGTTCTGCGGCCACGGGGGCAACCATGGGAGGGAGGGCGGACGACAGAATCATTTGGCGCATGTAATTTACCCTCAACGAATGTTTAGATAGCTAGCACAATTCTTTTGCTCTTCTCAAACTCATCCCCGAATTATTGGGCATCTCGGCGAGTGAAAAATGAAACCAATGGATATTCTGGCGGGATAATATAGTACAATTTGATCAGGAGTAACGTTTGGGTGAACTGTATCGATGGTACTTGTAAGATCTTGATCAAGTTCAGAAACTTAAAAGCAGCAACAACTTGCGAGCTGATAATGTGATCCCATCACCACGAGGATCGCAAGTTGAACTGGTAGCAACTAAGAACCTATTTCGGGGAATATGTGTCGGGTTTTATGAGACAGCATAAAGATGTGTCGGTTTTATGCTGTGTGTCGGATGCACAACATGTGTCGCTGTGTCGGGTTTCAGGGAGCCTCTTTCCATTTGCCGCGACTCCTCTCCGGTATCAGGATCTTCGGTCCCACCTTGTCGATGGCTCTATGCACGATTCATCTGTGATATGCCTTCTCAAAATTCCAGCCGATGATTTACAGGTCATCCTGTATCATTCGCAGTACAGCAGTTCGGAATTTGTTCCACTTTCTCAGCATAAGTTCAAACCATTCGTGTCGTTCCCTAATGGATTGCTCTCCACCCACATCGGCTTTCTCATTTCGGCTGGGATTCAAATCCCACTCGTACATGGCTTCCACGCAGATGAAGGAAATATGCATCATTTAGTGCAGATATCGTTTGGATATCAGTATGCTTAACAACTCAGTATATTCGAGACATTCGGACCTCACGTACACCGCCATTGGCTTGAACACTTTCCCCACGTTCTGTGGTTTAAATCTCCCTGAATTTCGTTTCAGCTTCTCAATCATGAGAGCTTTGTGGCCAATTTCCTATTTCACGTTCCCCACATCCCAACCGATTCAACGGCCGGATACCTTTCAAGTCATAAATATCAGTAACCCAATGTGGACACTCGGACTGGGTTGGGCGAGCTGCGGCGGACGACTTCTGCTTTCTTCACGCCATTGTACGGGACTGTTGGTCGCCCCCCGGAGTGAAGCTTGGTACAGATGTTGGGCAAAATGTGCCGTTCATGACTTCGACTTCGGGCCTGCTTCAGCACTCCAGTCCTTGTGCTTTTTCAAGAACCATCGTAGTCATGGTTCAATGTCGTGTATAGTTGTGCGTACGATGCGATCGTGAGCACCCTTTACAATATATGGCAAGAACATGGTGCGAAATGGTCGGCAAGATTCAACGAAGTGGGGAGCATGCAAGCGTGCTTGCAAAGGGCTTCGAGTCTAGGGAAGATGTGGAAGGCGGCAAGGAAGAAAGGCAGGCAAGGAGAAATGTTCGGCGTTTATGTACGTAGAGCTGGAACAATCTTCACCCAATCGGCGGCGATCGGTGGAAAATAGGGAAAAGATATCCACTCGGCGGCGATCAGGCGTAGTTGTGGGGAATCTTCTCAGCCCCGCACATTCAATCACCCACCAGACCGATTTAAAGAGGCGCACACGCGACACCCTATGCCCCGACTACCCGCCGAGCTGTAGGCTTTCCGAACTCAGAATGTCGTCTATGCAAATTTTGCCCAAAATTCGGTGGGGGAAGCGTTTTGTGAGGACACCAGACAGACACTACAAACATAACTTACCTCGTACCTCGGTTTGTAGTCTGTTGATCAGCTTGATTGCTTGATCACTCGCCGACCTTATTACAAATCATCGGAGTTTGCACGTCCCGTCACAGCTCGTCACAGGAGACAACGACGCGTCTTCCTGCATCTCTGCCATATCTACGGTCTTTATTTGGTTCTTCTTACGCGTGAAAATACCCATAGCACCCGCTACATTGGATTCCGAGTCGTCAAATGCTGCCTGTTCACGACTTTACCATTTACCACTCAGTCAGCCATCCCTCCTACTGTACCTTAATTTTGCAGACGACATGTGTCCCATGCAGCGCGGAGTGCAGCACGACGAGGTCAATGTGGCCTCGTACGGTGTGGTTCGTGAGTCGGTGCTGGCACGCGGTCAAACGGGGACACTAATTTGCTTTCTCTGTTGCGTTGCTCACTCAAAATCGTGCGCCGGAGATTGTTACGTAAATGAATTTCATTTTCATTTAAGGTACATACAAATACGGTGAACGTCACGTGGAATTGCCATTTACGGGCAAATTCTGAAAACAAATCCACTGTATGATCAGCAAAGGGTTTGAGCCTAATCCCTTCCATGAAATCGTAGAATGGGGTCCATACAAGGTTCCCATCAACTTAGATGAGCAATATATTGCTCAGAGCAAACGGAGTTCCTCTCGCGAGTCGTTCAGTTCAGCCATCACTGCAGGATTCCCATGACCGTGGATACCCTGCAGCTGCAACTCCTCACTCAATTCTTGAGCTCTCACAGTATAATCAAATTCTGAGCATCTTATAGGGTCATTCTACAGATCATGGAGGGGATTTGGCTAGAGTAGCCTTGTTCTCATTTTATGGCTGGTTTGACCCAAAATGGACAAGTCATGTGACATTTACAGTATTTGTATGCGAGTGATAAATGCGCTGCGTGTCATCGCGTGAAGTCTAAGTAGCTGCATCCAGCAAGGCATACCGGGAAAGACCGAGAATCAGTGGCGTGTGAAGAACAAACAGGCGCATACTGATACGAGGCATCTGCTTAATATACGAGGTATCGGGCCACGGGATGCCCTCCGGATTCCCCGTCCAAATCGAATGGGCCTACTTTCATGGAAAACAGTTGAGAATGAGCTCACAATCAGGGATGTCGTGAAAACTACCCAAAAAAAAAAAGAAAAAGGCCGCGCCCTAAGTTAAGAGCTGTAAATCATGTCATCAGTAGCCTTTTTCCCTCTCTTTTCGCTCTCTTTTCTCTCCCTTTTTGACATTCCTTCGTTTTTTCTCCCAGTTTTTTTTTTCCCTTTTCAACTTAGACATGTAAAAGGGGAACAAAAGGGGAAAAAAAACTGTGTTCTATATGGATATTTGGGTGAAAACCAAGAAAAAGGAAGCGGAAAAGGGCCGAAAAGTACCGAGCAGTTATGGGCCGCTTTGCAGGAAGAGTGGAACGCGCTGGGGAGGGACTATTTGAACAAGCTGTACGAGAGTATGCCGGGGCGGGTTGCTGAACTGAAGAAGGCAAAAGGTCATCATACACGTTACTAGGCTTTTTGTACTGGCAAATTATTTTTCTCGCCCTCTGCTTGCATTTTTTTGATCGTTGTCATCCACTAACCTCCGACATTCAGCTCGCAGATGTGATTTCTCCGCCAACACGGGTCGGTTTCATTTCAATATTTTTGTGGGTCGATAGTACATTGAACAAGGTATAAATTCATCCCTCAGACCTAAGGCATCCGCCGCTTCGTTCCGGAGTTATAGCCCAAAATGCCGATTCGGCACTTTCTTAGAGCACCACTGTACACCTTGTACGCCCAGGTAACGGGCCGTTTGTCGGCCCTAAACCTAGCGTCGCTCATTATTTTAGATACGGAGAGGCGGGGAAGGGCTTTGGTGAATACATAGGTCGGCAGGGTTCTCGTTGCCATGAATAAAATCAATCTTGAGCTCCCACTTCTGGACGAGGTTTTGGATGAAGGGGTGACGAATGTCAATGTGCTTCACCTCTTTGCCTCTTGCGCAGGGAGTGTAATTTTGCTTCGGTGTCGAGATTGCAAGGGCTTGTTTCATTCTGTTCGCCTGCCCCCGGTGTCTCGTGGGACGTAACGAATGCGGGGATCCGCTTAATTCGCTTCTGCTAGATGAGGAAAGTACACTGCGAGCGCTAGAGGACTATCGCACACGTACCAATTCGGAGCGATTCGAGCAGGACGGACTTCACGCGGTGTACAAGCCGTTTTGGGCTGACCTTCCGCACACAGATATTTTCGGGTGTTTCACCCCCGACCTCCTTCACCAGCTGCACAAAGGCGTCTTCAAGGATCATGTTGTCGGCTGGTGCGAAGAGCTCAACGGCAAGGACGAATTGGACGCACGTTTCAAGGCCATGAATGGCCACCCGGGTCTCCGGCACTTCAAGAAAGGGATCTCATCCGTATCACAGTGGACGGGCACGGAGCACAAAGAGATGCAGCGTGTGTTCATCGCCGTGATGGCAGATGTGAGCAAGGCAGTAAGACTCCAGGCTGGTTTTCCTTTCTTAAACAGGGGATATAGGATGTGGTGTCCTCAATATACACAACGGGCCAGCCACCGGATGAGCCACAGCCACTCGCCACCACAGCAGCGACTTGTACCTGTCAAAAACTGACAAAACAATGTGAAGGTCAGCTCGTCCTTGGAAATTTGGTACGGACCTTCCCGAGTTTGGACCTTTTGTACAGCCGCTCTTCAGGATCAAAAAAGAACTGTGAGGCAAACCTCAAAAAGTTCTTATAAATATTATCAGGTGGAGTATCGTAGCGCTGACCGGTGAAATAGAGGGGGACAGCAATAACGAAGAGACGGTAGTGGTACAAGGAAAGATGGTGGTGGTAGTAAAAGACGAGTCGTGTTACGTGTGACAGTCACAAATGACACAAGACCAAACACCGTTCGATTTGGGGCGCAAAAATTCAGATCGAGGTGGGGGCAGGATTTCTCTCTCGTTTATTAACCTAAGGACCAATTGTTTCAGATTACCAAGCTCGGATTTGTTTGCGTAGACGATCCGCACGCGGTATCGCGTGAGAACAGACAACAATGGGTGCACAGCTCATAGTTCCGGGATTAAACAGAAAAAGAAACAGAGCGGAGGAATGAGGAAGCTATTGTTGAGACTTCGTTAAATTGGATCAAAATGCACGCAAGAGATGCTGTTTTGCGTAAATTGGGCGTAAATCACTCGAAGTGCGGGTTATATACCGGTACTTAAAGGTCTGAGAAATTTTGCCAACTTGTCCAGGGCCCATTATGCTCGTTTTGAAACGACAGTAGAAATTGCCATAGATACCATGCACCCAATTTGGGCGTGGAAAAGGTCATGTTTTCCTGATGTTTTCCTTCAAATCTGAGGTCCTTGATGACAGGTGCCAGACTAAATTTGGACTAAATGCGAATTTTTCGGTTCAATCCTTTTTTTTGGCCATACAACCTAAGAAAACCAGTATGTGATCATGTAAAACTGACCTCGGCGTGCGGAGGCGAAGCAAGACAAGAGGGAGCTGGTTCTGGTGCTGCCGTCGGAAAGCTCTGATGCTAGCTTCCGACGAGACGTCAAAGGCCGCTGGTACTCCGTTAATTACCACACTGTATTTTGGAGTAATGCTAGGTATGGAAGTTGTCTGCATACCAGATTCCAGGTACGGATCTAGGTGAGCGGTGCCAGGATGCCTGGAGGGATTGCCTTTAAGCAAACGGGGACAATTCTTGTCCGGCACGGAGTGCCATGCAATTGGCGCATCCTCGGCGCCCGGAGTGCCGATTGATTGCATCTGTGCCCTCAATTGAAAAATTGAACTCAATAAGATGACCTCTTTAAATCTGACTGGCTGGGGAGATAGCCAGCGAAATTTCATGCAGAACTGTCTCCTCAGATAATATTTTCTCCGGAGATTATCCCTAAGTGCATTTCAGCCATTCATTGTTCTTCGCTATTTTTTCAAAGAAAATCCAAAAATAGTGTGGGTAGGCCCGGAGCGGGGAGATCGTTCTCCGCCCCGAAAACATATATAAGACCCATTTCTACTGTACCTGCAGCCCCTTCGTCTCATTATCGAAGCCCTATTGTGCACTCTATGCCCACTGAGTCCTGGCTACTCAATAGGGGCTTGAGTGTATAAAAAGGCTTTGATAGTGACCCTACAGCAGGCGTTTCGCTCCCCTCCACTCCCAGTTGACAGCGGGAGGGAGCAGCTAGGGCTGCGTAGATGGACGTTTATTGCTTCCAATCCATGTGGAACCATGGCCCTCTCCCCGCAACCCGCATCAGTCACCCAGGCAAGTGATCCTTTCTTCGTTTTCTTTCGATTTCTGCATTTCCACCGATCTGAGGGCCTGATCGGGTGCACTAGAAACGCATTATAATTGCCTTAGATTCTAATAATAGAATCGGCCGGGTAAGATCCGAGCTGGAGGCCCCCAATCACCCAGGCAATAGGGCTGTATATAGAGTGTCACATCATCACCGGGGAAAGGGCCCCTAGGATCTACATACTGCGCCGCGAGTGCTGCCGGGTCTCGTCCGATAGAATATAGCCGATTCTATAATTCTAACGCAATTCTAGAACCAGCGCCACTCCAGAATCCCTCCATGTAGAATGAGAATGAAGGATCAAGATACAACCCATTTCGGCGCCCGCGGCGGAAAACCTCACTGGCAACGGCACCCGGTTGACGACGTCTGGGTTCGATCACCACCGGAAACACTCCGGCCCTATTCAACACCGACGGATCAGTAACTCCTCGGCTTCCTGCTCCACATGATAGGCGTCTAACCCAGCCAACCGAGGGCAGAATGAGAATAAACGGGATTTCATCATCATCCGAGTGGAATATGTGTGGCCCATCAACCAACCCACATTCCCATATGCCCCGGTTTCACTGCTCATTCTTGGCTGCTTTTCTGCGAATCGAACGGAAACTACTGCCACCGCCACCAGCGGTAAAGGAGAATTCCAGACGCGTATCTATAGTTTTTCAATACAGCTGGGTGCCGTCCACACCCGTACCATTGCCGTCCCTTCAATGAGTTTTTTCGCCGCGGGCGCAGAATCTGGTTGTCTTGATCATTCATTCACTTGTTCTGCTAGTTACAAGGAGCGGGCCTGGAGTGAGGGAGTTGGTTTGCCTCAAATTGGCTTAGAATCCAATTATAGAATCGGGTCAGATCTTACATGAGGCCCGACAGCCGGATGATTGTCGGAGGATGCCGATGCCGGAAGATCTCGGATCGCAATCCCCATCATCGCCGCGACCCCGCATGAAACTCTGTCCCCGCGCCGGTGATGAAGTGACGCTCTATATATAGCCCTATTGCAGCATGGGTGATTGGGGGCCTCCAGCTCGGATCTTACCTGGCCAATTCTATTAGTGGAATCTAAGACAATTCTAATGCAATTCTAGTGCACCCGATCAGGCCCTGAGGGGTGTAGCTAATCCCAAGGAAGATTCCTGTGACCTGTTTCTCCTTCTCTTTTTTCTCTCTTAAAAGAAGATCTCTGATTGATTTAATCCAAGACTACCTCCCTACCAAGTTCAATCAATCAGCCCAGGCAAGTCATTATTTCCTTTATTCTCCCTGCTCTCGGTTTCTACATTTCGAATCTGAGGGGCGTAGCTAACCCTAAGGAAGATTCCGATCAACCAAATTTTCTATGCTTCATCTCAATCCATCTCGAACAACTCACTGATTGATTGATTTTATCCAAGTGAATATTCAGGGATGGCCGTTCCCACTTCTGATCGACTTTATAATGTATAGTTGACCGGAGGCTACAGGTACGCCAGTCATATTACGCACTTATAGATCACTAATTGATTTATCGAACCTTCTACGTCAGTCAGATCCGCGGACGACACACACTACGGTCCTGATGCATTTGGAAAAGTCCGTGACGGCATCATCGGGTAGACGGGGGGAGCATATGGATATCGCCAGACTCCATGCTGTGAAACAAGTCTCAGGAACGAAGGGTAAAATGAACTGGTGGCGTACAGCTGAGGATGAAACTGTGGTGTGTCTTCTCGGATTTTGCAAAGTGCACACACAAAGACGAATCGAGGGTCGTGCCAGCTGAATTCTGACTCGGCATCGGAAACGGGGTCGGAATCCACGTATGCCAGCGGTCGAACACAAGAAATGTGAGACCAGAAACCGCATTTCTGGCATATAATGGCATCCGAGGTTCCCGTCGTCGGACTGGTTTTACCGCACGGATGACAGCGTAAAGCATGTCCTGATTGGAGGGCCTCTTCGTTATTGTCTGCAGCAAGCGCTGAAACGCTTCGTGGCTGACAAGGGTTGAAATATCAACACCTAAATCCTTCACTCAGTTCGTCCCAAGTTCGGGGGTTTTCAGTGCTGTTGCGAATGATAGTATTTGTTGTAACCAAAAGCTGAATCTAAACACTTCAAAGTCCACCAGTCGCTATAAGCAACTTAATAGTCTCGGAAAGAGTCTTGAATGAACAAGTTTTATGCGGTGTATAGGTTTTTGGTTTTGCAACGGTTGGTCAAAGACCTCAACTTCAAACACAATCCAACGTCCAACGAATCCGTTCAACACGCGTAACAAAAGAGGAGAGAACCAAGTCCACACCACAGTTCATGTTTAATATTCTTCCAGGCAACACGCTTCACGCCAAAAGATAATATCCAACGATTCGTATATTTCGAACGTAACACTAGATAAAACCTACCGCTGATAAGCCGTGTAACGGGCTACGCCTGAAATTTTGCGATTCCAGGTGTCCCTAAGTTCTTTCACGCACATCTAAGGGTCTACAGTTAGTCCCGCCTGGTAGATCAGGGCGTTATCTTGTCAAGGACACGTTCTTGTCCACTGCGGCTACATCTTAGAAACCTTCACATACCTAGATGGCCAATCGACGCGGAAACCACAAATACCCCGCAGTCCTAGAGACACAGGGATGTACAAGGCTCATCACCCCTTTATTAAAATTACGTGTGTCTGTCTGTCTGAAGCCATTTTAAACTCCGCTTTTAATCTATCATTCCGGCAGAAGTGGGAGCCGGCGCGAAGCGCCGGCGAGCGCTTGTTAAACATTGGGAATACTCCACCAGTGCTATGAAGTAATTTAATTATTTAGCAGTCAGCGCATTTGATCAAATATCGATCGACTTATTTAGGGAACTAGGAACAGCAACCGAGTGATCTCGTTGTGCCCTAGTGCCTCTAATAAAGTACTACTTGTAGGGTGTCTATCGAAAGCTAGAGACCTCTACAAAATTGTCCGAATAATAGATATTCACGGGGACGAGAAGATTACCTAGAATTAGTTCACTCGACTCCTTAACCAAGGGACGATCGAGCTGGATATATTTAATTCAGGCAACGAACAAATGTATAGGAGGATTTACAATCTGTTGGTGGTTTCTGACTCACACTGAGTCGAACTCAATAGAATTAATGGACTAATAATACCCGCTGCGCTACCGAATATCCCGTATTTAACCGTGGTAGTGTTTGTAAGCAAAACATGTACAGTATAAATAGGGCAGTAGAATAGAGGGGACAGCACTGAATCGTCCACCCATTAGTCTAGGGGCTATCTCTCAGGGGGTAGCGCTCTTCACGACCAGGACCGGTTTAGGCTTGTCTCTCAGCTCTTCCTAAGTTTTGGATTCGTTGTTTCGCAAGTGTAATACTCGGGCTTACCAAAAGTAACCGGAAATTCGGTTTTTCGAGTTTAGAACTTGTTTTACTGTAGTCTAATTCAGCATAGGGTACGAATAGCTATTATATTTTCCTCCTCCTTTTCCTGCTCCTCCTGACGTCGGCGCCCGGGGTGTCCTTCGCAAAACACGGGAATGGAGCGCGCCCTGTGTCACTCCTGGCCGGCGCAGTCTCCTCTGCAGCCGGGCTGTACGAGACACCCCTTTCCCCCTCGATCGGCTCGCTGGGACTCTTAAAGCTGCTTACACTCTCAGGAGTGCGAGCTCTCCTCGCTCTTTCCGCCTCGCGCCTCTCCTCGCTTGCTTCTTTGTTAACGGAATTTCAATTCCCATCCTAGCGTCTGTCAACAACACTAGTCCTATGAGTACCAATGACCAGTCTAATGGCTCCAGCGGTGGTCGTCAGATCGCTCCTGCCGGATATTCTAATCCACCACAGAACCCTGCGGGTGGTTCTGGCAGCGCAGGACTCCTGGGTCGAGCGCAGGAGGCTCGCAGCCCGGCGGCGGTCCGCAGAATCTGGCTCCAGCCGGTTCTCGCGGCCCCGGCGATGGCGACGGGCCTGCTCCCGAGGGAGCTTCTGCTGCTGCCCAGGCGGCTCGCGCAGACTGCGAACTCATCGTCGAAGAGTATCGGCGCCAGCGGGTTACCAAGGCGAAGGCTCTGTCCGAAATCTACCAGAAGCTCTCCGTTGCCAGCGTTGGGGCGATCGACGTTGAGAACGCCTTCAGCGGCTTTCTTATGGCCCTGGATGACTGTGATCAGCAAGACGACGCTGCAGCGGCTCGCGGACGCCTCCGTGGACCGTCAGGAGACGTACCATCGGGTGCGCGCAGGAGCTCCTCCCCGCCGGTTTCTCGAACGACCGGGAGGACGTCCTGACGTACTCGAATCCCAGTACCCGTGGGTCGTATCCGACTTCATCGACTCTTCTGTCAACCCGCTTTGGGAGAATCTCACCAGGACCTTGGAGATTCTTAAGGTTTTACTTCAGGATCCCAAGAAAGCGAAGCGTTCACTGCTCACCTCGCCTAGTTGCCCCGAATTCCCGGATTCCGAGTGGACGAATCTGGTCAATGGCCGCGCCGTCAACCTACCTTGAGGCGGTCCTCACCGGCCTATTCTCGACCAACGCCAGCGACGAGCATTCCGAGTCTCTCGGCGCTGGGTTGGAGCTCCGCTCCGGGGCTGTCGCGCCTGCAAAGACGGTCAGTGACATGGGTTCGTGGACCATGCAACGTCTGTCGTGTTGCCGGTCATAAGGGCCCCGACTGCCCTGGAGCATTGAATGGAATCCGCCTACGTCATAATGGACGGTTGAGATGATTTTATTTCAGAAGGTATAATAATTAGATACAGTTCGCCTGACTAATGATTGGAGCGTTGGCCGTTGGGGACTTAAAAAAGGACACCGACGAGGTTGGGCAGCCGCTTTTGCGTTGATTAGAGTGCACGAGAGCAGGGCTTGAGGTACACTGGGTAGATTTCATCGGTAAAGGTCAGAAACAAAATAGAAAATGGTCTATTATCAGCGACTGGCTACCGGGCCAGTCGGGGTAGTGGGCCACCTGCATAATACAAGGCGGCGCAATACCTAAACTCGGAATTTGGGACCTGGGGCATTGTACGCGACCGATGAGGACTCCGTACGTCAAATTTGGAGGCAAGTTGCGGCGGCGATCAAAGGCAGTGCCAAGTTCTTGGTGGAGTTGGCGGCGTGAGAACGTCATTTCTTATCTCCGCACTTCGTTTTGCGTTCTTTCTTGACTGTTTCTTCACCAATTCCTCACCGATTCACAAGGTCTGGGGCTCATTCTCATCGCATTATCCTGAGGAATAAGATAGACCCATACGATACACCAAAACCGTTTGCTATCGTCTCCTGGAACCTCGCAGAAGACCTTAATGTGATTTCCAGCGGTCCACTGTGGCCGCCTCTATAGCGAACCACCCGTATACGCTATGGCCCTAGAACTTTGTTTGTGTATTTGAGATACAAAATACTGTCCCCTCCTCTGGTGATGGGTTTTCAGCGGCTCGATTCCCTGGTGACGGCGGGCTGCATGTCAAAACCCACGGATTTCATAATCGCGTATAGATGGACTTTTTTGGAGGGGACATTGGTATGTAGAGGCCGTACTATTCACATTCTTATATTCAAATACATCGTATGTAGCCATATGTACCCTCCTTTCCGTCAAAAAACTCCGTCTGTGCTTCGTAGAGCGCCCCATTTAATGCATACCCCAATTTCACCCATTATCCCTGGCTTCAAGGCAAACGCGTACGGTGCTGAAATACTTTGTATTCACATTTTGGGGGTATATAATGGTGGGCTCATATCACTTCGTTAATTTGGGATACATTGGGGTGGCCGGTACGAGTCCAAACCAGCGATTTAAGGCAGTGGCCCGCTGCCCCGTTTTTGCCATTTTGGGAAAGTGCCAGAAGAAAAATTCGGCAGACCCGGAAACCATTGTGTAAAGTCGCGAAAAATATATCCACGAACTCATAGGACCCCTACCTTCCTTCAAGTGCCCATGTATTTGTATTCACACCATTTTATCCGTCCTTACGAGGTCAAAACCGCTAAGGTGGCCCAGTACCCAGTCGCTGATAATATGGCGGTATGGATCAGCATCTTGGAACAGGAACAAACTTGCGATTCAGAGAGGGGCCCACAATGTTGGCTGCAACTGTGGGTGTAGCACAAAGCGCGGCAGGTGTACTCAGCGGAATTGGGGGCAGAGGAAGCCTAGGAGAAGTTTGGGACACCCCTTCGCCCTACGACCAGGAGATCAGCGCATTTTCAGGTCATGAAAATGTGTTGTTATGGTAGGAGTTTGTTCCTTTATTTCATAGCTATACTATATCGCGCTGGGAACCTGGCCACCTTAGATGTTTTGGCTTTTTAACAGGTTTTTCCCGGGAACTTCCCAATATCTGAGGGTTCCATATGCCTGGCGTACATCCTGCGAACAATTAGAGCCTATTTTCGCCCATTTTGACCCAGTTTCGAGTGCAGGGCGAATTTTTTTTCCGTTGGAGGTCCCAAAAAGGCAATTGACATAGAAGCTGGCCACCCGCGCAAATCCAGTGTTGCCGGCTAAGTTGATAGACTTGCGATGTATAATAATGTCTAAGGGTCATAGGCAATGTATTAAGACACTAAAACAGTATGTACCACCTATGAAAATGGTGGAACCAACTGCTTCCAAAGAGAGGTATGAGCGGCGGGATCCAAGCTGCCAATCAAATCAGGCCCGCAAGCTAGCGAAATAATATATTGAGCTAAAATAAGTCACAAGCAGGTTTATGAGAAGTTAATTGACATATCTGGACCCGCTATTCTACTCCTGCTTCATGCTCCAGAGAACCCGACATTTAAATTTTGTAACCTCCAAAATAGGGTGACTATGGTGTATTGAACGCCTTGAGGAAGAAATAAGGGAGGTGAAATCCTGGAATATATGCAAAATTGAACCTTTACTCATCAAGGTGGACCTCGTCAAGCTTTGGACTCGAAGTGTCAAAAGGTCGTTTGGTATAAAGGTCGTTCGGATGTAGTCTTCAAGCTTGGATAACAATCATGTATGGGAGTTTAACACTGAAAGGGTACAGACAGAGAGGACTTTACATACCTAGAAGGAAGCCCAAAATCAGGTGAAACGAATGAGCCTCCAAAGTCCTAGATTGATAAAGAATTGGTTGAGAAAGGAGCGAAATGGCCGCTCGGAGATAAGAAATTGATTTTCTCACCCTGCGGCCCGACATTTACCGCGCCACCGCTTAACATCAACCCATCACTTTCGGCTGAAAATTGGCATGGACAGGCGGCGTAGGTTGTATTCCACCCTTCAAGTACAAAAATGCCAGATACATAAGCACCTAGGAATATAATTGACAAGTGGCCAGGTTCATAGTGTGGCCAGGTTCCTAGTCAGAAATAGTATTCGTGGCGGAGAGACATATGTATGTGAATACCCCAGCGGTTCACTTCCTAGTTTACGACTGCATGTACTTTGTGCAGTTTACTCAAGATGATGGAAATTGTGAATATGCCTCATATGTTAAATGATGCAACACTAAATCGCTTCCCTCGCAGTTTTGTTTCGCATGAATGACACTGGAAAAGTCAGTGTCTCCATCTGTGATTCCTTCCCAACTGATTCCTCCCTCACTGGCGGAAGTGGATTTTGTCGACGTGGTGTACAGTGCACACAGCGTCTTTCACCGCCATTATTCATGATCGACATCATGGACTTAGGGCCATTTTCTATATAACGGCGGTGTTGTTCCCAAAGACAGTTAAATTTCTGATGCAGAGCTTTGAGTTCGTTGGTTAACTCTTGGAGTTGATGGAGGATGGTGTGATATTCCTCCAAGGCTGCGTGTCCATGAAATTCCTGGACTCGATACCGCCGCTCCCTCCATCGCTGGACAAACGCAAACGCAGATGAGCGCGTCAAGTTTCTTTTGGGAAATAATTTGGCAGACCTGCTGCGCCTGAAGAAGTTGCAACCTATTCGGCAACATAGGTATTCCTTTAAAGCCTTTTGTCGTCGAGTTTTATACCTAGTCGGGGCCTACAGGCACCGACTCCGACCGGAATATCGTTTCAGCGGAACCGAAAGAAGTACTTCCACTGTAGTAAATATCTTGAAGTTGGAATATCAAGTGGCTTTTGTTCAGCATATGAGCTGGCCCGTCGCAGAGAAACACGTTCGTTTTTCCAAAGTATCTCGCCAATGACTCCCAGTCTCGGAGGCTCCGGATAGAATTACGACCCACAACACCTAGAAAACGGCGGGCTAATATCATATCTTCAAGGGATATCGTGTCGGGGAGACTCTTGAGAAAACGTGACAAGTACTTGAGTTCTTCGTGATACTGTATGTTCCCTTCAAATCGGTAGTCACGCGTCACGCACCCCTGTGTCGATCACGAACTTTGGTCGAGGTCCACATACAGTACCGGGTCAAAATACAGCTTGAATGCGGCGTATCGGTCTGTCGTGTCACATCAAAATATGGCTTTCTCTGCGTTCATCGCGACCGAGCGCATCCCCGCGGGACTGAACTCACGTTCGACTTCGACCCCGCGGCCACCGTGCAAACCGGGGAGAAGCGAGCACGGCGGGCATCGCGGGGTGCGTGCGGACTTGAGACGGTGGATGGCGGACAGTATTTTGACATGTAAGTATTGGGGACATTTTACACGGGGCACGCAAAGGTGGATCTTGGGCGGGCGGGGTGAAAGTGTTTTTATTTATTTATTTATTTTTCAAATAGTTTCTTTGCAGTTGTATTTCATGCATATGTATGTAGCTACCACGAAAAATAGGTTATTCCGTGGGCTTTATTTTTCCGGAAACGGCCTTGGATTGCCGAGGATTTTGCCGCTCGGTGGGTTCGGTTTTAATCGGTCTCCCGACCGATTTGCCATCAACCCTATAGGGCTGAGTTGTTTCTGATAAGCGTGTGATACACCGCCTCAAAGTCGACCTGCGCCTGTGCGGTCGGACGAAGCCGAGGCGGAGCTGGATCGTGCTTTGCGCGGGCGTGCCTGGGCGGCTTGAGACCAGCGGGATTGTGAAGGGCTGTGCGGGTGCCTCGTAGACTCGTAACCAGTCTGCCTACGGCGTTCTTATAAGGCAAGCTTATTGCCGTAGGCAGACTGGTACTTCTCGGAGCTGTCAATTGGGCTGAGGCGGAGTTTGAAGTTAAGTCTTGGCGTGAGTGGGCCGGTCCGGTCCCGATGACCAACCGATGACGCACATCCGCGTTTCATTCATTTCTTCTCTAAATTCGACTCGTATTTTATGGATCTTCTGAGTTAAAAGGGGGGAATTTGAGGAGACAGATGTATCTTGGTTCCGTGTTTGAGGACGCCAAGTGCGCGGCCGACCACGCGCACCGCGATACTATGTACGTGCCGCCGCTACAGATCTTCGAGTTTATATCAAAACTTTTTCCCAGTCAAGCCAAGGACATGGTGTTGGCGCTCTGCGTCCGCGGTGAACGTTCTGAATGTTCGGCGGACGTGTTCAGTGCTTAGTTCCATGATATCGAATCACAATTTTCATACTACAGATATCTGCATCGCAGGCCCGAATTTATCACCGATGAAAAGTATTTGGTAAAATGTATATATCTGAATGCATCACAGTACTCGTTATGGAAAAAAGTGATGGACACTGGATTTTGAGGACTTGTATTTGTGATGGAAGGATACTTTGGTGGTTGGAACTGGATATGAGGGAGATCTACTAGGCTGGTGGAAGACTTGTAGCATATTGATGCTATCAAAAAACATTGATTTCCCATCAAAACAGGGCCAAAGTGAAAAATGGTTAGGCTTCATAGCTCATGAACAGATGCAGATTTCAAGATGGTTTAACTCGTGGATTCATTTGCATCAACGAGCACTACAATCTGGCGTTTTCACATTTTCCATAAAAAATTCCTGGAGTCAGTTGGAAAATACCATTTTGCGATTTGAGCGGTTATTAATGGGAAATCGGTAGAAATTGATCCCATCAATATGGTAGAATGTTCCACCAGTCCGTACATCCGTCCTATATTTGGTTTTGTGTCAAAACAATGCTCCATCATGGAGATATGGCCCCAACACCCAGCGTCCATCACTTTTTTCCATAACGAGTAGTTTACTGAGTGTTGGGCAAAAAAATACACCGAGTTGTTTTACAATATTGAACCGTACCTTCAACGTCTCATTTATGCGTAGCGCCAAACAGTATTCTCATTATGCAGACTCAATACAGTATCGAGCTTGGCCAATATAAGTTAGTTACGTCTCTCAGCTGGCCTCCATTCGCGGTAGCGAAGAATCGGTCCCAATAATTGTTGGCGGACAGTTTACCGGCAGTTCTCGTTTGAATCATAGCGGAGGGAAATGAATAGTCAGTTAGGCTACGACCAGTTTAAAAGGGACTGTTCTATATGATATAACCCCTGTTATCCGTGATGTGCGCTTTCCTGGCGGCTTCCCCGATTATACCGTCCCTGAGAACACTTGGAAACCGTGCCCACATCAGATTAATATACCATATGAATGGCACTGCTTCTGTCAGGCTCAAGGTTAATGAGGAAAACATGCAGTGCAGGTTCCTGGGTCTTCCATGGTGGGTTCCATAAATGTGGGTTGATTCTATGAATGTTCCACCATGGAACCCACAGTGGAAACTCCACTAACTCCACCGTGGGTTCCATAGTGGAACATTAACTCCACTATGGTTCGATGAATGTGGGTGCATTCTATGAACATCTAGGAACCCACAGTGGAACTCCACTAACTCCGCTGTGGGTTCCAATAGTGGAACAGTAACTCCACTGTGGGTTCCATAGTGGAACATTCGCACCCACCGTGGACGACCCAGGAACCCACACTGCATGTTTTCCTCATTAACCCTGAGCCTGACACAAGTGGTGCCATTCACATGGGATATTAATCTGATGGATCTGCTGCCTCGTGTCCCTAGATTATACTTAGCACCACATAAGCCCTTGCAGCCCAGTCTAGAAGACAACTTAACCAAAGGATATGCTCTGCAGGCGATGAGATCGGTAAGAATGGTTTGGCCACCACGGACAAGGCCTCCACCAGAGACAAGGACATAGGCAATGGAGTGTTGATGGAGAGAACTCAGAAAGAAGTCTGAGTTGACATGGCAAGCTAGGGTATGTAATTGGTCGGCCCGGTAAACTTGATGCATCACCTGCCAATCCTTTCTGCGTGCCAAGCCGTTCTGTAAGTGCAATTGACGGAGAAATAGAATTCTTAAGACCCAACCTGTGACGGCAGCTTGTATTCCACGCTCTGCTTCCACCAGTTCGATCTTCGCTGCATACACAGAGATGACATATTGTATGAGGAGGCCCAGGCATCTGATGGAAAATCACGGCAGAAACACAGCTTCGCACCCCTCCATGCGGGTTCTGCGCCAGGCTGCTGGGGCAATGCATCACTTTGAATGGAAGTTTGCCATTCCGCCACGTCCCAAGATCCCAGAGTTGGGGCACTGCATCCCTGCCATGACACCCGGGTTTTCGTTCTGCTGAGCCTTCTGGACTGATGCCTTGGGAGCGGGCATTCAACAGTCAGGGCCCTTCAAAGCGTTGTACTACTGTATGGATGGAGATCTGTACTGAAGCAGGCCATTCAAATTACTTTCTTTTAAATGAAATAAAACAGATGATACAGTTGATACGTCAACCCCAACCGTGGAGGCCCCGGCCACGAATCCCCGCGAAGGCCAACAGCAAACAGCGCGCAGAGCCCAAGGCACCCACACGCGAAAGTCTACCTCGAAGCGGGAAGGCAATTTCAAACCCCAAGGCGGTGTCGGCTGGAAACAAGCGACCGAGTGAGGATCCTGGTTCTCTGGGGCTGCCCCCCAAAAGTTTGAGGACAGAAAATTTTGATCCCATGGTTCGGTTTGGTTCTTTTGACTCGATCGTGTTTCTGACTCATGTAATAGATTCAATGCGCGAGCTACGCACTGGAGCTTCTATCGAACGGTGGCCTTCGCAGCCATGTGATCGCAGTGCTCGTCTCGTGCATTCCCTCGAATTGCTGTACTATGATCGTTCGCTCGTCCTTAAATCTCAGCCACTGGACTTCACCGAAGACACCACGAGCTTCCTCGCCATCCTTTTTGGCTTCGGAAACCTCACTCCTACTCAGTGGGGTGACCCCGCCTCAATGCTACTCAAGGCACCTACAGTCGCCACCCTTTCTGACGATTACAAGGCAATGTATTTTGGCTACGTCCTCACATTGTCCGAAGGGTGGCAACTCCAGTTGGGCAATGTCATCTTCCGGGCGCACGGGATCATTGGGCGCGGCACTGTTGTTGTGGGTGCCAAGGTGGTCGCTAGTCCTCTTCCCAACTTCGTGGGCAAGCGCGTGGTCGTGAAGTGGAGCTGGGTTGCGACGACGCGAAAGGAGGAGGGTTACATCGTGAAGAAAGCAGTGGAATATGCCGATGCGAATCGAGCCAGCATGCGTCATCATCTACCCAACATATATCACTATCAAGAACTCCCCAAGCAAACCCCGCAATGGCAGAAATTTCTGCTTGCCACCATTCACACGAGATAGCTTTCTAATGTAGTACATTTAATACATTTATTCTCTCTTCTTTCTATCACTGAGTGAGTCAAATGCTTCGCACTCACCGCTTGCATCCAAATAAGGAAATTCACAAATGTTGCGCTTTCGTCTCTCAAACATGGGGGGTCTTAATTCAATCTGTTAGAGTCTAGGCTCGACGCGCCTTCCCCTTTGATTTCCAACTCACTCCGTCCTATTGGCTACAGCTCTTGTTCAACTTCCGCATTGTCTGCCATATGTAGATATCCATCTACAGCTTCTTTACAGCTTCTTTACAGCTTTGTTTACTTATTTAAAGACTCACTTCCTCGAGACGTACCTCAGCCGTTCACCTCTCGTGTGCACGTCTGAGGTATGTCTCTCCGTATACTTATTTATTCCGTTACTTATTTATATTCTAGTATACTTCTTACAGGTATAATATATAGCCGTTCACCTCTCGTGTGCACGTCTGAGTATACTTCTTACAGGTTATCGGCCCCGTTGCCTTTACTTGCTTCAGCAGTACTCTCGCACACAAGTCTCGTGGCTCAAGATTTGATTTGCAATATTGTTGCATGATGTCTAACTCGTCCAGTGTACCGCTCCTCCCCAAAACAGCATTTTCTTTTTCCGTAATTTTCGTTCAAGTGACAAGGTCTTCAAGGATCAACAGGATATGGTCCGATAGGCGAGAAAAACAAAATCGTCAGCATGAGACAAGATGCGCACAGCCACTGAGTTCAGAAAATATTCCCAACGTGCTTCGCTGGGGGTTAAATTTTCTGCGTGCGCATTAGCAGATTCATTCACCTGGCCGAATTGTGATTCAACCATAAAATGAACATTCATTAGGCCAAGGTAACTCCGGCGAAAGTCGGTCATACCACCCGCATCCTCAGAATTGGCTTGTCCCGATGCTAACGGGAACATTGTTGAAGCTCATTTTACTTCCGTCAACGACTAATTGAACAGATATTTCGTTATGACATAGAATAACTTCGAGTATTTTAGTAGTGTTTTGTCCATAGTTTGTCATTCAACGTCGCCCGTTGTGTTTCCCACTCCGTACGCTGCAAGGGATGTGGCCGACGAACTGGACAAGGATATTATGCAAAACAACGGCCCCAATTTTATCAAGTCTAAATTGAAGGACAATTTGGTGATGGTCAAACGGTGAGTCGCCTTACAGGGAGAAGCCAATCTTGACTCTGACATCAGAAATTTGAACAGAGACGATGTCAGACAACTCATGCGTGAATGGCAGCCTCTGGGGGCGGAACACCGTTATCCAGGACACAAGAAAAAGAAAATCTATCGGCATCCTCTCTCAGCTTTGGGACCATTTCATGAGGTCTCTTCGGATGGACATGAAAAGCTCGGCAAACAAGCACTCAAGATGGGTGATGTCGGGCTGCCGATTTACGGATGGAAGGATAAATGGACCACATATCTGCTGAAGCTTGCCGTTGTTCCCAACTGTCGAACCAACGCTGCCATTGGACACCTGTTTTTGGATTTTCTCGAAGAGATTGAAGGTTCGCCAGCGCATTCTTGTACGCCGGCTGATGTAATGATAGTCACTGGCAGGAATTCCGCTACAAACCACAACGGATAAGGGATCAGAAATAGGCTGGTTGAAGGCGATGCAGACTGTAAGAAGTAATACTCAGACGGGCACGATGGAGTGAACGGCTTGGATTATATACCTGTAAGAAGTAATACTACAAGATAAATAAGTAACGGTAAATGATAGAGAAGTAAGAAGGAGACAAACCTCAGACGGGCACGATGGAGTGAACGGCTGAGGAATGTCTCCGCTAAGTAAGTACTTAAATATGTAAACGAAGCTGTAAACGAAGCTGTAAATAAGCTGTATACAAGGCAGTGAACAATGGGAATCCCAGACAAGGGAGCTGTAGACGAGGAGGAAGCATAGCTGTTACAAGATTAAAGGGGAAGGTTAGACGCGTGTCGGGCGCCAAGATAGCGCCCGCCAAGCCGACTATATGGCCAGTCGAGCCTTTACTTCAACACAGACTGCTTTACGGTACGCCTCTTTCTTGACTGGGTTCTGATTCGGTGACCAATCCAAAACAAGCGAGCAACACGCGCCGGACATCGATCTCGCTGTTTATCCGGCACACGAGTCCATTAAAAGTGTCCACAATACCATTATTGAGGCCTTTTGGCGATGGCTGAGGGAAAAACTGGGAGAAAATCTGCGAGATTACATCTTGCGTGGCAAGACAGAGCGTATCTTCGATCCCAAAGTGGGCCTTTCATTGGTTTGTCCGCCTCGAACCACATTTGTCGCAGAATGCTGACCAAATTGAGGACAGTGACCTGTTCAATTGGATCTTTCCACCATTGGTTCAAGCCGAACTAGACGAATTCCGTACCTATTGGAACCAGCACCAGGTGCAAAGCCAGCCGAACAAGAACATGCCTTCCGGACATGTCCCGGCTGACGTTTTGGAGCATCCCGAACTGTTCGGAGGAATAAACTGCTTAATCAAGGTCCCGAAAGAGACCCTGGCCGATCTACGGGTATTCTTGACGGAAGAGGTGGGGCCAAGGAGCGAACATCTGCAATGGGTAGATGATGAATTTGCCGCAATTGCGGAAGCTGTTCACAAGTCAATTGGTTCCCCGCATATCACACTGACAAACAGCTGGGAAATATTTAGAAAAATGTCGGCGCGTATCGAGAATCTTGGAAACAATGTCGTTTAACTTCTGCACTTACTTGTTGTTCCAACACCGGGCTCAATAAGATAAAGGTGAACTCAGTTGGTCAACGCTCTGTGCTCCAGATCACATCACAACTTCATGGTGGATGTATTTGAGATGCAGCAAACAAAGGAGTGGCGCAATCACAATGGAAAGACATTTCATTTATTGGAAATACAGATACGTACATAGAGCCACTGACAATGGCGACAGTGGTGGTGGTGTCAGCTGCAACGGCGGCGACAATGGATTCAGGACAAGCTGGGGACATGGTGGGTCAAGAGGTGGGCATGGGTATTGCAGTGACAGGCAAAATGCATTAGAGGGCGGGAGACTCTCTGGGCAAGAGCAACGGTGATGGCGGCGGAAACGGCGGGGGCAACAGTGGCAGCGATGGCGGGGGTAATGGCGGCGGCTTCGGGATGAGCAGGGGACGTGGTGGTAGGTCAAGACATTGGTTTGGGTATCGCAGTGTGGTGAGATACAGTAAGGGGTGGGAGGCGACGCTACAGGCGGGAGCAACAGCAATGGCGGCGGCAATGGCGGCAACGAGGCAACGGGAACGATGGCGACGAGGAAACGGCGGCGGCTTCAGAACAAGGCGGGGAGGTACCTAGGTGTTTCGGAAATGGGTATCGCAGTAAGGGCGGGAGCAACGGCGATGGCGGCGGCAACAGCGGCGGCGACGATGGCGGTGGCAATAGCGGCGATGGCGACGACGATGGCAGCAACGGCAGCGACCTCAGAACAGGGTGGGGACGTGGTACCTAGGTGGGCATAGATATCACAGCAAAAGGCGGGAGGCGGCACTGAAGGCACAACGGTGATGGCGGCGGCGACGATGGCGACGGCGGCGGCGGCGGCTTCAGGACGAGCGGGGCCGTGGCGGTAAAGGTCAAGAGGCGGGCATGGGTCTCGGAATGTGCCGGATATCACAGCCGACCCGCGGTTCTTGATTTAAATCGAACCGCGTAGCTCTCGCCTACCGTAGTCCAGGCGGGAAAAATAAATTTGTGTTCTGTGTGATGGTGTCGCGGTGCGTGACATGCGTGACTTTGGCACCCTCTCGATACTCTAACCTCGTCGTATTCAGAGGTAGTAGAATATTTGAAGGATACAGAGTATGTTTTGAAGTTATAATTGCTCATAATGAACACTGAATGAATTTTGGAACGAAGAAAACTGGATGTCTGATACCATCAATCCACTGTTCTATGTTCTTTTCGACCTCTGGAACCCATTTAACCATTTTTTTCCATGGTTAAAACCTTATGCGGCATCTGGAATATGACACCTATCGAACTGTCTCTTCAAAATTGTTGATTACACCAGGAATATGGCAGGGCAGCCAAGATTTGATCTCCTCTGATCAGTGACAAAGCCAACGTCGCACACGATACTTTAGGAAATTCAGGGATCTGAGAAGAATTCTGAAGGGGCTAAACCATTTTCGCACTCATAATTTACAAACCATCAACTTATACTAAGGAGATTGGGGCAGTCCCTGAGGCAATGAACTCTGAAAGCGGTCGGCTACTGCCTTCCTGCTCTAGGTCCCGGCTTAGCCGGCCTGAGCCCCCTTGCACCACCGAGTCGGTGGACAGCTTAATCCTATGCATTATGAACATTGCTGCTGCATTGAGGCGCGACCACTTTTGGGTGACCTATAACTGTTTCGTCTGGTCCGAAACAAAAATGTCCAGATTTGACAAATAACTTTGGGCTTGTTTGGCCAAGAGGTGGGCGGGCACAGCCACTGGAACGAACGCCGAGATCAAAAGCGCGAAATCTCGGTGAGAAAAATAATATTTGTGAATTTGAGAGATTTAACCCATGGGGTGCGGTGTAGGTGCAATTTGCACCGCAAATGCACACCGTGCCGGGGTGTCTGCCGAGACATGCACCAGCCCAGAAAATTTCATCGCATAAGCTCATTTGAAGCCAGTTTTATATCTGCCTTTGCTGTGTGATAGCCGGCGACATTTCAAGAAGAACTGTCTCTTCAGATTTCTTTTTTGTGCACTCCAGAGCTTTCTAGGCGGCAGCCCATTACCACATTACTTATGCAGCCTATTTCCGGGGATTCAGCTGATTAGGATCCTAAGAGACAATAATATTATGCTCCCAACTTACGTCGATGCGGCTGCCCGACCACAACAATATTGAAAATTGGAATCAAGTCCCCCGCGCTTCTCTGCGGAGGATACACTATCCCGATATGCGTTACGACCGCCTTGGGCTTTCTTGGCCTTCTGGCCTATGGCGGTACGTTGAACGAGCAGGGCATCCCATTCTACATCAGCGTCGCGGTTGCAGGGGTGATGTTACTGACGACGTTGTTGCGCACCGATGTCGACTGCCCCAGTGACTGCAAACGACTGTTCCTGGGCATGCCCCTGTTGGGTCAGATCATTCTGAGCGGTTGGTGATGGACGCCGCGGTTTATCGGTGGAACGAGGGAGTGTCATTTTGAAGTCGGCGTCGCGTTTTCTCTCTCTCTTTGGTTTTTTTTTGTTTCCGCAGTATGTACTCATGATATTTCGAATGACGGGGAAAAGGAGGACGGAGAAACCGATGCAGATGCAGAAGGAGAAACCGAGGATGGACCGCAAATAATCCCATCACTGATATCGCTTAGCCACATCAAATTGAGCGATCCAGAGATCAATCACCTCTTGGAAAGAGCCAAGATTCCTTGATAGGGAGGGGGTGCGCCAAAGTTGGGGCCGAATTCGCATGCTGTGTCAACGGATCTTTTTCATCGCTTTAGCAAACTCTTCCGCATCAGATGTGCGCATTGTCCCACGGGGCTCGATTCCTTTCTGTGTCGGGATTTTGCTTAAGTACCCAAATATACGCCTTCGGAATTTTATTCGAACGAACTACATGAACTGTCTTGTCCTCGCCACCGTGGCTGCAGGCAGAAATCAAGGGTCGGTAACTAGTGGCCTAATGCAGAGGACTAACCTATAGATCCCTGTCCGCCTTTGATCTCTGCTTTCGCAATATCTGTTCCACATCAACGGAACATCAGCTTTAGACTTAGCGCCAAATCAGGCGCCGAATTGCGAGCCCACTTCAATCTTGATCGAAGTGGTGGGCCGCGAAGCACCCGCTCTTGTAGACGATTAAATTGCTCGCAGGTTTGGGTGAAACTTGATGACTGACCAGTACTGGAGGACACAAAGCGTACCAGTCCATGAAGGAAGGCTGGACAGCAGTGCGAGCAGGTATACTCTAAGTCAGTCGGGCGAGGTCGACCGACTTGAACCCACGTGAGTGCGTATCGCCGCTCTGACTTGAATCGCGAATCCGCGAGAGCATGATCCGGTTGGACCCAACCGAGGGATATCTCCCGTTTTCTTTCGAGTATTTGAGTTTCTTTTTCCCTTGATTTCTTCATTTTCCCCCACCAACGAGCCGAATCGGCTGTAAATCACCCACACTCATCACATACGCGCAACGTCGATATCGTACATGATATAGCTAATCCTGCTCCATCAAGACTATACGAGTCCGATTCTTTCTATATACCGTTTCCATTGATCAAGACAAGTAAAATAGGTACCGAATAGATTTCAAAGAATTTACTTCAAGCGCAACATCGTCATCGGACTACAAGGAAGATTAGCCTCTCAATGCGGAAGCACAAACCATGGCGGATATGACTGGTTTCGGCTTCACAAGATTCCTTTTCATCTCTTTGTTGAGTATCTTGCTTTAGAACGTGTCAATGGGTTCCACAAGTCAAATCATGCAAAAATATTCACTACAAGGGTGCGCAAAGCTCGCTCCAGAGGGCAACCGCGACAAGCAACGGGTTCGCCCTGAGCTCTAACGGCGGCACGCCTACGGTGGTTACCAACCACCTCAAGCTCCCCTTGTACCAGCTCGTCAAGTCTGTTCCCGGCGTAGACGAGGACCCGCGGGTTACGGTGGCGCTTAAGGCCGCCAACGACAGCCTCGCCGCTGTTCACGACGCCGCTACTGCACTCCTCTTGACGGTCTATTCCATCCAGGTGGAGCACTGCAGACAGTTGACCAACGCCGGTGCGTGTGCGGACCGCTTCGCAGCGGACCTCACCGCGTACTGTCAGGACGTCGTGCGCATATCTGGCTTCAAAGAGAGGCTCCCTGAAACCCGACACAGCGACACATCTTTCGAATCCGACACACGTCACCATTCAATATTTCATGCCATCCGACACAGTTCTGGTATGACGAAGTCCTACAGAACTTCCGACACACTGTACGGCACTGGGGATATCTGGTATACTGCATGTGCTCCTGAGAACTGGCAGTAAGCATACACATTCTGGTGCCTACCACGAGATGAGTGAACCACGTTGCCAAGCCAAATCATTTATATGAAGGCCTGAGAGAGTTGCCTTTTGGGGTGAATTGTGGCGCAGTGTACTTGATGCTACTCAGCCGACGGGCCACTTTAGACTAGTGAAGGAAATACAATTGTGATATCCTGCATCCGGACCAAGTTGAATTTTTTGATACTGAAATTCAGGAGTTTCGCCAGCCCCCAAGCATCATAGTTTTCACGTTCCCTGTCAGGATCGGCGATTGCGTGATCCAGGACACATAGCGTCTGATCGAGTACGGGTCTCGTGTAGAACTGGATGGAAAATCGAAACTCCGAACTAACAATGACTTTCCCAGAGACAGAAAAAGATTGAGACAATTGAAACTACACACAGTTGTGAGATGGCCTACTCTGGAGCCGCAAAAGATATCAAATACCGAGATATGGCATGATATAAAATTGAGAGTTGAAAGACTTCGGCATTGCGCAATTCCAGTCCATGCAGATTTCTCATTTTTGGGATTCAAGAAGAGCTATGCAGACGGAACGTTTCGCACTTGCCGTGATTCTACATCAGGTTTTGGTAACGGCACTATGGCATGGATCATGGTGGGTCAGTACTAGCACCGTAGACTGGGAGTCGCGGTCAACACAAATTTGAAACGGGAATAGAATAGGCCGTTAAGTCCGGTGTCTTCACACTTGTTGTTTGCCGGGAAACAGTGGGTCTAATCCTGGATTGCTTCTTGACCAGTCGTCTTTGTTCCACAGAGAATTACCCTTTTCATCCTTTCCTTCGAAATCTGCTGGATACACCATGTGCTGCGGCCCCCCGGTGGTCGGATTTATGGTGTCATGCATTTTTGGTTGAGCGCCGCCAGGGCCGCGATTCATTTTCTGGGCTAGGATGGCGTCAGAAGCGAAGGCCTCCTGCGCAGAAGAGCAGTCGAAGATAAAAACAGCGACTCCATCGGGATGCATGACCTCGAAGATGCGAATCGCATCTCGCGTCTGTGCATAATTTAAGGAACTGAATAATTGGAGAAAAAGTCGAACAAAAACGGGAAGGATAAGTTAAGGCATATCCCACCACGGGTCATGATTAGCTCCCGGATGGATGATCCTTCTGGCGTCGAAGGAGGGAAGTCTGTACTCAGTGAATCCAGCAGGGGCAGAGGTAAGATGACATCAATATGTTCAGCCGCAGTGCGTCCCGTGGTTGTTGCGGTCCGCGTGTTCTTAGCTTTCTTTTTTCGGTTTTTCTTTGTTACTCCAGCAGTCGGCTGAGGTGCAGCCACAGGAGCCGCTGCAATCGACGGGATATCAGTATTTGACTGAGGCACAGCTGGGAGAGTTGACGTAGCCAACAAGACAGTACCATCGCCCGACAATGTAATGCCTTCCGAGAATTATTAGCCTGAATAGAAGTCGAAATATATTATTATAATGTACCTTCTGCCTTCTTTGCTGCTTCTACAAATTGCAACTTTGCGGCAAGACCTCCTTCTTTCTGGATCCTCCGTGCGCTACGACGGTCAACATCGTCCTCTACTGTAACCCCCAAGCAGGCGGCAACACGTTTGAACGCGCTAGCAACGCGCGACGCGGGAATGTGATCGAGTGCCATCAAATCCGTGAGGCAGTCCCGCGTCGCGTCAGTGATTATGCCGCCTTCCTTGTGTCTGTAGGTCTCCGGCACACAGGTGGGGGCAGAGCCAGAGGATTCGGTTCGACACAATGCCCACCGAATTGCGGTCCCAATACGAGCAGGAATTCGCTTCACCCTTGCCTTGAGGGCGTGGATTTGTTTTTGATAGCCAGTTTTCTGATCCTTCAGTCCGTGGATCTGATCCTTGAGCGCGTGAATCTCCTCGACGTGCCGCGTATCGGCCTTCTCATATTGATGAATCGTCTTCTCTTGATGCTTTATTGTCTCCTTTGCATCCTTCAGCTTTTGGCGTTTATTCGCCGCGTCATTCTCCCTATATCGATGTTTGTCGTACAGCTTCCTCTTTAACCCCATCTGCCGCTCTCGTTCCTGCTCCGACGCATCAAGAGCCGTTTCCAGGTAGGAAATACGGTCCTTGAGAGGATTCGGCATGTTCTCTTTGTTTCCTGTGCCATCCGGACAGCCAGATGAGGTCCCCACCGCATCTAGGGCAGCGCGCGCATTTGCAATTCTGGCGGCTCGGTCCGCCTTGCTGGTTCGTTTTGTGGACCCATAGAGGTAGCGTTTGGGTAAAGAAAGCTCTTTAGGCATCTTTGCGGCGCGGCGGCGCGGCGACCACCCGCCACGGCGCGCTACACGAAGGTCAAATGCTAGGGTGTTTGTCCTTGTGGACGTGATTGATGCGGCTGTGGGCCTGATTTCGGGATGGTGCATGCCGACCTCCTTTAATCCGATTTCTGCCGGAATTAGTTCTAGGACTCAATTTGAGTGTTTTTGTCAGAAAAAACTGCCAAAAACGGGCTGGGAACAGTGTGACTTGAACAGGATCTGAGAGACTGGATTCAAATTGATAAATGTTTTCTGACAAAAGCATTTATAATCATAGGGAAAGTAATCTGGTTAAAAGTCCGATGGGGGTCGCTGTTATGGTTCTTCTTCCCGAAAGTTGTGGAAGTTTTTGGCGGGCACCCGTTTTGGGCAGCTGACGGCGTGATCAATTGATCGTCTGCCAGGAGCGTGGGAATTGCCCATGCCCAAAAACCCCGCTTAAAGTGCGCCGAGAGGGCCCAACCGGTATCCAGGACTGCCTCCCAGCGTTAGCGAGTGATGGGTTTGTCTTTGTTTTCCTGGATACCGGATGGGGACGAGGTGATCTCCCTGTTGTGCACTCTTTGTCTGATCGTTGGCTATGTTGTGTGATCTTCCCGATTCAGCTTTACGTCCGGTCTCTGATTGAGATCATCCATTAACGTCGACTGGTTCACAAGTCTAGCCAGTGGCTGCACATTTCACGGGTTTTAGGAAGCCTCTTTGATCCCTCAGCTCGTCTCGTGATCAAGAGGTTCTTGCTTACGAAAACGACTGGTAGCTAGTCTACCAGCCAGGTCTGTCCCGTCCGGCAAGCTGTTGACCGCTGAACTGAGCTCGCATCAGCAAACAATGAACGGCAGGCTTGATCTGAACCTGAAAATAGGTAAATTTGAGCAAAAATGACCATCTTCTGACTGAGATTGTAAGCTCAAATCACAAGGTATTAATATAATTCAGAGTGGTATTCTACACTACTTAACGAGTACTTTTCGACTACGGAATCAGATCTTACATAAAAAACCCTCCCCAAAAAGTCGTTTTCAAATTCTGAGCAAAAATGTGCTATATTTTCAGAATTTCCTTTTTTGGAATTTTGCTAACATAACTAAATATATTCTATTCACCCATATTTTCGCTCCATAAGTTGTTTGGAGTGCGTAGTTGGTCAGAATAGCGAGAACGGCCACCGGCCATCACTTTCTCCGACAGCGAGTAGTACAGTATAGGATGCCATTCCAGTGCGAGAATGAGAGAGAAACACTCCGAAAACGCCAAGTCCTTTCAAACTGCGACACCACTGCCCGTACTACTCCGGAACCTCATGCGCGCCGAGGAAGCAGTAAGTAAGTATGACCAAATGGCGCCACGTCACCACTACCGAATTCGGACCATCACGTGGATGATGGCGCTGTCATGACCGACACAAGACCGACACACCTTTGTCAGTGTAAGCCTAAGCCCAGCCCACACCATGAACGCAACCGCTGACGCCGCCCGCTCACCTGAGTACCTCTTCTATCCTCTTAATATTGCGATCACCGAGCTTAATCTGATTCCAGAATTCGCCCGGAAACACGCACCAACACCGGAGTTCGAGCGGAATAATGATCTGCGGATATGTTGCGAATACAGCATGTATCCGCAGAATATCAGTGGAATATTCGCAGAATAACGCCGTGCGGATATTCTTGTGGGATTCCCTGTACTCGCAAAATACCAGCAGAATATCAGCAACATATCAGCCACATATCAATAATATAATATCAATGCTTAATTTCTGGATCACGTTCAATTGCTCAAATTCAATATATATACAATATGCTTCATTCAATTGCAAACGGCTCATTTCGAGCTCAAGTACATTGGTATATGTAATGCCACTGCAGCATGCTGTATACGCCACATTCCGTCTGCGATGCGAACACATGCACTCGAGCAACGATCGCGAGGCGTCTGAATCCTCGCGCTGCTCGAGCGCGCGGTCGAGGCCCGTGATATCACCCGGTACGGGAAGATGCGCCTAAGGGTAGGTGGTTAGCCAGAGGTGAAGACGCGAGGTGGGAGACGGACGTTTGGTACTCGTGCGCGGCGATGTACGGTGATAGAACAAGAGATGAGCTCTTGATGGCGCATGTCTGCGCACTCGGCATGAGGTCTGCACGAGCGACGTGCGTGACGGCGCGGCTGAGGTCCATGCCGCCCATGCCGCCCATCCCCGCCGAGTCGCTCATCCCGTCCTCGTCCTCGCCCATGTCGTAGCGCTCCCGCCGCGCGGGGTCGGAGACCACCGCGTTCGCCTCGACGACGAGCTTGAACTTTTCCTCGTCGCCGCCCTGTGCGCGCGTGTGTGTCAGCGCCAGCGAAACGGGCCGATAAGCAAAGCGGCAGGGGCAACGAATGGCGCACCTTGTCCGGATGGTGCTTCAGGCTCTCCCGCCGATACCCCTTGCGCACCTCCGCCTCGGAGCAGTCCCGCGCAACGCCGAGGATCTTGAAGTAGTCCTTCGTCTTGCTCCGCTTGAGCGCGGCCTCGGCCTTCTTCAGCTCGGTCTTGAGCGCGCGCACGTCCGCGGAGACGTGCTGGATCGCGAGCTTGAAGTCCGCGACGCACTGGTCGTAGTGCTCAAGGTGGAGGTGGATGCGCGCGCGCGTGCGGAGGGCCTTGAAGGAGGTGGGGGTCAGGACGAGGGACGCGTCCGTGTCGAGGAGCGCGTCGTCGTGCCGGTCGAGCTGGTAACGTAAGATGAGTGACGAAAGAAGGAAAGAGGGATAATTGCACCTTCAGCAGCGCCGTCGCGCGATTCGACAACAGCGTCCCCCGTATCTGCCCGCCGCGCCCCTCCTCCTCCGCGTCGCCCACGCGCTCCAGCGCCTCGCCGTACTTGCCGATCGCCTCCTCGAAGCGGGCGGTCTTGAACGCGGCGTTGCCCTCCTCCTTGAGGCGCTCGACGTCCTTGACGCGCTTGCGCAGGCGCTGCGCGGGCTCGTGCCCGGGGTCGCCGCGGAGCGCGGACTGCGCGTGCTGCAGCGCCTGCGGGAGGCGGCCGCTCAGGAAGAGCACGAGCCCGCGCGAGGTGAGCACGTCCGGCGAGCTGGGGTTGAGCCGCAGGGCGTCGCTGCGCGTGCATTAGCGTGATTAACGTCCACCTCGTTTTAAAAAGGGAAGGGAAGAAGAATACGTACTTGGCGGCGGTGTTAGCGGCCTCGAGGTTGCCGCGCGCGAGCTCGAGCTCAACGCGCCACAGGCGCCAGTCGGTCGGGATCTCGCCGCCCTCGCCCTCGATGCCCTGGAGGCACTTGTCCAGCGCGAGGCGCGCGTGCGCCCACTCCTTCTTCGCCTTGGCGTTCTCGAAGTTGCGCAGGTGGCCCTCGAGGAGGCTGATCTTGCTCTGCAGCTGCAGTGCAGGGGCGTTCTTTGGCTCGAGGGCGAGGACGGCGCGGAGGGTGCTGAGCGCGGGGGTCGTTGAGCCGAGGGCGAATTGGCAGCGGGCGAGGCGGAGGAGGGTTTTGGCGGAGGGGGCGGCGGCTTGGAGGGTGGCGGCGGCCTGGCAGTCGTCGAGGGCGGCGCGGAAGCGCTTGATGCCCATGTAGGCGGCGGCGCGGTTGGTGAGGAAGGAGGGCTCGGCGGGGTTCATTTCTTGATAATAATAAAACGTTGGATTGGATTCAAAGTAGTTATCGAGGCAACGGACCTATGGCTTTGGTGTAGAGGTCGAGTGCATCGCCGAATCTTGCGAAAGAGATGAATGGGCGGCGTCGATTTAAGTTTTGTCCCACCTTTTTGCTTTGAAAGCGACATTGAGTATAAGGTGAGTGGGCATTCATTTTAAATGGATGATGTCGCACCGGTATCCCAAGTGATCCACAAGCGGTTTGCGAGGAGATGAAAGGCGTAGCAAGCCTAGGAGCAGCCTGCAAAGATTCTGAGATGATACAAGCAAAATTGGAGAGGGAGGGACTGGCTTTGTAGCAGATGTAAATGTCGTCGGCATTGGTGCATTTCCGAATGTTTTTGCTCCAGAACTTGGGCTACGGGTGGTACAGAGCAATGTAACAGTGTCACCAGAGTCCTGAGTATCGTTGCGCTGAGATGTGGTGATGCTGGAGGTCGTGTCGTCGTAGAAAGAGGTAGAGGGGCAAGGCGAATAAGCGCCCACGTGATCAGAACGCGTCGCTTCCCTCTCTCCCATTCCACTTTTTCCTCTTCCCATATCCCCCATCCTCGCGTATTATCGCCTCGAATCTACTGCTACCTCGGGCGAGTCGCTGTTTTCGTCCGAATCCGTCGAAAATCCGAGGGTTTCACAAGACACTGAATCATTGTCGCTTGCGGGCCACAAGTACCCACTCGTCGTGTGATTGGCATCTCCAGAGGTTTCAGAATTAGGCTCAAATATAAAATAATTGTCTCCGTTGTCGGATTGTGATTCAGCATCCGAAACGGGCTCCAGCTGCTGATCTGGAGATGCAGACTGATCGTTGTGAGAGGGTCCAGAGCTGGTACCAGATGGAGCAACGAGGATAGAATGTAGGTGCTTGCGAGCATCAATCCGGGCATGCAGTCGCATTGTTTTGTCCAGCTGTAGCTGGCCGGCAGGCCCGCAAGCAGAACAGGTGCAACGAGTATAGGATGGCATGGGATCGACGTCGACTGTGCGGGAGCGGAATCAAGCTAGAGATGGGCTCTTCAAGCGCCGGCTGGTATGGGGTCGTGGAGGGTGTTAACGTTGGCAGCAGTGATCCGGGGGACGGGTTACGTAGGGCGGAAGTCGAGCTCAGACGCCGCGCGGACGCGGTACATAGTACAGAGGTACATGTATATATAGGCCGTATAATTACAATCAGCTGCCTATAGGCTTCATATGCACGAAAAATGACAAGTCTGGTGATATAATATTCGGTTGATATATTGCGGATACAGGATGTATCCGCAAAATAATAGCGCGCTGATATTCGATCTAATATTCTGCTGGTATTTTGCGGATACAGGCTGTATCCGCAACATATCCGCCGATAAATATTTTGGCCAAACTCCGGTGCAAGGTCATCGAGATTCTGGCTGGAAACGTAAACGGATGTCTCCAGGAGCTTGGGTACGCTCCAGGCCTTCTGCAGAAAATGCAATACCTGGAAGACGTGCGTTACGGATCTATTCTTTCGAACACAGCCGATGGGCAGGTCCACTAGGTCATTGGGAAGCTAAGGACGACGAACGAGCAACTACACCACGACAACGAGAAGCTCAAGGCCCATGCAGATGTCCTGCAGAGGACCTGTAACCGATATCAAGGGGAGAGTGTCAAGTTGTACCGGGATAACGCGAACATCCTTGCCGATTGCGAGTCTCTGCGCAAGGAACTCACCCACCTACGCATGCAGATAGATCTTCATGCACGAGACCACGCGCGGGAAGGACGTCTCCGCGATTTTGAGGGAATATGCGGCGGTCCAGAATCGGTATACCGTGGCAGTAAACCAGCTGCAATTTATTGCTGTGCAGCGGGCTCAGCCACACTCGCATGCTTCTGGGTCTCGTTCTCTCCAGCCGACCGGTGAGTTTTTCCTTGGATTGCTGCAATCGTGGCTTGACTTGCGATATGAGTCGTCCCTAGTTACGTACGTTTCTTTCCTTGCCTTCTAACCTGCAGAGTAGAACGCTGAGCATACATCTGTATTTAGCCGCGTCCCGACAGGCTTCAGCTCCAAACGCTCGCTCAATCCTTCGCCCCGCATATCCCCGTCTCCTCCAAACATCATCAGCTACCTCTCAGAACCATGATGCCCCGCCCACAATTCATGCCCTCCTCATTGCAACGCCAGAGTGCGGGCGGCGCCGTCAACTGTATTCCACAGCACGGTACCCATCCACTGCCAATACAGGCCTCTGAGCTCCCCGGCCCGCTCCCGCCGGGATACGGGCCCGCCACCGGCGCGACCTTGGGGAACGGCCCCGGGCCGCAGCCGACGAGGCCGTCGAGCGCCACCCTGATGAACCTCCAGCAGTGTGCGTCGCCCCAGACGCGTCCCAACCTGGCGTCCTCGTCATTCCGGAGTACAGCTGTTTCTCCATTCCAGTCGCTGGCGCCGCTGTCTGCTCACACTTCTGCGCTGACGGACAGCAGAAGGGCGCTGCAGCCAGTAGGTGGAGCGGCACCGGACATGCAGGACGTCACGCCGGACATGCAGGATGGCGGTGCTCCGCCCGAACTGCACTCGCTACCGGAGGCGCACGGGGTCATTACTCCGCCGAGCACATTTGCTCCAGAGGCATCCCCTGGTGTTAATAACGAGAGGGAAAGCTGTGCCCGTCTGAATGAGGAGGTCGAGATGGAAATGGACGACGACAGCGCTGATGCAGAAGAGGAGGATACTGATTACATTGAGGTTGGCCCAGATGGTCTGCGCACTACTGAGGATTGCGTCGCGAGCGTGTTCGACCCGCAGAAAAACTTTGTCTGTCGGTTTTGCGAGTACGTCTCTGTCTCCTTTTATTTCTCTATTTCTTTTTCTTTCGGCACTCAGCCAATGTCTTGTTTTCGCACTACCGGGTACTTATTCACTCCGCAGGGCACGGTATAAGGCGGACATGGACAGGGGGTTGCCGAGCGAGCCACCGCCGGAGATGCCGGATGCGAGTCTGGAAGAGCGCGCGGCGCATTGCGAGAGGGAGCATGAGTATGTGTGGGGTATTCTGAGGCACGCTGTGTAGCGGTGTCAGGGACAACCCCACCATCCAGTTCAGAGTAGCGGCACAATGAAGAGTAAGCAAGTAAGCTTGTGAAATAATAAAAAGGATTTCCTACAAGCATTTTACTATGACCACGAAGAAGGCAAATTCTATAGAAGATCACCTCTTGTAGTCTCTCGCAGACAGACACTTCAATACTCCTGAACTCGTACTTTGTTATATTGAACACCTCTTGGGAGCTGGGGGGAAAGGAAGAAAGGTGGGCTGTATATTCTATCTCGTTAGGTGAGGGTGTTAGAATGACCAAGTATTTACTCAGTAGTGTACACGTGTTCTCTGTGGTCGATACCGGAACCCTCTTATAGACCTTAGAAGTATATAGCTCTGCTGTCGATCCCGGGAGTCTTATCGACTTACGCTCGACCGCAGTATCTGTCTAGTCTGTAGTTTACCGCGCGCCTGATGATCGCTCGCCGACCTTATTACCAATCGTCGGAGTTTGAATTTCACCCAAGAGTGTCCACTGCTCCAGATAGCTCTTTCTATGAAGTTCCGCAAGAGAGTGCGATATAATACCTTATGGAACCAAACTGTCTCTTTAGAATTTTTTTTCACTCTGTGCTCACGAGAACTGAACTCGCGGCTGTTCCCTGTGCCGGGCCATCAAAATCCGGCATCATCGTTCTTTCACCATATCACCACGATTTCGCTGGAGAAGTCGACGACTTCGAGTCGATGAGTACAACTGCAACTTTAGATATGTCGAAAACGTGTGGAAAGCCATAGTTCAATCCTCGGGAAATTTGATGATTTGTAATAAGGGTGGCGAGCGATCGAACAATCAAGCTGATCAACAGACTACAAACCACCGAGGTACGAGGTTTGATTGTTTGTAGTGTCTGTCTACAAGAGACTAACTTGTCATTACACAAAGTAACCAGAAATTGATTCACTGTGCCAGATCACGTGTACTGAGCTCAACCATACCTTACCACCGAAGACCTACAGTGAAGACCGCATAACTTGTTTTGGGAGATTCGACCCAGTCTTGCTCTCAAGAGACCAGAAAAGATCAGCGGCCCATGTTTACATTATGCCATTTTATTCAGCAGTCGGAAGGAACTTGACAAAAAAATACTTAGAGTTTGGATTCAAAGTGGGACATCCAGAATTGGATAAACAGACTTCTTCGGTGAATTTTGGAACATTCAAGTTACTGAGTGTGTAACAGATTCTTGCTACAAATTGTGTTGCAGCATTGTTGGCAGAATTTCAAGATCAGCTGGTGAACAAGTGATTGTGATGCTAAGCCGTCAAGTAGGGCACCATGGATGGATAAAATAATGACCGGGAAACGCTCCAGTCAGATTCCAAGTGAAGTTGAGCTGTCAAGGTTCAATTTTGGCAGCTTTACTGGAGAGAAGTGTGTGCAGTATCCCTACAGGCATGACTCACCGCAGAAAATGCCTTGTATATGAGTATCTGTTCACTTCCCTCCAAGTCCAAGTCATGGAGTATGTCCAGCATATCCCAAAGAATAACCCTGACGACAGAAAACCCTATCTATGCCCACAGACTTCGCCATACAGCGCAATTTTGGTCACATGTCGCAAAAATCCGGTGGACTTAATAACAATTGACCCACAGAGAGTATACACATAGATTTCGATGCCAAATTGGATGTAAAGGGCGAGAGTATATCCGGATGAACGTTTCTAGGTAGGCAGACTCAAAATATTGTACAAATTTACGCTGAGGTAAGTGAATTTCCGGTCACTTTGTGTGATGACGGGTAAATGGAAAAACCGCCGATCTTGAGGCCGTGCCCAGTAGTGTTTTCTCATCTCTTCTCCTCGAAATTTCCGCCTCGCGTATGTTTTCCGGCATCCATCCTCCCTCGCGCCGCGCCTCAAGCTCAGCATACGGCTGCGTCTGGCAGCTGCCCTAAGGCCAAGGACTTCGATGATGTGACCCAGGAGATCATCTCGCTCGCTATCACCGAGTACCGTGTCTTGCTCAGTGGCAAGTATGCATTCCCGGACCCTACTATTGAGCTCGATTATCTCCGCCGGGCTTGGACCAAGGCTTTCAAGGAGCTCGAAGTGGCTATAGAGTCGACTCCGACGATCTCCAAACTGGTGTGTCTTGTCTTTCTCTCCGTTTTCTTGAGATGACGTGTCTGCAGGTCAGGGGTCGTGGCTCCACCTGTGCGGCGAACTTAAGACTAAAGTCAAGCCACTTGCGGAGTTCATGTACGAGTTCGCCAGCGGCCAGAACAAGAAGGCCATTGCTGCCAATCGCCAGCGGAGCGAGGAGCTGAAGGAAAATTTGACTTTCACTTTCAAAGTGCGTATTCTTCTTTTATCTTATTTTTTGCTCTAACCGCATACGTTGCAGGACATAAAGGGCCGCAAGGGTATCTACCGGCACCCGCTCTTCCAGAAGGGCGTCAACGCGATGTGGTTTGCAAACCCTCGTGACGAAGGGCCTCGCTATCCGGCTGTATTCAATCTGTTCCCAAAAGAAGCTCTGGCTCTCGTACTGACTGCGGTATGTGACGACCTTGCCTTCTTCATCCCGCTGACACATTGTCTTGTGCGGATATACTAAGAGAGGACCTACGGATGTTGAACTTGCTAGGGACATTTGGATGGGGTATTTCCTGGACAGGGTGGAGAATAAGGTTATTGCAGTGGAGGGGTACAAGCAGTTGTACTAGACGGAGATCACAGCTCTTGAATGATTTCTGGCAACTGTCAGGAAACGTCGAAAAGTCGAAAAATTCGTCTCAAAGTCTACCAATTGAAGATGGTTAACTTGTGATTCTCTATCGATGGAGCTCAACATGTTTTTGATTATTACATTTTTTGTACTCGACCAGGGAGATGTTGAATTTGACTTGGATGACATTCCGAAGTGGTTTCTCGATGAAAGGGACTCTCCTCCGAGCCTGACAAAAACGATGAGGACGAGTAGCGCGCTGTCGACGAGACGCGATGAGGTTTGATGAAACTGCACAGCCACATATCTGGCCTGATCGGGACGCGTCGGGCGAGAAACTTGAATTCCTCATGAGTGCTCATCGGGATAGCTTGTTTCGATCTGGAAGCTGTTACAAACAAGCGAAGTATGAGCTAAATATTGTTTGTAATGTCTGTCTACGAGAGACTAGGAAGCTGTCCAAGGTATTCGAGGGCCGCCAGATCAGGTTTATCAGGCGCGAGGATCTCGACTCGATCTAGGTTCAATGCAATCTTAGAGGTGCTTGCACAAACACCGGGTTCACGTGGGAAGGTTTCGATACAGAGTGTTGTCAGCTGCTGGTATCAAAGATCAAGAGTGGGTACTCGTGGTGGAAAAAAGTGATGGACGGTGGAATTTGCTGACAGATTCCGGAGCTGGAAGAAGAGGTAAGGGCCCAAAACCGAATACGGGAGAGTTCTACTGGGCTGGAAGAACATTTGTAGCCTATTGATGCCATCAAAAAATGCCGACTTCCCAACGAAACAGGACAAAACAGTCAAATGACGACCCCTCATATCTCCACAACGGATGCATATTTTACGACCGTCTGACTGGTAGAATTACTCGCAGTGACAGAGGGTTCAGTCTAGGCTTCATAAATTTTACCAGAAAATTTTTTAGAGCGAGTTGAAAAATGCTCATTTTGGTTGTTGGCGGTTTCTGATGGACATCAGCTGTCAGTGATGCCATCAATGGTTCCAAATACTGCCACCTGTCCGGTATATGTCCTGCATAGTTGAGTTTGTGTCAAAAAGTTGCTCCGTCGTAGAGATATGGCCGTCAAACCGACCGTCCATCACTTTTTTCCACCACGAGTAGCAGAAGAATGCCCGAAGCGGACATGACAACTGAGAGAGTGATGTCTGTGAGTTGAGGACCGGCAAAAAGCGGGATAAACGATAACTCCGCATCGTCGTGTGGTTCCAAACGAATGCTTCGAAGGTTCGGGAACAGGTACTCCTGTGGAAGGGAAGAGCTAATGATCTCGAGCAGATCCCGATCCGGGAAAGCGTAAGGCGAGCTCCATTCGTCCAATATTAACCGTCGGACGCGACGCGCATGAGCCAGAGGTCTGCACGAAACCCAGTCTTGTATACGGTGTAGTGGGAGATTTGGGTCGGGCTGTCGGAGTTGGTGAGAGTTGAGAGGGAGAAGCGGTGCGAGCTGTTTGGAAAGGACATTAGTGTAGTGATTGGCGGACACAGCCCCAATTCACCTCTTGATTTCGACGACTTTGTAGTTCTGAGGCCAGATTCACCGTCTCCAACGGAGAGGTCTGTTAGTGGGAGTTAATGGATGAGCCGAGGCGTTCATCAAGAAATCAGGCTGCCCATGGAGTTTAGACTTTAGAAAACAGCGAAAGAAGCAATTCACGGACGCACGCGGGTTTGGTCAATAAGGCTAAGCATGCTCATCACAAGAAGGCAATGAACAAATATTTCCCTATGGCTTTTGGTTCGAAGATCCTTCTCTCCGCGTTTGCAGGGATGAAAAAGCAGTGAGAGAAATTCTTCAAGGCTGTCGAAGCCGTAGGTGGTAAGGACATCGTTCATTTTCTGCCAGCACGTGCGCTTTGGGGCTCGCAAGGAGATCTGAGTCGATGCGGACGATGGAGAAGGAGCAAAAGGACTGTTTGATGTGGACGAGGTGCCTTTTGCGCGGATGAATTCGATGGTAGGGATGGTAAGCTTCGGCAGCCGTGTGTATTTGCGAACCAGCTTCACTGGTGGGGAGATTACAGACGTCGTTCAAGCCATTCAAACATACGAGATTGTTGTCCTTGGCATTAGTCCTGAACAGATGCTCTGTCTGTTACGGCCGTTCTTGTTGTGTTTCCGACATTTTTCCCCTTCTCCCCTAATCCCATTGTCTATCGTCGTTCCCATCACTCTGTTCGCCAATTTACTCCTCTCCCTCTGTATTGAACGTTCTAATTGCCTCCTGCTCTTTCAACGTGTAATTGTTAATATTCCTTTCAGCCTGCGCCGACGTTTGTCACGTTCCTGGGATAATTCAGTGGGCTACCCCTGCAAGGCAGTGGTGCGCATTACTTGGCTTTCTAAGCACAACCTCCCTGACAATCACCTTCTCTAGCGCAGGTCTTTGTTGAAGTTCGTAGCGAGTCCAATATTTCGTGTAAAATGTTCAAGTGAACTGTTGCCTCATTTCCAGGCTCCTACCCACCCTCGTGTTCCGGGGTTGGGAGTCACCGTAGTGGTATTCAAAGCGGATTGTTATCCCGCCAAAATGTCAACAAGAGATCCCTAGGCTCGTGACCAACCGCTTCTTCACGTGGCTGCGCTTATCACGATCTGAAGTGGCTCCGGAGACGTCATGGTCTACCTGGACGACATCCTCATCGTGCATTCTGACCGCCTGTCACCGCGAAATCGTCCGGGAGGTGCTCCGGCGACTCCGAGAACACCGTCTTTTCCTATGCTGTTTTGACATTGATTTGAGTGAGTTCAAAATCCAGCACTGCTGCAAGATGGAAGAGGATTCGTAGGGATTCGGCACCGGCTGTAGGTGAAGTCGTTTTCGTATAATCCTTGCCATATATCATCTGATGGCCCAGGAGAACGTAACGCGCTTTGTATCGGGACACCGCACCCAAGAAGTCGCGTTTCGTCCGGAAAACTAACTTGCCTCTCATGACCTTGTGGCCTTTTGGGACAGCAGAGCGGGGGACGAGGACATAGACTCTCATTCAGGTGACTGTCCCTCGTTCCTGTCTTCATCACCCTTCGACGCGCTCTCATCAGTCTTCGACTAGGGCTGCGACCCGTAGACCCGTACCCGTAAACGGGTACGGTACCGGTATTTCCGGGCAGACCCGTATACTGTACTATTTCGACCAAGTGTTCATCAAAATTATGTAATTTCTCATCCGAGAAGGCCGAAAAATTATCTTTTGAATTAAGGTGATTTTTGCACACATCAAAAAATCTTGGGTGTCACGCGTCACTGAACACTTGGTCGAAATAGTACAGTACGGTACAGGTTGCTACGGGTGTGCTTGAGGCCCATACGGCCGGGTCCCGTAAGCGCATTTTGGCGCAAGGATCAACCCGTAAACCCATATACGGTCGGGTACGGGTGACCCGTACCGTACCCGACCCGTAAAGCTCTTGCTCGAGAGGCGCTACTGCCGGGTCCCGTACCCGTACAACGGGCCGTGAACCTGTTTGAAAACTGTGTTATTTGGAAACCCGGCTTCCAAGGGTTTCTCGCCGTCTGCCGGCATCATGCCGATCATACCGGCATCGGCATCTTGAGTTGCCATTTTTCAACACCAGATTGCCAGCACCATAACTCACGAACGAAAGCTCGCTCTCTTGATGAGTGATAGACTCATCTAAGGCTAGGTCATCACCTAGTTTTCACGGCAGGTTTTTTTTGCATGGTTCTTAAAGTTCAGCGACCTGTTCACGGGTTTTTATCGTTGAAATAAGTGGCGTGATTTCCACCTCCAAATTGTGGGACCTGGCGCGAGCCGGGACAGCTGCATGCTAAGTAGAGGTGTGGCCTTCTGCGGAGGGCTGCCAGGGGGACTCGAAGCCAATGCAGATACAAGACGCATCGCCTGAGTTTGATCCGCCAGTTAGGCATTTGCGAGGGGTTCTCGGAAAAGTGGGGTTTCCGCTGGAAGCTGGGTGTCCAAATAGAATTACTCGTATATTAAGCAGATGCCTCGAATCAGATTGCACATGCTGTTAGACCATATGCAACCATTTCCGCGACCGAAATCTGTCATTGTCAGGGACAATGCGCGTATTCACAAAGATCCGGCGATCCAAGAGCTGATCGAGGCCCGGTGAGTTGTTCCGCTCAACTTGTTCCTCATCCGGCTCTGAACCCTCTGTAGCGGTATGCGGGTCATGTTTTTGCCCCCATATTCGCCGGATTTCAACCCCATCGAGCTTGCATTCTCGTCAATCAAGGCCTATGTCCGCCGTGTTGGAGAATTAGCCAGGGAGAATGTGGATCAGTCAAACGACGAGCTTATGATAGCTACTGAATGCAAGAGACGTCGCATAGTTGATGACAAGGCCAGTATTCTCCACTTCAGCACTGCTCAGCATGTATGATCCATGTCCCCTCCGTAGCCTCCTCTGGGGCACACCATCAAATTACCGCACGTCAATTGTTTGGCAGGTGCGGAGTTTGAACGTCCCCTCGAATCCAGGATAATATGTTGTCACATTTTCCTGGCTCGACCCCCATTTCGCGGTCAAAGTCGAAAAACCCATTCTGTATGCCCTTGTTCTCGACTTCGCGTTCAAAGTTGGTGGTAGTGGCTGGAGTTCTTTTTGAGTAGGTTGCAAGCGATGCGTTGCAATTCGGTCAGTACGGAAGTGCGCTGAAATCTGAAAATTCGGCTCCAATTGTTACAGTACATGCAGAGACTTTTGGGTCCTACTTATTGTCAAAACTTGGAGGCAGGGCAATTCTCCCTAGATCAAGGGGAGAACATTAAAGACAACTTCGATATCACAATAAGTGCACTAGGCATGCCTGTAGTTGCATTCGCTCCCGAGGCGGCACCGACCGTTGTTGTAGTTGCGGCAGACCTATTCTGTGAGTACATCAAAATGACCGTCAACACGCTGCGGAATGTTTTTTTTTTCATGGGATTTCAAGAGAAGAAATTATAATTGGACCCAGTACTTGAAAAAGAGACCAGAGAATGAATATTACTCTCCCTCTTTCCTTTTTTGTATTTTTCTTTCTTCCTTCTTTGGCCTACCCACAACACCAGTATCTCGCCTTGATTCATTTGAGTCCCGACAAATTTACCAGAATTCTAATGATTTAGTATACTATGTGCTTGATATCACTAGCATGGGCATACAAATTACAAAGCATCGTATGATAAAATTGCAAAAAAAAAAGCGCCAGTGCGAGGATTGAGACGGTGACCTCACAAAAACGAAAAAAAACGACATAAACAATATATACGAGCCCCAACCACTAAGCGAGGAGACCCCGTGGAGTTTGGCCAAGTTGTCGGGATTGGAAGCAGGCTTGACCAGCTGAGCCGAAATTTGTCGGGATTTACGAACACGCAAATATCTTTTATTCACTCATATTTTCCCTCCACAAGTTGTTTGGAGTGCCTGGGTGGCGAGAATAGTGAGAACCACCCTCTGCCATTTCTTATTTTGGCAGCGAGTACTATACCGACTATCAAACCTAATTTTTCCATCATAAAATGAATGCAAGGGCTGCAAAACTCCTTGTGTGGTGGAACTCCCGAGGTGAAATAAATATAATTGATGATTTTCTACCAGGATCTTTAAAGACTGTCAAAGATTGGCTATGGAGACCTATATGGTACTAGATGTACCTGGGAGGTACCGAGTAAATTAGCCTACTACATATTGAGTCTTGCCATGGTCATTGTACTCGCTATGGCCGAAAGTGACGTTGTCCAAGACTTTGGCTAAAGTTCATGAATCCTGATCTTTGCGGTTTCCTGGAGTGTTGCCATGCTCCTATTGAGGTTCAGCTCGGTTTCCTTGGCGTCTCTCGAGCAAGGGACCGCTGAGCCCGAATATCAAACCGCTCCTCCAGTTAAGACTCGCACCGGTGAATCGCCTCAAAGTATTTTTCAGCAGGGCTTCTTATTGCTCGAGTTGAGGGTTTCTGAGCTGATAGCCAATGCTAAAAAAGTGCCATCAATAATTCGGCGGAAGAACCCAGTCTTCATGAGTGGCACCTCACTTGGAAGTAGTTCCCTCTACAACTCTCCGCCTGAATTTATTCCATCAAGTGATACAGTGCTGTAGGAGCAAGAAATATTTGTACAGCAAGTTCAGCTTGGAACAGGAGGGTGGAAAGACAGACGGTCATTTTTTCCTGGAGCAGACACGGACATACTTTGAGATGTCGCCGAGAGAATAATGTGCGCAGCACACCCGTTTTAAAGTCTTCAAAAAATCATAGGGAAATGCGTCATTCCATCCGTACTCCCGTATTTGGAAATGCCATTCTCAGGTCCACAGAGGCATAGATTGTTTCGATACTTCGATACATACTAATTCTACCGTATATATCAGCTTACTCGTCGTAACTTCATATATCAAGTCGTCTACACCTTTTAGAACCACAGGTTCAGAATTGCAAGTCGTTTGATTCTTCCCTGCTCCTTCAAATAGTCATCCGTCTCGTAGTCCGGCACCTGAGCATTTCCGACCACATTCATCACAATAACCTCTCGGTCAGGATTGCGTATGTCCGCATGGTCGTCGGGGCTCTCGTCGATGCGCCATGAGATGTCGGGCCGATCCCCGAAGTCGATAGCCATATTGTGCAAAACCATAAGAGTTTCAATGGTTTTGTATATGCCCTGGATGTCATTATGCGGTCCCATTCCACGTAGCGAAGGAAATCGACCCTTAAATAAACCAAAGGCATGGTCAATTACAATTCGAACAGACGAGAGGCGGAGGTTGAAAGCTCGCATCCGCTCTTTCTCCTCGACGGAAGCCTCCGCAATTTCATACTTATCGAATGGTCTCACTGTGTATGGGGAAGATGGGTATCCTGGACCAAGTGCAGCTGTTAGTATTACAGACATGAGCACAAGATCATTCAAGACCTTTATCAGCGAGGATATACTCTCCGCGCTCAAAGTAAAGATGCCGGCGTATCCACAGATCAGAATTTTTGAATATCTTGACATCTGATCTTCTTCGAAGAAACTCCTCTCCGGCAAGGTTATCATTTCATGACAAGGAAAAAACAGTTCGGGGTAATTTGATCTCCAGACACACCACAGACGTGTTAACTATCCGTCAGACAAATATCAAGCTACGTGCGACCATGAGAAACGGTTCACATCCTTCGAGATGGGATGGCCTGGTGCAGTTACAGGCTGTCACCAAATAAATGCAGGCCATCACCAAACAATATGCCGAGATTTTGCATCAAAACAGTATTTTGGCCACTGTGCAATCATTTCAAGCCGGATTTGACGGGGTCTTGCTGGGAGGATAGCCAGCGAAATTCTGGTTCAGACTGTCTCTTCAGATTTATTTTGACGGCCCTGGTCCTTTTGGAAAGGAGCTCAGGGCTCTCCATGTCAATCCAAACAAATGCAGATGCCAGCGAAGGAGTCCATTCCAGAGCATGGGGTTTAAAATGCAAATATCTCGCGGGACCTATTCAAACCTTAAATATGTCAAGTGCTCCCTTATCCCTCCTGCTCTCGGCTGAATTAAACCATTTGATAGTGAGGCACAGGGTTCAAAATGGCATTACAAAGCATGTGATTCAAAATGCCATTTCAGGGCATGTGGTTTAAAATGCGAATTAAACCATTCAATAGTGTTCAAAATGGCATTACGAGGCATGTGATTCAAAGTGCCATTCTAGGGCATGGGGTTGAAAATGCAAATATCTCGGGGGATCTATTCAAACCTTAAATATGTCAAGTGCTCCCTTATCCCTCCTGCTCTCGGCTGAATCAATCCATTTGATAGTGAGGCACAGGGTTCAAAATGGCATTAGGAAGCATGTGATTCAAAGTGCCATTTCAGGGCATGTGGTTTAAAATGCGAATTAAACCATTCAATAGTGTTCAAAATGCCATTACGAAGCATGTGATTCAAAGTGCCATTTCAGGGCATGTGGTTTAAAATGCGAATTAAACCATTCAATAGTGTTCAAAATGGCATTACGAGGCATGTGATTTAAAATACCATTTCAGGGCATGGGGTATTGGAAGGCGCTTGACCCCAGGAGATTTTTGTAGATGTGAAAAGATGCAAGACGCGTCGCAGCTTCAATGCTTGATAAGTATCTCCCCCCGTTCATAATCCCGAATTTCATCTACGGGCTTTCGGGTTCTTCCTGAAGACGTGTCCATGGGCAAGTCGTGGGATACTCTCCAATTTGCATAGTCGAGAGGTTTGAAAAAGTACTTGCAAAGATATTGGAAAAGCTGAATACCCGTGGAAAACTCAACATTTATATGGCAATCATACTTCAGAATGAGCCATGGGATATGCGATACAATAGAGGCGTCCTCTCCTTCGCGGCGGCGGTGTTCAAAATAGCCTGGAAGTAAAACAAGCATATAATTGAAGTCATTGATGATCCACATACCACGCTCATTGAATGATGATTCAGACTTTCTTGGTTTCGGAAAGCCATACTGACAATGTTTCGGCCACCCGCAGCGATGATACGTCTTAGATGGATCGTGGATATGGGTCATGTGGCGCTTGACAGCTTCCCGAAGGGGACCAGAAGCCCGAGGAAGTTCTGCGCGGAGGAATTTATCAATCTCTGCAGGGGTTTGAGGCACGTTCTTGAGAGCAACTGCTATATGCTCATGCGGGAGACCGCGTTTCTGAAATTCTGTGACTCAAATGTAGTAGAGAAGAGGTCCAAAAAAATCCCGGATGTCTTTCATGAATGCAGATAGATATTGCTGAAAGACGCGAACAATCAAGTCAGGGCAGTCATTTGCAGACTGCCCAGGTTGTAGTTGGGAGGTAATTTCTGGCCAGCGTGGGATCGTTGTGAAAGTGATAAATAAAGTGACTGGACCGAGGGCTTTACGAAGGGCCAGGCAGTCGGAAATATTGCTGCAGACCAGGCCGGGGAGGGTACGAAAGATGACGGTAGTCGGACATTTTCAACTGGCTCTTCATCTCCCTCGATTGTGCCAACAAACTCTTCTTTCTCTTCATCTGCATTTGAATGCTGGTTGTGACGGATATAAGTAAGTCGTGCCTCTTAATGGCACTCCATGCATCGACCAACCATTCCCCTGTGATAATTTAATCACTCAGGGTATCGAACTCAAGACACTCTTGTTTACCTGTCAACCGCGAAAACTTGGACATCTGTTTGGCATTCAAGAAGAATCGGGTTCGATACCATCGTAGCTGGCTGAACTTCTTATTGTCTCGCGTGAACCTTGAAGGAGACCACCCCAGTGTTCCCTTGGGAAGAAGCAGGAGATAGTGCAGAGGTTCAACAAATGGGGAGAGAATATCGAGATAAATTGGTTTGTCATTCCCTTTGCGTTGGATTACCAATTTGCGGCGAGAAGGCACCGAAGCTGTGGTAGACAAAGAAGATGTTGGTTTTTTATTTATTTATTTTGTTGTGGTGTCGTAGGTGGTTGTCGTGTATCAGGGGGCAGTCTAGGTGTAATTTGGGTCCAGCTTTCAGCAGCAATAGTCTACCGGCATCTAGGAATGTTGAAATGTCCAAGATTTTTGTGAGGGAGGACTTTTACGCATTCTCAGAGTTGTGATAGAGTCAGAATATTCACTATCTTAGTTTATCGTGCTTGCGGGACAATGGCAATACACTGCAATAAGAAAATATTGTGATATTTGAATCCATCCCTGAACTCTCGGTAAATCTGACTCTATCACAACTTTTGGAATGCATTAAAGTCCTCCCTCACAGAAGTTCAGGTCATTTAAACATGCCTAGATGCCGGTAGACTGAATTAACCCCCAAAATCACCCCCAGACCCATCTCACCGACTATAAAATATTTTCGCAACTTTTTTTCCATCATTAATTGCGCGCGAAATACCCTGAATTATCTAGCTATGTCTGATCTAAATCTGCGCAGAACTCATTGAGATATGGATGAATCGATCGCGGGGATCAAAAAATGCCCAAAACAGCAAATTTCTGATTCGCGCCTTCGGTACTGCCATCTGCTGTAAAAAAGCTTCGATTGGAAGGTTGATTTTAGAGAAGAGGGAGATGCAGGGAGACAACCTTATCTACTGTTTAAATTGAATGGTAGGCTCAAAAGGTGAACAAAAACAGACTAAAATATTCTATAGTGGAATGAAAGGGAATCAAGGGTTGTGCTTCTGCGTTATTTGCTAGCCAAGTTCTGATATTTTATCTCGCTCCCCCAGCGCCGAACTGAATATCAAACTCAGTTCAATTCAACCAAGTGCACCGTAACATTTTGAACAGTATGTTGCTGCCAAACTGGCCCCTATGACTTTGTTAAACGCACATAAGGGGATGGGAGGCCGCGAAGCGGCCGACCAGTCCCTTGTCGTTTCAAAGAATTCCCCATGTAAGAGCCTGTTCGGATACAACAATCAGGTCAATTGTTTTTTGAATTGTTGTGCAATTGTCAAGTGAATTGTTTCTTGGCAAACCTGATTGTTCCTCAGCAAATCAGTCACACGGTGGTAAAGATGCCACCTGTTACTGAAGCAGCGATGAGAACGGCCTCTGCTCATCGTGCACGATGACCACGAGTGCCTTGCTCCTCCTTATTCATGCCACCGCTGGCCGCCTTGAACACAGATACTAGATATACTATCTTCTAGACTCTTGCCGTTGAAAAGTCTGCTCTCATGCATTTGACAACGTCAGTTGTCGACCGGGCGCAAAAGGGCGCACAAGGGGCGCGCGCGGCGGAAATGCCGGCAGATGGTCGCGAGACATTGGGAGGATGTTGGGAAGCACCGGTGATAAAAGGTTATGTAAATAATTCGGCTACTCCAAAAGGAAAACAATTGAAAAAACAATTGAAAACCCTTGGATTGTCGTATCCGAACAGGCTCTAACGCATAACGCGGGGGCGGTTATACCCAATTTTCTGTTACACTGCCTCAATTTTCGTCAAATGTTGCTGAAAGTCAGATAATGGTGGAAAAAATACCGGGTTCGTTCCACAAAAATTCCCATATAACGCATAACGGTCTCCCCGTTTCTTGTTTCAACCCTAGAGTTTCAGTCACGCTCCAAAAACCGTTTCACCCGTACGAAATGGCACAGTATTTAAATAGCCTGTCAAAACACGGAAATCAAGGCAAATTACTCGCGAGGTCGGTTTAGCTTCAGCAACACTTGTTGAGAACAAGTTTTCAGTGACAAACCATCTCATTTATACACTGTGCAGGTATTCTGCGAGACGTAATTTTTATTTTTGGCCTCCTTAATTCTTCACGATTTGAAAGAAGCATTTCCAGGACAATCTTCCAAAATTCTGGCTCGCAGAATAGTGGTTATGCACGCGTCCGCGTGCGGAGTGTCCATATGCTTTCTTTTTGCGCAACGAGCTTCTTTTCTACCCTCTTGGAATATAGCGACAACATGCCGGCCTCACAAGATATTGTATTGTTTGGATCAAGGTCATGCTTTTCAAATGGCAGCCCGGTGGGTGTATTGTATTGTTTAGCTCGAGGTCAAATGCCTAGATGCTTGCGGAGCTCGATACAAATGCCACAGGCCAAATCCAAAAAATCTGAGCCACCCGAAAGTTGCGATGGACCAGGGCTATCTGTCGGCCGTTGTGCACTCAGCACTCTTAGACGTCGGCGGTCCTCAACCCTCTCTGATATTCAACTCAGTTCAATTCTATCGTGACTTCAACTTCTATTCTGAATCTCTCTGAGCGTAGCCCCAGAGCCCGACCTGTTCCAGGAGCGGGGGTAGGGCTATCTCCCAGAACACTAACTATTCAGCTTTTATACAAGTACAGGACAATAAGAGGAATAAAGAAGACATTTGGAATCGCTTCAAGGTGTCAGCGGCTGACCCGTTGTGCGCCGCCGTCCAATCGTATTAGAGGTATTTGACATTCGTGGGTATCCAGCATGTTTCACATCATTCAGTTCGGGTGCTGCCAAGAGCACCTGAGTCAGCCGCCAACTGAGATTTCCTTCGCCTGCTGAGCCCCGTGCTTCACAATTGAACGGCCCATATCGTGTTTCAAAGTGCATTTCTGCCAGGGAAAAGGGAGCAATTTGGTGTCCCGTGCCTCACAATTGAACAGCCCATCCCGTGCATTTCTGCCGGGTTCAGCTGGGATAATGGAGCACTCCTGCCGCAAACTCTCTAATATAGCTCAGTTGGGCACGTAGGAGTGAACAACTGTATTTAGTACCTGTTAGACAATATAGCTAGGTAGTAAAGTAAGTAAGAGAAGAATAAGTAATAGAATGAGACGTACCTCAGTTGGGCACGTAGGAGTGAACAACTGAGGTACATCCCGATAGGTAGACAATATACTCTATAAGGATGATCAGTAGGTAAGGAAAAAAGGGGTCATTACAGAATTAAGGGGGATTGGTCTACGCAGTCGGGCATACGCCCGACTGCCGGCTACTGTACTATTTCGACCGTTTGTTCACGCCATGTCACCCGTCACCGCAAAAGTTCACTAGATAAGGTCTTCAAAATCTGACGGATTGTGTCACCGACCGGCAAAAGTTCACAGTCGCTCAAATGATCCCGCCGATGCCGGTTGCGCTTCCCAACGATGATACCAGGCCCGAAGGGGCCCAAGAAGTCTGGAACAATATTCAAGTGCAACGCTCATCAGGTGCAGTCCACTTTCGGCCTGTTTTATGATCATTAGGATTTTTTGTGGAGTCCGCTTTCGCATACCGTTCGGACTGTCTGCTTCCTGCTGTAGGCGAAGAGGCACTGAACAGCTCTGAAACCGGGCGACGCCGAGTGTATTTTGTTGGGGAAAAAGTTTCATGTACTTGTACGCGTACTGGTAAAAGAAAAAAAGATCTCTCTTATCCCTTTACTAATGGATGTCCCTGAAATTTTCCGCGACCGGATTGCCCAAGGCCGGGCATGGGCAACAGCTCCACAAGAACTCAACAGAATTGCAAAGGAGTTTTTTGTCATTCCGCAGGCGCACGAACTCGAGCTCCTCCCATCGCAGTATCTCCCCATCGCAAAAATGTCGGAATTCCCGCTACCTCTTCAAAATGGAACGGTCACAGCTCCCCAGCCTGCTCAGTACTTCAGCACCGCTGCTCCAGATATCGACGACGCAGCTAGGACCCAAACACAGGCCCTAAGATTGAAACTGTTTCTGATTTGCTTGAACGCATCACCCAGGAGTTCAACATCACAGAAACAGATGGTCAGAACCACCATTTTCTTCCTACATCATTCAAACTTATGTTACATGTCAGGTGGACGCACTCCATGTATGGCATTCCTGGCACGGAAAGTTCCTCAAGCACAACACAATGAGCAAAACATATGAACTTGCAGATTTGTATTTAGGGGTCACCTGCCAAGACCTGTGCATCACCTGCCCCTCACTCCTCAACCTGTGTATTGCAGCCTCCATCCATGTGATCATTGCGATGTTGCAGAGCAATTCCAGCAATACCCAAGCCTCCTTTGCAGAACGGTAATCGGCCTTCGGGAGCCAGAGCCGGCATTGGAGAGACACTATGGCTGGATGATTAACAAGCGGACATAGTTGTCCTCTTGTTTACAATAGTAATAATCTATGTATTCGGTTACGATATAAAATGATTACCTGACGTATCTTGCCCATTCATTTATGAATACTGCGTCCTGGCTGAACTCCTGTTCCTCAACTCGGTTTCGTCGAACCACAGAGTGGAACTACGGCCACTGGGCCTGGAAGAAGCCTTCAAATTGAATACCCTGGATTTAAACTGCCATCCATTGGGTTCCAACATAATCTGGACCAATACTGAGCCTGTACAACTTGTACATCCCCGCTCTGAGGAGAGGGACCTTCAGGAGTGTCACTACTCCGAAAAAGGAACATGGCCATCCAGACCTTCACTCCAACATCGCTTTGAGGAGGTGAAATACATGGTTGTGTGCTATATTACACTCAAACCCGTACGGGGACCTTGTCATCTGCCCACCTCAAGCTCATCCATGCCCCAGTCCAGAACTTGATTTATCCTGCTTCTGACTCCATGAACTGGTGGATTTGCGAATATCATCAGGATGTGGCTACCCTGATCCTATTCTGCCATCTCACTGGACAAGTTCATGTTGGGTGACCGGTTGAATGTCAACAACCGAGCTATGTTGCAGTATTACCACGTGTTAATAGTGGCATCAGTTTAGAACTCTTTTTTCTCAATCCTCCGTCGCGCCCTCGCTGCGGGCCCCTCCGGGTCCTCGCTTGACTCTGGCAAGAAGCATGCCCCTGGTTCTACAGATGTTACCGGCGCCGACTCCTTTGACATCGAGGAGGATATGGGGCAATTGCCCGACTCCGTTCTTGTTGCCCCATTAGAAGTATTGCGAGATTTGGTTGATGTAGCGAGTGAGCGAACGGCAAAGGTGCCCTTATATTGGCTGTTCACGTGGTCAGGGCACCAACGGCATGATAGGAAAATGGGGACAGCAGCGGACCTCAAAATCGGAGCCGAACGCCATCTCCAAGCCGAACAAATAAGCGAAGAAAGATTCCGCACGAGGGATCACCGCGTTTAATTTTCCCGGACGGTAATCATTTCTTCCTGGCTCATACGCCACGGTCCTTACCGGCGCTTACAGGTGTTACTAAGAAGATTCTGGGGGAAATAGAGCAGGTCCCAGGCCATATGCGCATAGTCTCGGGGTCGATGTACGAGGGCACTCCAGGCACAGGACCTTCGATGGTCAACCTAGCCGAAGAAGAGATGGATGAGGAGAGTGAATGGGCAGCCCGGGCCAGTAACCCGCCTCCTCTGTTGTGGGGAGGAAAGCGAAGGGCGAGCGCAGAAGCGGATTACGGGGACGCGGCCGAAAGAAAACGGCCGAGACTGAAGTAGGTTTTCTTTTCTTTTGGTCGCGTTGCACCCATTGAGCCTGTTGCGCAGCGAATCAACGACCTCGTGGAGTCATATCAGACGACACGTCTCTGCATGTATACGCCCGACCAGACTATTCGCCAAATTGCGGCCGACTTTGAGTTCACCGTGGACGAGGTGCAGGCGTACTACAACCGGTGCGGGGAAATGGGGCGCACGCGAACTCGGTTTCAGAATATGCGCGAGCTGCTTACGATCAAGTTCCCCGACGACGAGTAATTTTTATCCCCCCAGTGACTTTCTCGCAAATCACAATTTTCTCGAATCACGATCCTCACGTCGACTGCATTCTTTTGTGAAATTTCGACGATAAAACGCCAATTTTGGACGTGGTAGGCTTAGAATATCGGTGTGCTGATTGCGAACAGCAATAGCGCGGCAGGCACCTGCCTCTATCAGAAATGGTGCGGAATACGCGAACAACGTCTGGTAAGTCCCTTCGTTGGCTAGTGTGGTCTGACTTTGATTTCTTCCCAAGTTCATCATGTTCGGACGCATTTTAAACTCCGCCCGGCCATCACCGGCGGTTCCCACTTGATTGGAAGTAATTGCGCTCTGGAACGTAGCAGAGACGAACACAATCCCCCCAAAAAATCTGTGCTCATTCCACTTATGAGTGAATGAACAAGAAGCAAAATACTTCCAAATATGGAAATATTGCATAACTCAGTTCGCCCGGGGTTAATTTTTGTGTTCAACACACAGACACCCTTCAAGCACACGAAAACAATTCCTCAAAAAAATCTGTGGTCATTCCACTTATGAGTAAATGAACAAGAAGCAAAATACTTCCAAATATGGAAATATTGCATAACTCAAGAAGCAATTGAAGATTTGGTGCTGAGAGTCTAAGAGCACAATAGAGTGAATTATCTCAATAACATTGATTTCCCCTCTGCAATATTTTGGTGTATTTTTGTTTGCCTTTTGTCAATTCTGTCCTTACAGCTATTGTTGGAACTGAGGGTGCGGCGAAATTTCGCCCGTTTTGAGACATTTTCGAAGAATTACCGATAACTTGCTCAGTTCTTGATAAAAACCAGATGAATCTACTCAAGCTAATTCATATACTCGTCATCATCAAAAGTAAATACCAATCAGCTGCTACAAGCCAAAATATGTAGTATTTTTTGAACTGAGGTACATGAACCCGATCATTAGGATGTATGGCCGCCCTCTGTGGCAATTACTGCCTCAAAAATGGCTGGCATTTGGGCGATAAATTGATCGATTCCCAGGCATGTGATTTTGTGCCAAATGCTAAAATTCAATGTTCACAACGTTGTCCCCTTGCAAAGCGAGCATCCTAAGGTGTGCCAATACATCCCGAAAACATACCAGACAAGCTTTAGATGTTGAATGTTGCCGAATATGTGGCAGAAAGGCCATGGCTTTGGGGATCGGTACAGGCCACATTCTGCTCACGACTGAACGACCTCGTTTTGATAAGTTGAGTGCCGCATTGGGATCAGAGATGTTGGAACACCTTCTTTGAGGCATATGCTACCATTTGTGATGCATAATTTGTGCCCTGCCCACCCAGAACTGACCGTATTGCTGTGTTTCTCATGTGCGGTACTCTTTCCATCCTCAGCGCTCAGACTGGTTATTCTGTGGTGTAATGGGCAAGATAAACCTTATCAGGGCCAGAGGGGATGGCCGAGTGCATGCCACAACATTTATTTGACCTTGGAATGGCTTCTTGTATTTTATTTCTGGTGTTTTTGGCCAGTCCAGTCATGCTTGCCTTGATCTCAGGCTGTTCAGCCGATGTTGTGATGGCTCTGCACAACCCAATGAATTGATTCTTGGGGGGAGACTTTGGTAGGTTTTAGGCAGTCCCCCAGGGCATATGTGGATGAGAGGGATTTAGGATTTACCAATGGGTTACAAGGTAATGAGACAATTGGTATTTACTTTTGATGATAACGAGTAGAGAAACATTCATGAAAATACTTTATATTGAAGGATGTATCCTCGTCCTCCGTGAGCTTGTCATTGTTCTTAAGCCTCTTTAAGAGGCCATCTCGACGTTTTTTAACAGTATCTTTGAGGACAGAAAGGCCCTTTTTGAGTGTGGTGAGTGATGGATGAGACTGCATGAGTGGCAGAGGTGGGTTCATGTGGCTGGAACGGGATTCTCCTGTTCCGCTTGAAGGGTTATTTTGTTTTTCCGTCTATTTTGGCTAATCATGGTAGCGTTAGCGAGTGATGGATTTGGCTCTATTTACCTGGATGACGGATGGGGACGAGCCTAGCAAACTTGGCTGGATCAGGATGCGAATGCCGTCGAAGAAGACGCCGTGATTGACAAGCTCGAGAAGGCGTCGGATTACGAGCGGGAGGCCAAACTTGCCCGGCCAAGAATCACGTGCCGGTTCCCACGCTTCGGCTTTTCCCTTCTGCCACAGCAGTCACTCGGTCTTCCCTCGCGCTTATGGCAGAGCACCACTGCGTGGCACTCTGCAGGGGGCGGAGGGGTATGGGCGCAACTCTCGCTTTCGACCCCAGGAGTGGAAGGGTATGGCACAAAATTTCTGTGACTTTTAACCTCAGAGGTCCAAACTTAGTCAATGTAGTATATCAAAGGCCCAACTAGACCAAATTCCGGCTGCGGCTGTCTTCGCGAAGCACATGAATGACTCAGCTCTTTCTCGTGATTTCCTGCTTTCGTTCTCACCCACGACGCGAGCAGCGTACCGCCCCGCACGAGTGGCCGTATTTCCTGCTTGTGTTCTCGCCCACGGCGCAAGCAGCGTACCGAGGGGCCGATCCATCCGAGACACCGAGCGAGTATAAAGGTCGAAGAGACAGGAGAATCTCGGCTCCTAATCTTCTCCTCACCTTTCACTGCTCGCCAGGACCGTCTCCGTGTGTCCCTGCACTCTACAAAGGGACGGCCTGCGACAGCCTTCTGTAGATTGGTGGATGCTGGGGATTTACACCTGAGAGGGGGAGAACCCCGCTCAGGTCCCACAGGGTTTTAACCAGAGGTCCAGCCATATAAGCGGGTGGCCAGTCCACGGTCTTCCAACGTCTTGCAGTTATCCAACCCCTGGAATAAGTGTGTGCTCCATTGGCATGTTGTAGATATCTGTAAGGATAGGTCCTTTGGGGCATTATTACCAGCATCACAGCTGTCCTGCTGGAAACCAGGATTCTTTTGTGGAAAACTTCACAGGCGGACCACACATGTATCATTGATAATGGAATAAAGACAAGCATTAAAAATAAACTACGCCGCGAGCAAGAGGACGGGGTCAATCGGGATGGCGTGGGCCTCAGCAGTGAACACGCTGTCAGCAGCGGCAGGGGCGGGGGTAGGGGCGGTGTTCTCGTCGTCGTCGTCAGAGTCGACGACGACGGCGCGGCTCTTGACCCTGCGTGCTTGGGCCTTCTCGATCGCCCCACGCGTCACGGCGTCGTCTCTCGCCCCCACACCTCCGGATGCTGTGCCCTTGCGCGCGCTCGTCTTGGCTTTTGGTGCCGCTTTCTTGAGGGGCTTCGCCTTGGCTGTGGCCTTAGTGCCAGTGGTCGGGTTTTTCTTCGCACCCGACGTCTTTCGGCGCTTGGCGGGCGGTGGAGCAGATGGGGAGGGGTCGGATGCATCGTCCTCGGGCTCCTCAACGATGGGGCCGTCGACGTTTGCAGGGGGCGGGTTGCCGTCGCCCAGCTCCTCGTCCGTTGTGTCGTCCTCGATGGCGGCTGCTTTGCGCTTCTGGCCGGTGTCACAGCGCGGAGCACGGGCGCGTTCAACGACCTTGCCAGCAGCGACGTCGGCGTCCCAGGCGGCCTTACGTGCCTTGCGATCCGCCGGAGATAATTTGACCCACTTGCACGTCCCGTTCTTCAGTGCATCACGGACCTGGGTGAGGATGGGGAGGGAAGAGCTGAGGTCGCTTGGGTTGACAAAGCGTTCCAGCGGCCACCCAATGAGCTCGATACCGTACTTCAGGACAATGGACTCTTTGTAGTAAATGTAGTCCATTCGAATGGTCGGCCTGCCTGTTATCGTGACTGCGCGAAGGTAAGTGCATGCGGTTCCAGAAAGGAATGGCATACGTACCGAGGCCACTGTGTACACCGTCCCGTATCTCGGACTTTAAGAAATCGACCTTCTGCTTGTTGGAACGCAGAAGATCTAGATACATGAGCGCTAGAACAAAGATCATAATTTTATGAAACGTACTCATTGTATCGCAGCCCGCGATAGCGAAGGCTTCCAGCCTACATCCCACCTCTGCCGTGTCCCACTTGCGACGAACCGCAAGCGGCATGTAGCGCTCCAGCTCCGGGCTCGTAAAATACCACTGTGGGATCATGTGGAAGTCGGGGTTGTTCCGCACGATGCAGAATAAGCCCTCGATGCCCACACGATAACTCAGACCGTGCATCTAAATTAAAAGTCAGGTAAGGCAAGAGCAAGGGACGGCCAAGTACTCACGAGCATCTGGATGTTGCGCACGGTATTGGAGACGTCGCGGATACGTGCACGAGGGGTGTCACGGCGTGCTTTCGGGACTTTATCCTTGGTCTCAGCGAACCTGATGAAATTTTATAAAGCAATCATGCGCGGCAAACGAGATACATACCTATCGAGGAGTGCCGTCTTCTCCTCTTCGGTCAAGGCATCGTATTCGTCCTTGTACAGGTCATGCAAACCCTGGGCTTTGAGCCCGGGAGCCCCCTCTTCGAATAGTTAGCTCGAGAACATCGCAAAATATCATTAAAAAAACACGTACCCTCACGTCTCTCGGCCGCTTTTTCAGCCTTGAAGGCATTGAACGCGTTGAGCTTGTTCTGGTGATTGACCAGGTGCGCGCCGCCTTGAAAAAACATATCTAGAAAGTAGCGGGTGCTCTTATCAAAGCGCTTCCCCAAGGCGGTGGCCTTAGTGGTCGCGTAGGTCATGAAATCCGCTGCCAACGTGTCGTCGAAAAGGAGGCTTAAAAAAATTAAAAGATATGCAACTCACCAACCTCAGCGTCAATGGCTGCTTGAGTTGCTTGGCTTTCTTCGCGTTTCTCCTTTGCCTCTTGTGCTGGAAGCGGGGCACGTTTCTGGGAAGGCACCTGGTTGAGACGAGGGGCACTGACGGCTTGGATAGTCTTCATTTCGGAAGGTCTGGGAGAGAAAGTAAATTTTTGAGGACCCAAGGAATTTTTAAATCTTACTGATGCGTCTGCGATTCCATGACCATAGTACGCGGTCACGGCGAATTCTCCATGTGGCTCAGCCTTGGCGCTGCAGTTTCGCGATACGCGGTTGCGGCGAATTTTCTCCGTGGCTCGGCCTTTGGTGGTCCATGCTTGCTTTTTTCATGCGCTATATGTCGCTTATTATCTTCAAGCGAGCAATTCATCATATATTCGTCAATCGTTAGTTCGTGCGGCAGTAACTCACCGTGAGTTGAAAAGAATATAAAAAAAACTACATCGCACTTGCGTCCTCGGCCATCGCGTTTACCAGCCCGTCAACCAAGTCCTCCTGCATACCACTCAAGCGCGCCAACTCGGTCTTCCAATGGACGGGGGAGGTGAAACGCATGATGAGCACCACGGCGTCGCGCATGGCCATCAGCTCATGGTAGGTCAGCAGATCGTCGGTTAAGGCTGTCGCGAAGGAACTGGGGTCACCAGCTGATGCGATTCCGAATGGCGTCCCACGGAGCGGTGATGCAACCGGCGCAGGAGATGCGAGACGTTGGGGCATTGTCGGGGTGCGACGTACGGGAGTGCGCGGTGGCTGCTGGGACGTCGATGGGGCATGTTGGGACGGGGTGGGTGAACTGCGAGCGGGCATTTTAACTAGAATAGTTCAGTATATGATACATAGCCATATATAATTTTAGACACACCTCTCGAATTACGGAGTTGGACCTGGAGCTTGGCGACCTCGGATGCCAACGACTCGACCTCGGCCTTCAGCAACCCCTCGCATTCCTGATACTCCGCCTGCATGCTGGTGTTCAGGGCATTCAAAGAGTCGATAGTGAGGCGGAGCTCTTCGTTCTCCCCTTCGAGCTCCTCGATACGCCCAAAGGCCTGCGTCATTGCAGCGTCCAGCTCGAGCTCATCAATGTCGAAGACTGCAATGTCATCTTCATAGGCTGGACTAAGGCCGGGGAGCGTGGGGCCGGTCGTCGGGGTTGAAAGACTAAGCTGGCCAAGGGGACGCCCAAGGAACAGGTAATCCGCAGAACGGGGGGTCGTGGGAGCAGGAATCAAGGCGGTGGGCGAAAAAGGACTCCCATGATATCCATGCTGAGTGAGGGGCCAGATCGCCAAGGCTTTGCGGCGCCAGTCCGCTGCTGTCGCCATCCCGATTCGCTCGATCACCGTTTGGACGAGGAACGCGACAGTGGAGTGGAGTTCTGGGTGCTCTGCGAGAAACTCGGGGGGGATATACACCTCAGCCTTCAGGCACTCGGGCTCTAGAGGAGCGCCTGGCACAGTGGTACCCTTGACGTGGACAATGAAGGTTGTCCCAGCCGTCGAACGATCATATTTCGTGGCCTGTGCGAACAAGACAAAATTAGTTATGATGAGCATAGGTAAGGGAAATAACCTACCAAGTCAAAAATAAGACGCCGAACTTGATCTCCCCATTCTCTCCTGGCCAGCTGCCCCGTCCGTCCCACAGGCACCGAATCGTGTAAGTGAAAGAATTCGGGAAAGAACGTTTGGGCATTAGGGAGGATGTGGCGTCCATCCGTACTGGCACCAGATGCGAGGAAGGCCAAGTCGCTGTCCAAAAAGCGCTGCCGAAGTCTATTGAAGAAAGGGATGCGGACGCCCAGATTACGTCGGACGTTGTAAGCACCGACAGGGGTAAAGTTCACATCAAATAGAGTCGGAGGCTCCAAAGGGATCGCGTCGCGCGACAGGGGAGGATAGACGGTAGGATGGGCCACACCCCAGTCGAATTGGAGGGGCTCAGTGGGTGCAGGAGCAGCGGTAGACGGCTTGGGTTGATCGGACATAGTCGTGGCGTGAAGAAGAGATACGGAAAACATAAATTCCCACCAAGATCTGTCAACGGCACGCATTCCCCATCGGGATAGACAACGTCAACGCCAATATATTTCGCGTCTTCCCTGCCATAGAGCTTACAGCGACGTGTCATACTTGGAGAATAGCATTTTGGGCTCTGATCGCACACCTGGAGAAAAAACCAGACTGTCCTGCAATTTATACAAGTTGCTTTATACGAGTTATCTCTGAAATGTAAATATTGAGTTCCATCTTTCTACTTGGATTTGGGCAGCAGAAAAGCCCTCTCACTATGTTCTGTATATTAATAGGAGAAGGAAAATATATAAAGTGAGGCCAGGAGCATCCTTGCGGATGAGTTTCATGCTAAAGTATCTTGGAATGTGCGCGTCAATTGAGGACGTTCACGGAAAGGAAATGGTCTGGAAAGCTGGTAACATAGGCTATAGATACTATAATTTGATATACAAAAGAATCAGGTCCGTAATTGAAGTTTGAATTTTTGCCATTCTTCCGACCTTTTTGCCATTTTCGGGGCCTAGAGGATGCACAAGACTCATTAGACCTTCGTTTATGTGTTGTGTACGTCAAACGAACTCGAATTCGTTGAAAAATCTGGGGTCTTTGGCCTTCACAGAGCCCAGGGAAAGAATTGAACACGAAATGAGGTCGAAGCTAACACAAGTTGCAGTAGTAAACGCACATTCAGTTCCAACTTAACTTGAAACATGCCTCAAAGTCATATATAGACAGCGCCGCCGGACGGGATTCTGAAATATGTTGGATATATGCCCTAAGTGACTTCTATGAGCATTTTTTGGGAATTACTGGGTCACATTTGCGCTCGAGAGTCGAGATGGTTGGTTCTTGGGACCCATTTTGGCGGCAAAAGGTGAAAAGATTAATCTGTAATATATTCCAGAGAGATATGGTTCTAATTTCCTCTCACGTACCGGTTTATAAGAACAATATCTTGAGGCCTAGACAGTAGTAGACCTTGAATAACATCCACGATGCCTTCACGAGTCGAATGTTTTCCAAAAGAACCGGTGTCTAAAAGAAGACACCGAGGTCGGACCGAGTGCTCCAGCCAATAGGAATACGTCTCCGATCTTCCGAAACAGTTTCCGATGCTTCCCGAATTTCGCTACCAGACATTGCTTGACGAACAAAAGGACGAGAACTACAATTTATAGTACTTCAATCTCTAAACTATCCATTAAGTGTATTACATTCTCTGTGTCCAAACCCTCAAGTTCCCTCGACGCCTCGGCATGATCATTATCCTCTTCAATTTCCACGGCAATCTGACTGAGTCCGAGAGTGTTCGTTGCCCACGCAGGCAGCGGCCAGCTGAGGGTGAGGTTGGGATCACGACCGAGACGCTTCCCGGGAAAGAGCGAGCCAGTGAAGCCCGGTAGTCGGCTGGCTTTGACGAAGCGCTCGACGATCGCTTCGTTGATCCGTGCCTTGAATTTCCATCGTTCAGACAGCTCGCGAGCGAGGTGGGGACTTGTATATAAATTCGCGGCAATTGCCTTATAGAAATCAGCATGCTCATCGACAGCGAAAGTGATGATACGTGTGATTTCGACATTGAGGCGCCGAATCTCCTCCTTGGCGCGTTTGATACCAAAGTGGAGGAGTCCTGCCTCACGCCGAGCCGGTTGCGTCCATGGAAGCCGGCGGATGTCGATACGTGTGTCCCGAAGAAGGTCGAATTCCGCCAACGAGACAGTCTCGATGACCCGAGCCCAGACGAGCGGATCCCGGGGTGGATTGAGCATGCGGGCGGCCCCGTTGTACTCGACGAGGGCACGGTGGATTGCCTCGGCACGTGTCTTCAGGGCCTTGCCAATTTTCTCACGTAGCTTGTATGCTGGACAGGTTGCGTTAGTGTGAACATAATTTAAGAGAGCGAAGACATACCGACACCGCTCATTGACAGCTTCGTGAGCTCTAGAAGCCGCTGCACAACGAGCCGCTCGAGCTTGTCGATGGCACGGCGGTAGCGACGTTCGTTCGTGAGCAAAAGCCCGTCAATGTACTCCTGCGTCGTGCTGGTCCAGCGCTTCTCGATCGCGTGCTCTTCTTCAAATCGAGCTGTCTCCTCGTCAACCATAGCGAGACGCTCCCACGTTGTCCGATAGCGCGTCCTGACAAGCGCGATTTCTTTGCGTGTGAAGCCCTGATTGATGATTAGGTGGTCGAGGTTCTTGAAGTCGCGCTCGGCGGTACGAGCAGCATCGCTGAATGAAAGGTAACTGCAACATATACCAAGTATAAAACGGAAGAACGTACGCGGCGATGTCCAGTTTACCTAACAGCTCGATGTAGTCAACTGTCTTCTGAACGTCTGCAGGTTCGTTTAGCAGCGACTCGAGATGGGCGCGCTCATCCTTGAGATCTTGCTCGTAGTCTGCGGCACTTGTGTGCAACTGGTCCTCCAGCACCTTCAACTTGAGTCGGTTGGCCGTATCTTTTCAACAGCTTGGCGGTAGTTCTGAAAAATGAAGTTCCCTGGAAACGATCAACCGGGTGTCCATGACGTGAAGTAGTCAAGTACTTACCCGACGCTGCGTGCTTGTCCAGATCGTGAAAATAGAAATGCTCATCAATTTGTTGTTGCCGGTGGAAGGGGGGTCGCGAGACGAGTACAGCTAGCCAGGTTGTTGGAGAGGCAGAAGGTGTGTTTCGCACTCTTCAAAGTCCTCGAGCCCCGCACCCTCCACATACATTGGATGCCAGCCGAGCTGACACAGTCGGTTATGCGCATGTCCGTGGAAGGCCGGAACAATGCCTCTCATACGAAGACCCACGGTCTTCTTGCCCAAAGAGCTGCGCAGGAGGGTTTTAAAGAATGCGCACATAATATCATACCCAATTCCGGCGTCAGCGCCGTATCTCTCAAAGAGTTTTGAGACAATTGCCAGTGGGTACTTCATTCTGAAAAATCAAATCATTCAAATGATATCGCGACAGAAAAGGAAATATCGCTTACAGTTCGCCGCTACGAATCATGTCGCACATCACAAGAACATGTCCGTGGCGGCACACGGAGATGAAAATCCCGGAGATAGCAAAGAGGGCGAACATCTTCTTCCGTGCCTCCGGGCCGGCTGCCTTCCACCGTTCAACACAGGTGTTGATGCACTTTTGAAGTGAGTCGACTTCGTCGGGGTTAAGCTCGTTAACGTTGAGCCAGGCGAAATCGTTGTCGGCCTCGGGACTTGTGTCATCAGTTTCGGCGGGGCCATCTGGGAACTGGTCGACGCTAGGCGAAGCGTCGATTGCAGGCGAGAAGTCACTAGTTTCGCCGTGATTGGGCCGAGGTGGGGCTGTGGTGGATGGGACGGAGAGTGCAGAGGTGACGGTAGCAGCGGGGAGTGCAGTGGTTTCAGGAGTGACGAGGGACGCCACAACAGCTTCCATAGCTGCTGCCGTGGTCATTGTAACCTGAACAAAGGGTAATTAACCTAGACGACCCAACTATAAATGACTTACCTTGGCCGCTCGTTTTACCTCGTCTTGGTACTTGTCAACTTGCACAGGAGTGAGCCAGCGGAAGGATGTCGACTTCCGGTTGTCGAAACGTGGGTGGCCGGCGCGGAACGTGCTATCGACAAGCTTCAACGAGTTGTTGCCATCGAGAGAGCCGAGATAAGAGAACTTGAGAGGTGGCTCGTCCTTGACCTTGTAAAAGCAAGGGGGGCAGACGTGCTTCCAATCCCATGCTTCGTCCCGGCCCAGCGCACGCTGCACGCGCACCTCGACCTCACGTTGTATCGCGAGATATGCATCGTAAGCCGTTGTCAACTGCTCCGCGAGGTATGCCTTGCGAGGAACCTAGAGAGTATTAACAAATTGATACAGAGAGCTGCAGACATGCACGCACCTTGTGTAAATGATTTAAAGTCTTTGCGAGGGAGTCTATGGTGTAGCGCGGGCATACACGATGGATCTGCCGATAGATCTCCAAAGTACGTATAGCAAAGGCAATGGCCGGCTTTTGTGGCGAACCTCCGATGTAACCCTGGCGCATAAGTGTTTGGTTTGAGCGTATGTCGTCTGTCAGGTGGGAGAAGTGACGCAGGCCCGACTCTAAAACATGCATCAGCAGCTGTACAACAGCCTAATGTGTATCACGACAGTACCTTCGAAGCCCACACAGAGGAGGGGCCATTCCTCTACCATCTCCGCTGGCCCAACATCCTTATATTGGAGATATGCGTCCACAAGCAGGGGCAGCTGGGACTGCCACATATCGACCTGCTTTTGAACTCGGAAAGGCGTTCTTGGGTCGCCACGGCTAGGAGAGTTCAGCAGGGAGGAATATGGAAAGAGAGGGGCACGCACCCAGGTCGGAGACCCTCCATCATCTGGTGCATAATTGCCTCCCCCCCGGCATGGCTTTGTAGAACGGCTTCCTCGCCTGGGGGGAAGGTGTGGACACCCGTGGGCAATGCAGTGGGCATATCCTCCCACCCGTCGTCATCGTCCGCCCCAAGCGGGAGCCAGCTATCCTCGGCGTATGCGTAAGGCATTTCTTGATCCTGAAGCTCTAACATCTCGTCCCGCTGCACGAAGCTGAGTCCTAAATACAGCTTTGTAAGTAGACAAGCCAGTAGTAAGAAAAGGAAGAACAGCGTACCTGCAACACTTTCATCGTAAATGCGGCGTGCTGCAACCAATTGAGTCCGTGTCTTGTTCACAGTGACAATTGTCTGTTTCACAGTGCGGCCAACACCAGGGCGGCCGTATGTGACCTTTGCCTTGCCCGAAAGACCGTTACGGCCCATGTCGATGCTTAATATTAAGGTGCCTGCAGCGAGCAGCTGTCCGGCAATGACAGCATGGCCGCTTAGTGAGTTACTTGGCATCACGGCGGTGATGCAAGGGCGATGGGCGGAGGGGAGCAGCGCCGCGACACGCAAGGGAGGAGAAAGGTGTGGATAGAGGGCCGTTTTGAGAGTTGGAAGACGTGTAGGTTCAAAGTATGTGAGGAACAGGAAAAGCAAGATTTATTGAGTAGTTTATGCACAGGTAGACGGTACAGTGATGGGAGACGGGCTACGGCGGGACTAGGGCATAGGTATTGAGTGAAGGAGCCCGATGCTGGGAGTCTAGAGGACAATGCACCAGTGCACCATCGTGGCCATCAAGGCTGAACGCCAATGGCAATTGCGTACGTGCATGGGTCGGTCCGGACAGATAGCCCTAATTCTGATCCATTTCTCACAGGTCAGCAACATCAGCGTGAACAGGTGCTGGGTAACGGTAGCGGAAGGGACTTCGTGACAACTCCGAATCCTAATTTGCTACTAGTCATTCAGTATTCCCTTAATTTCCAATTTAAGTGTGCAAAAAGCATCGCAGGAAGCCCCCTTCAGAGATTCCTCGGAGCAGAAGTTCGAAATTGTCAAGTAACTTTTTGTCGACCCAGATTTCGGCGGGCCGGGTAGCCGGTGGCTGTGTCGCGCCTTCAAAAGCGCCATCGTTACATCCACCACTGTCGAGCGTGCCGAGGAAAGCTGGAAACCCATCCCACGGGTCGAGGGCTGCTGGCAGGTCTTCCAGAAGGTATTGAGGCCTCTAATCCTCTGCCCATAAATATTTGCCAACCCTGACCTCTCTTGATTTGGCAGGCCTTCGAGGAAGAATCCCAGGAAGGGGCTGCAAATTCCGATTGTAATCCTACCTACCTACCTACCTACCGATCACAAAGCCGAGTCGATGTTCAGATGCCTATGGTGGGGGTGGGAGAGAAGAAAGCGTCGACGGGGAGCTTGCCTTTTGAGCGGCTGTTACACGACTGATCGGAGAGGCCAAAGTGAAACAAACTTCGACATGTCGGCCATCACTTGTCAGCGACATCTAGCCCACATGTCGCCCGTCCAAATGGCGGTGTACTTCTGCATATAATCATCGTCCTCATATTTGAAAGTTATCGATATCTGTGCTACCCAAAAAAAACATGCGATCGACAAAAAAATGCCGGATATTAATGAGCACATCTGTCCGCCGAATCAGGGCGACATTATGAGTCCCAGTACTTTGCCCATATCAGGACAATCCGAAGGTTTATGCGCCCAGCAAGCTTCGACAGTAGCTCATAGCCTGTCGGACATTGCCCGAGTTCCATCCTGCCGGCCTGAAGTTGAAGGTCAAGGAGGGCGTTGTTGAGCCAAAACCCGAAGTACTGCCGCTATGTCTGGCCGAAAGCTCCAGAATGGCGGTTCTCCCGTGTATATCTGTTCAGATAGAATTAGCTGAAGAACACCAAGACAGTCAGGAATATAACCTCTATACACAGACACGCAAAGGCATAAACATCGCTGGCTTTTGTACGTTTGAACTCGAGTTTCTAATCGAGCAGCTCCGATGCCATCCACCTCGATGAACCGCGTCGTGTAGTTGAAGTCGTGCCAAGGGTAGCATCAGTCACAATTGCCAGTCCAAAGTCGGCTAGTTGAGCATGTTCCTCATCGTTTATCAGTACGTTTCCCTGAGTACGTGGGTCAGAAGTCAATCTTAGCGCAACATAAAATTCATTTCACCCCACGTAGATCGCCATGGACGATATTTTGCGAGTGTAGATATGCTAAACTGTGTGCAGTTTCAAAGAGCTAAGTCAGACAGACGTCAGTGACGGTTAGGTACAATCATGAGGTGCTACCCACAAGTTGGTCAACCCGCCTGTCCGAAAGCGTGCCATTCCGATTTTTTTACAAAGTTGTTCATGGTACCATTGCTCATATACTCGTGATGGCACAAAGTGATGGACGGTCACGCGTGACAAGCAAGTGACTCTTCTCTTTCTTCGACCATATTTCAGTAACTACGGCACGACTACCCTCAAAACTTTGTGTGGCCACCCTTTGCCTTCCGTACAGCATCTACCCGCTCGACCATCTTCAATGTGTGCTTGTTTATATCAGCAACATCAAGCTTCTCCCATTCCTCCATCACCACCTTCTTGAGGCTCTCGAACGTCGTTGGGATGGGCCGGTGCTCCCGGATGCGCTTCTTGAGCTCGTGCCAGACGGGTTCTATTGGGCTGAGGTCGGGAGAGTTGGCTGGATGAGGGAAGAGGGGAATTTTCCTGTCGGAAAACCATCGGTGTGTGCTCTTGGCCTTATGGCATGATGCACCATCTTGCTGAAAGCGAATTCCAGGTCGTTTCGCCCGGATATCACGTAGAGCATCCTCCAGCACCCCGTCAAGGACCTGCTCTTGGTATCGCTGCGCCGTCATCCCACCTCCCTTGCCGCCAGGGTACTCCAAAATCGCAAGTGGCCCTTTCCACCCATGTGCGACGCATCCCCACACCATGAGCCGGATGTTGGATTGTTTGAACGTCGGAATGAGACATTCATCCTTGTATTCCTCGTCTGCGGTGCGTGTCACGTAGATCCGGCTGTTTTTGTCGTCTAAATGCACGTAGGACTCGTCGGACCAGATCACATCCATCCAACCCTCCTCATTCATGTTCCTCATCTCGCGCGCCCACGCCAGCCTTGCTCTCTTCTGGGCTTTCTTGAGGAAGGGGACCTTCCTCCCAACCCGCCTGTGTAACCCGTATGTACCCATCTAGCACCTTTGCGACCGACTTCCTGCTGATGGGTGGCTCGATGTCGTTACCGATGTCAGCGAGCGGCCTCCGCCGATTTGCCAACGCCTTTCTATGGACTGTGTGCTCCATCCGGGGGGTCTGGTTGCTCGCGGCGACACACAAAACAAGATAGACCCGGTTTCACCTCGAGCCAAAGACCAGGTTCAGAACTTTCCCCTCAAACTCTGTCAATGCTTCAAGCTCCACATCTTTTGTACTTGGAATAATCCCTCAAGGTTCCAAGCCTGTTTCATCTTCAAGGATCGGCACTGGCAATCCCATGCATTACCTCAATCTCCCAATTGAAGTCCGCCACGTGGTTACACAATGCCCTGTTTTTCAAACTTCCGCCTCCCCTCGACAATAACTGGTCCCCGCTCCACCTCCAAGCGTAAGCAAGCTGCAGCAACTCCGAGTCGGGGGCCTCGACCCTTGCATGTGCCATCAGCCAACCCCCCGTGTTTGCCTCGCATCTTCCAAATGCAGCGTGCTGCCAAACCACCATCCTGTGTTTTTAGCGGACCGACGGCGTTGTTCACAGCCTCGCATTGTTGTTATGTACATAGTGTTCAATGATATTTTATTCAATTTTTTTACCCCATCCTTCGAATATTGTCTGCGACATGAAAATACATGTGGTAGAACCTCGGGAAAATGTTTGGTCTAACATCTCAGAATATGGTTCTTGGAAAAGCCTTCAGGGATTGGCTTCGTAATGTTGTAGGAATGTTCGAGGCAACATTTGAGAAACATTTGGCCAAAAACATTTAAGAAACATCTGATTCAAACGGCGGTGTACAAGGGGAAAAAATGGATATTTCACAAGTAATGTGTGTACATACAACTAAAGACCCGCTCATTACACTCCAACATGTATGAATGGGACCCAACGGAAAAAATGATGGTTCCCCCGGACCCTCATGAAGCTTCTGAACCGCTAGATGCAATGCTTCCGCAGCTCGACTTGGATCTGGTGGCATTTCCTTCAATAGATGTTCGTAAACATCACTGGCAATTTGTGGAGCATCTTTATCCATGATTGTCCACATAGTTGCGATGACACCTCGATAGCCTGCTGACAGCATTCCAGCTGCAAGACGGACAGACTCCTCTTGAAGGCTCTTGTCCCCAGTTGCAGTCTGGCACGCAGATAGAAATGCAAAATCAGCATGGGGAAGAGCAAGTTGACGTGAATTTCCTCCGAGGAGAAGGGCACTTTTCGTTGGATGAGATGGATCCTGGACACCATGGCATGCAAAATGCACCCGCAGATGCATCCTTGTCGACGATATTGAGATTTTCACCGTCGAGTCGTCGACAGACCTTATTTGCTGTCACTCATATATTATGAGTGAGCGGGAACATCGTCCTGTGGGTTTTCTTAATGAGGTTTGTTCAAAAAAAAATAATCTTTGCAGGCACAAACAGGAATAGGGCTGCGCGCCGTACCCGTACTCGACGGTTATACGGTTTCCGTAATTCGGATGCCCGCCGTCCCGTCGGGCCTTCTTGACCTTTCTTTGACGGTACGGCGTAGGTACGGTGACGTGAAAAAGGTCGACGGAGCGACGACGGAGAGGAAAACTTAGGCCTGTTCACGCATTTACCTTTGAGCCGCAAGGCGCTCATCTGCTCTCTGTAAGCGTGGTGGCGCAGACGTGGTGGCGTAGAACAGCGTAGGGTTGATATTGAACGTACCTTTCTCGGTCACCCAGTCGCTTTTGTTGACAGTTCGGACGGCACTTGAACGGCAAGCTCCGTGATTGACAGCGGAGATTGAAAAAGATGGTGCGGTTCTAGCAAGTTCTGCACTATCTTTGGCAATCACGGAGATCGCAACGGAATGTCTCGTAAAATGACGTTCAACCGTGCGATTTGCGGAGAGAGTCGAGCGTGATATCCGCGAGGCTTCGCCCTTGTGTTGCTATATTTCTCGATACCCGTGGGAAGAAGATCTGCTGCCTGCTATTTTTTTTGATTCAGACGGCTTCTGGGAATCGGGCTTTGTGCGCGAGGCGTCACATTCCATGACAGACATGGGAGAAAAAAAAGAGGTGTTCCAATGTTGCGGGAGGATTTGGTGTATAAGAAAGCCAGTCTCCACCGCTTGGCATCTAGCTTGCACCCCCAGTATACCCCCCCTCGACTCCTCCAAACTACACTAGTCCTCACACCCTCCTCACACAATGTCTACTACTGGTGGACCTAATCCTCAACGCCGCACCTCGCCGCAATATGCACCCCAGGCCTCTCGTCCCGTGCCAATGTCCAACTTGTCCAATGAGACTGGGTGCGATATTGATTCTCATTACTGTCCCGTGTACGAACTGACGACGTCCCTTTAGCGAACGGTCTTATTCCGAGTCGTATTACGCTGGCCAGCGGCAGGAGCACATGCAGACCAGCACCATGTAAGTTGTCAATGGTGCTGCTACAGTCGAGTCGGCCATTGATTATACGCGCGCAGGAGATCTCCGAGTGCGGTTCGCGGTGGACCCGGCGATGGACGCGGGGGACCTGGCGGTGGATCTGGCGGCGGATCTGGCGGCGGTGGACCCGACGACGGTGACGATAATCCTCGTGGTGGATTGGATCTCATCGTACCTGGAGGCGGTGTATCTGGCGGCGACCCTAGCGATCTCATCAACTTCCTGACTTCCGGTTGGCTGAACCTCACTGTCATCACCCAGCCCGACATGAGAAGCCTCCTCAAGCACCCTGCGCTCCGGAACATCATCGCGGCCATCGCATGCGAGGCGATGGAGGAGCTGATGGAGCAGATGCGGGCTGATATGGAGAGGAAGGTCTGGGACAAGATAGAGACCCACCTCAACCCGCTGGCTAGGAATACCGCCGCTTATGTACTCGTTGAGCCAACTCACGGCGATGGCTCCGCCGCCGACACACTTAGAAAAGTGTGACTTGATATGGAGAGCTCATTGAATGCTGCAAATTGACAGATGATTCCCAGCACTATTCTGAGCAGTCCGGTCTCTTTGAAATTGTCCGTGCTGCTTTTCTCGTTAAACCAAAGGTCACGGAACTCTCCATATCGAGCGTGGCAGTACCGGGGACATGGGTCAAATCAAAAGTGCGATATTCTGGCTCATGGGGAGTGCACAGCAAAAATTTGAGCCCTGGCTGCGATATTCTGGCCCGTGGGGAGCCCACAGCACCAATTTGAGCCCTGGCTGGGATATTCTGGCTCGCGGGGATCCACAATTGAGGTTTGATGATACAGTGGTGCTCAAAATAAATGCCTAATTGTAATTTGCACAATTCAATCAGTTTCACTTCAAATTGACCCAAACGACTTGGTATACACAAACTAGACATGAAATAGAGACCAACCATATACTTGTCCATTTTCCTTTTTTGGTAATCTGCCAGAACAGCTTAATTTTGAGATTATAAGGGAAATGATGGCTCTGCTCAGCCACTGTGATGCCGATGATTGGCACCACCCAAAATTTCAAGCTCCGGGCTCAGCCCTTTTGTTTGTCCCGAGTTGTACCAGTCTGCCTACTGCAAAGTGCTTACACTAAGAATTGCCGTAGCGCAGACTGGTCACGAGTCTAGAGGGAATGTGCTGTCGAATCTTTAGAAAGCCCCATTGTAAGGAAGTGTGCCGACTGGGCGCGGTGCTTCCGAAGATCCAGAGACCGATGGGCGCTTCTGAAGATCCAAAAACAATTGGGCGCTTCCTAAGAGAGCGATGGGCGCTTCCGAAGAACCGGGGACTAATAACCAAAAGCGGAGTATGAAGGCTTCGGACAGAGATCCTAGGTGTTTGTGATTTTCTCCTTTTTTTGTGTTCGTTCCCTGTACTTACAAGATTGTACATGCTGGTATTCCGTTGGTTATTTGTTTCAGGGCTACAGACAGAGTTCGGCTAGTACAATCAGTAGCATCCGCAGCTACCTGGTCGACAGCCGCCGAAAGCGCCATTCACCCATCGCAGCGCGAGCGCTTGGACGCGTCGGAACGCCGGTATGTCCAATTCTGTGTTCTCGACACGCCTAGCTGATTTGCATCTTGGCAGATGTCTCTTGTCGTACGCATCCAGGGTAATTGGTTCTTATCCCTTTCTAACCTTTGTTCCCCAGGTCCACATCCGCCGGCCTTCGTAGCGCGCCGGCGCTCGACTGCGATTGTCTTAGTACGATTTTTATATTATGCAGCGACCAAAGCTGAATCAACTCAAGAAATTCATTGCGCACTATGTATACGGCATGGTACAATATATTATACTGTACAGGGGAGCTAAATAGCTATTTCCGCCGAACGAAATGTTGCTGAGGTACAGTTGGGTTGGTCTGGTGAGCGACTTCAGTGCGATGGTCGTGAATGTACATGTATGGATATTAGGCTGTTGCGGTTGTTATGGAGTCAGTCGATGGATATGCGGACTCTGCCGTCGTCCCGTGAAGAGTTTCCTCCTCCCCCTTGACGATTATAATCAATTGACCAGGACCTATCCCGATTTCAAGGACAGTCACCTCGGGTTTCACAAACTCGATCGCTAAAACCATCGCCGGGCGTCTCGTGCCTGGACCGTTGCTACAGAATTCACCCAGGTCGATGGTGTCCCATCCGTTTGGCAAAACCTTGTCGCGAATATACTGGCACATGTTGAGACTACATTGATGATGAGTAAGCGGGAGGCATGACAAAAATACCCACGTCGCAAGCATGCTGTTCATGTACACAGCAAGGAGGATAAGCAAGCGAAGTTGATTATAAACAAAATGTAGACTTACATTTGCTATTGGGGGCGAGTGACAAAAAGAACCAAAATGTGTCAGGGAATATAAGGAACTTGTCGTCGAAGGCTCGGCGCTTTGATCAAACATCTGGATGGGAGGAAGACGTACCAGAATCATAGTGGCGGTCGATGAAGCGGCTGTGAGCATGCCGCGAATCACAGCGTTCATCATCAACGAGTTCACCATCTTTTGTGTCCTAATGCAAAGATTAGACGAAGACAAATCAATGCAGTAATAAGGCGTACCTCGGCATCCCATTTTTGTTTCGGGCCAGAAACACGCAAAGATACACCAATGACAACATTGCAAGCGAGCGAAGCAGCAGTTTGCAAAGTTGTGGTGGCCTGAAGTCCGAGACTTCGTTCAAGTTCAAGGTGTCATGGGATAGGTTTAGCCATACCTTGGTGTGTTCAAGTTCCGAGTAGGACCGGAGTTGATACCTATTCAAGTCGGTGAGGATGGTGATAGAGTAAGTTCGGAGGAACATACGACAAAATTGTTCGCGCAATTCCGCGGCTATCCTCCCAAAGGTGGGGATCCCGAGGTTCCTGCGGCCAGCGATAACATCCCGCCTGATGTATAGAATCCAGCGGCCATCGAATCCGAGGAGCCTGATCTTGTAGATGGCACGGCAAGTTGATAGGCGGGTGGAAAAGTTAGCACACAGGTCCTACCACAAATTTTGGGGACCACGGAACGTAAACTGAGCGCAGCCCCGGGCCGTTTCACGAGAGTGCGCCAACGCAGGGTCCAGTTGAGAGCCAGGACGCACATGAACGCCAAGTAAACGACCCGCCGCCATCCACATGCGGTTGTCGATCATGATGCGGAACAATTCGGGCCTGCATCCGACTTGGCCGATCATCGCCAGAGGTGCCAGCGAAGCAGCTCCGCGCCACGGATTCGGTCCAACTTGGGGAAGCCGCCGCGGGGAAAGGTTTCGCGCATGGGTCCCGTGGATGAAAGAGTCTCGAAAAGGTCCATGTGGACCAATCCCGCGAGATACGTGTTTTGCATCGGCACCCCGAATTGTTTAGACATGGTAGGGTGGGTGAAAGCCGGTTTAGAGCCATTGGCCGCCATGGGTAGTCCAAGAAGTGAGTCCTCGGCCATCCTTGCTGATCCCATAAAACCGCCGTTTTGGGACTCCAAGATCCTCGCTTTCGCCGACTCGTGCAACAAAGCGTGTGGGATAAGTTCTCCAGATGGTACATCGTGCATTGGGGCCAGAGCGGGGTGATTATCCAGACTCTCGAAAATCGACATGGTGGTAGAGAGCAGGCGCTGGGTAATCCTGCAAACATTGCCGCTCTGACGGGCCCCCGAAGATCCCTACTTATTGGCCTTTCAGAAACTCCTGCTGAAATCATACATTTCAGGAGCAGTTTATTGTTTACCTCAAATGAATCATATAAGCTACAGTTTCGGGTGCCCCCGAAATTATTGTTTTCAGACTGCCTGAAACCCATCGGTCCGGTCCGGCCCGGTCCGTTTTGGGAAGTCTGGAAACAATAGTATCGGGAACGCCCGAAATTGTGGCGGATACTATTGTTTTCAGGACACAATAAACTGCTCCTGAAACCCTTCGTTTCAGCTTCTGTATCAGTGAGGCAGATATGGACCCAGAAACGGGAGTTTTCAGGTTCTCAGATGCTGTTCCCGAAACGACTTGTTTATGTTACCATTTCAGCTCGACCAGAAACACAGAATTCAGGTACACTTTCAGGTCTAGTTATTCTGTTGCTGATATGAACCATTTCCGAAACCTTTTTGGCCCCACTGAAACCTCACTTTTTCCAGAGTGAAATGCACTGTTGAGCGAATTTCGAATGTGGTTCTTGAGCCATTCCATATCTTCTGTGGTGAACTCGGAGGAGAAGAATTTTTCGCGCGGTGAGCCGGTGGTTGAATTTGGGATTGAGTCCGCCAAAACCTGATTCAATCCATGTCGGAGAGCATCGAATGACCTCGGTAGGACTTCTGGGGGGTTTAGACGTCTTTCAAACACGAATTTGAGATCATCCGCCGTTACAGATATGGGGTTTGGGGGCCGGATCGATGAGCCGTTTGACCACTTTCCAAAAGGCGCCAGCCGACGGGGCTTCCAATATCGCTCTGCGGTTTCTCTCACGAATTTCGCTCAGGCGCAAGCGTCCTCGATGGGAAGCTGGAAAAGCAGGCCGCTAGGACAGCTTAGGCTGAGCAATTTCACCCGAATCATTCGGTACGTCCGCCGTAACTTTGTCCGCCTGAATTGGCTGCAACGTGAATGGTTGCATAGGCAAAGCGGGCTGCAGATCCGCGGCAGAGGATGTGGCCAGAGTAGCTTTTTCTGCGGCCAATTTTGCATTGTTGTACCCTTCGTGGATTTCTGTCCTCTTGATGTTGACAAAGTGAAGAGGTGCGGGCCGTGCTTGAATCGCCTCGATGATGAGTTTCATGACGTCTCCATTGGTGCACGTCCAGCCGCAAGCAGCGTTCCTAAAAGCGTAGTATGCGATAGATTTGATAGCATATTCCGACCTTGTTGAAACTTGCAATGTTTTGGTGCGTGGGGCGGTTTGGACAGCATGAAGTAGGGCAATAAGATCGGCTCGCGCATTGGTAGGATTCCCCCAGACTCGTACAGCACGATTCAGGTTTGAGTTCGGCCCAAAAATTGCCGACGAACCAGCAACAGCTGTGGGTCGACCCGCGTTCTTGCATATACCGCAAATCGTGACCAAACGGGATTTGTTTGAAAGTAGACCGGCCCGAAGAGCTCGAGGATTTTCTTCGAATCGTCCTTACCCGCTTCGAGAGTTTGAATGAGCAGCTTGTCGAGCTCAGTCTCATCTGGTAGGAGGACTTCTTCCCGTTTACGTTTCCTTGTGGGTGTTCGTGTCGCAAGATTGAGAAGACTTGCGTCAACCTCCAATTCGACGGTCAGTGCAGCGTGATCATAGGTTGGCTCATGCGCGAGAACATTGAACGCCGTAATTTTTGGGTAAAGCGACTTGGAAACAATCACATAGTCAATAACGGATCTGCGCTCCCCTTGAAAGGACGTGAAGGCGCCGCTGTTAGGACCAAAGCGCTCTACCCCATTCAGAATAGCGAGAACGTAGTCGGCGCACAACTTGAGTAAGAAACGACCGCGAGGCGAGACTTCTGTCGTCCATTGAAAAGCGGGGAGGGTCTAGAGCTGAGGCAGTTCGTGATTTGGTTCGCCCATTCAGGTCACCCATGATCAGAATTTGGAAGCAACCAGCATATGCAATTGCCACAGATGAGTTAAGAGCCATAGACGGGTCACATTCGAGGTCGCCTGCCCAGTTCGAGGTTTCGGGGAGGAGGTAAACATTGAAAGCACATATGTCCCCGAATTGCTGCACCATGATATCCGGGCCGCAGATATCTTCCCGCACCTTAGATGGGACACGAGCACTATTAGAGATTGTTTCTACGCTGCCCCAAGATTGGCTGAAATTTGATTTGGGTCGCCTAGTGCGCGAGATGATGGAATATCCATCCGGGAGTCGGATTCTATCATGTTGTTGCGGACGCAGGTGAGTTTCTTGGAAAAAATTGAAATAATCTAAAAGATCACGTTGGGCAGTTGGGCAGCTCATAAGGTGGAGGCCGTGGGAACCCAGCACTCTTTGTAAGCCGTGACTGTAACGCGTTACATCACGCGTCACAGTTTCAAATTTCGGATGTTGAAAAAAAAAATCAATTAAAATGCAGCCAAAGATGTATCCACCGGGTCTGGGGGAGTGTTGTAGGAGACCCGCCGGTACGACGTATACCCGCTATCCCCTTTCCCGTTTACGCCCGGTTCTTTCCTCACTACGCATCACATTTTACTTTATTTTTGAGATCTGAAATTTCGTGCTTTCCCACATTACTCGTGGTGGAAAAAAGTGATGGACGGTGGAATTTGCTGACAGATTCCGGAGCTGGAAGAAGAGGTAAGGGCCCAAAACCGAATACGGGAGAGTTCTACTGGGCTGGAAGAACATTTGTAGCCTATTGATGCCATCAAAAAATGCCGACTTCCCAACGAAACAGGACAAAACAGTCAAATGACGACCCCTCATATCTCCACAACGGATGCATATTTTACGACCGTCTGACTGGTAGAATTACTCGCAGTGACAGAGGGTTCAGTCTAGGCTTCATAAATTTTACCAGAAAATTTTTTAGAGCGAGTTGAAAATGCTCATTTTGGTTGTTGGCGGTTTCTGATGGACATCAGCTGTCAGTGATGCCATCAATGGTTCCAAATACTGCCACCTGTCCGGTATATGTCCTGCATAGTTGAGTTTGTGTCAAAAAGTTGCTCCGTCGTAGAGATATGGCCGTCAAACCGACCGTCCATCACTTTTTTTCCACCACGAGTACTGTAACGTCACAGTAACACTGCACTGTTGAGGAGAGGCTATTGCCTTTCCTGGCGTTTGGCGTCCAGCTCCGAATGCGGACCGTTTCTATTTTATTTTGTTTTCTTGTTTCACTTACGATCGGAGCCGCCCTATATATTAGGGCGGCCCCCCCAACGACGACCCTCAGTCTTACCCACTATCTGTGTGCGGCTGAGGGTACGTTCTCTTACTCTATATTTACATCCTACGGAAACTTACCATACCTGTAGACATTATCTCACGTTTGTAAACTCTACAGGTTAATACGAGTCTTACCCACTATCTGTGTGCGGCTGAGGACATTATCTCACGTTGTAAACTCTACAGATTCGCAGTCAGAGCGATATAAGGCGGCCTGTCCCTGAATCAGCATTGCTAGCGAGCACGCACGGAGAAGACTCACCCCCCCCAATATTACCCCTATGTCGAATTCGACGATTACCATCCTCCCGGCTGAGAAGCAGTTCAGCGGGACGAACTGGCCGGCCTTCCAGGACATCATGATCAGTCTGGCGCGCGGAAAGGGCTTTGGAGGCTACCTCGACGGCAGCATCACTCGCCCCGAGCTCGCCGCGCCCCCTGCCCAATACGCCACCGGGTATGCGACGAGCATCTACAACCCCAGCATCTCGACTGCCGGCGGCCCGACTACGTCGATGGCGAACGCGCTTACGCCTTCGCAGGCGGAATGGGACCTGCGCGATGGTCAGATGGGCGCCATGATCTACCAGAATGTGAAGGATCCGAAGGCTCACGGTATATCGCCTACGGACACCTCGCGCGAGATGTGGTCCGCACTCGCTGGGAAATTCAACCGCTCCTCGGAGATCCTAAAGGGGCTAGCGTTCACCAGGCTCCGCGCCCTGAAGTGCAAGGACGGGCGGCACATTCGTACCCACCTCGACGAGCTTGCGAAGCTCCGCTCGGAGGTCGAACGTGTCGGTGGTATCGTCAAGGATGCGGAGATGAATTCTGTGATCCTCCAATCCCTTCCGCTCGCCGAATTCCGGAGCTCGATCCTGACGCTCCAGAACTTCCAGTTCCCCTACGAGCTCGTCAACGAGTTGCTCTCTTACTGGGAGATCTCGTACGGAGGTGAAGCGGAGGCCGCACCGGGCAACGTCGCGAGCGCGCTTGCAGCTACGACGAATGCGATTACTTGCAGCAACTGCACCGTCACCGGGCACACCAAGGAGCGCTGCTGGGCGCGTGGCGGCGGACAGGAGGGCCAGGCGCGTGGACGCTGGGTTGCGCCGGCCGGGAAGGAACCTCGCGCAGAACTTGTCGAAGCGGCAAAGGTCGCCCGCACTGCAAAATGGAACGCCCGCGCTGGAATCACCCCCCGCTCCCACTGCCGCTGCCGCGCAGGCTACCGAGGCCATCACTCCCGCAGAGGCTCCAGTCGCCGCCTACACGTCTCCGATGGCGGTGTACGCGATGTCGGTATCCATTCCCGAGGTTGACGAGGGTGCGTCGTGTGTTTGCTCATCGGGTGCGGGCGATAACGATCTTCTCAGGAATGGACGTGGAGGGGCATTTGCTCCCGTTCTAAATGAGATCGTTAGTTGTTCCGTACTTGATGTAGTAGAATCACCGAGCGCAATATACGCCGCGTTCGCTTCCGATACGCCGTGTTGGTGCTACACGTTTCTGGATAGCGGGGCGTCAGAACATTGCATCGTCAACCGCAGGCGCTTTGTCACGTACGAGCCTTTATTCATCGAGGGCGTGACAGCGGTCAAGGGCGGAGGATTCACCGTCGCGGGGAAGGGGATAGCCGAGCTGATGGTGCGAACCAGCGACGGATCAGTTCACAAAGTGCAGTTCGAGGCACTGCATTGCCCCGGATTTGCGATGAACTTGATCTCCGTCCCCACTTTTGATATGCGGGGATTTCACGGGGAGTGGGGATCTGGGAAGTTGTCAGTACGCGACGCGTCGGGGAGGGTTCTCATGGACGGACGTCTGGCCAAATCAATTGGAAGCCGGAGGTTGTACGACGTAGAAGTTGTCGATGACATCGACAGCCAGCGTCCACCTGTCGCTGCCATCGCAGGGCGCGACCGAAACCAGCCCACGGACTTGGAGGGCTGGCATCGACGAATGGTCCACGCCGACGTCCGCCGGATCGAAAGAATGGCGACGCGGGGGCTGGTTGATGGTCTGGTGATTACCCGCAAGATGTTGCGGGGTATGTGCGAGGACTGTGTTCTAGGGAAGCAGGACAAGGCGCCGTTTGATGACGTCGTAACGCACGAGACAGAGCCGCTTGAACGCGTGCACGTCGACTTGTGGGGGCAGGCACGAACACCGAGCTGGGGCGGGGCCGTGTACATGATGCTGGTATCGGACGGGGCGACGTCGCTGAAGTTCCCGCTGTTTCTGACGAACAAGCGGAAAGAGACGTCGAGGGACGCGTTTGAGGCGTGGATTGTGGAAGCGGAGGTGCAAACGGGCACAGGCTGAAGCGTGTTCGCGTGGATTTGGGCGGCGAGTTCGACAACGACTTATTCCGGGAATTATGCAGCCGGAGGGGTATCCTGATAGAGGTCGTCCCGAAGGACTCATCGTCAGCAAACGGACACGCGGAGCGGGGCAACAGGACGGTGATAGAAGGGACGCGTACCCAGCTTATTGACGCCGACCTTGATCATCATTTCTGGGCAGAGGCGGCGACAGCGCACTGCTACGTCCGCGGCTTCATTCCGTCGAATCGGCACCCAGACGTTGTCCCGTGGGTCGCTTGGTTCCGGCAGAAGGACGCGCAGGGGAACCTGGTCAAGCTGAACGTGTCCCATCTTCGCGTGTGGGGAAGCCGATGCTGGGTCAAAGACCTGGATAACATCGAGGGCAAGTTAGGCAAGCAGGGTTGGGAAGGCAGGATGGTCGGATACCTGGGGCGCCGCGGCTATCGCGTCTACGACCCGAAGCGCTATCGTGTCTTTCCAGTGCGGAACGTCATCTTCGAGGAAGGCGAACCGCATCGCAGGCGCCCAGACGCCGACGAGGACGCGCAACTGCCCCAGGACCTTCGCATTTTCGAAGACGACGTACCTTCCGATTATGAAGCTTTCCCAGAACCCGATGAAACGCGTCGACGCGCCCGTGCCCGCGCTGCCCGCACCTGCACCCATTATCCCGCTCATTCCAGATCCTCCGCGTCGCAGCAACCGTGTCCCTAAGCCGACGCGCGCCATACTTGAGATGGAGTTGTTCCATCGCGGGGAGGAGCAAGCCAGGCTCGCCGGCGAGGATTGGGCTCACGATCGAGCGCGACCGACGGCCAATGCAGTTGACGTTGACTGGCTGACCTTCGACGATGTCCTGCTTGCATCGCCGTGGGCGTTCGCTAGCGCGGTGAAGGGAATGGTCCCGCGCTCGTATCGTGAGGCGATGCGGGAGCCTGAGAAATGGGGGCCAGCTATGCAGGCGGAGTATGATCAGCTCGTGCAGCGCGGCGTGTGGAAACTGGTGGACTTACCGGATGGGCAGCATGCGATTGACGGCATGTGGGGTCTTCGACTTGAAGGTCGACGGTGAGGGGAAGACGCTGAAGCACAAGGGGCGATATGTCGCGCGTGGCGATGAGATGGTTGAGGGGCGCGACTTCGGGACGAAGTGGGCGATGGTGGCGCGCATGGAGTCAGTGCGCATGGTGTTCGCGGTCGCGGCTGTGAAGCGCTTGGTGGTGCGGCAATGGGATTTCTCCGGAGCTTACCTGAATGGCACCATGGACCGCCCGGTGTACATGAAGCAGCCGACAGGGTTCGCAAAGCAGGGGGAGGAAGACAAAGTCTGCTTGCTTTTGCGACCGCTGTACGGGCTGGTTCAGGCGGGCCACATTTGGTATAAGCTCCTGGCCGAAGGTTATCGCGACTTGGGCTACAAGGAGAACGCTGCAGATCCCTGCATCAGAACGCGCGCGCGAGGCACGGACTATACGCTTACCTCTACCCACACAGACGACGTCTTGGGTGTTTCATCGGAGGAGGAGGAGAGCCGTCGCGTCGTCGACGAGTTTGCGGCCAAGTGGGACTTGAAGGAAGTCGATGTTGCGTTGTTGCTCGGGTTGACCGTCGAAAAGCTAAGCGACGGATCAATTGGACTTTCCCAGACGCAATACTTCGAGAAGGTCTTGGATCACTTCGGCTACTCGGATCTCTCGCCGCTGTCAACACCGCTTCCCGCCGGGTATCAGATCACCGCCTCGCCAAATCCGCTTCCGCTTGAAGACGCCGTCTTTATGAAGGACAAACCTTTCCGTCCCATCCTGGGCACTCTAGTGTGGGGGAGCTCTGGGACTCGCGTCGACCTCGCCTACGCCTGCTGCGCCCTCGGCCACGTTCAGTCCAATCCGGGACCCGAACATTGGGATCCGCTACACGCCATCCGCGGACGTCACCTCCTCGGGCTCCGGGCTGAAACCGGCAGGCTTCGTTGACTCAGATTGGGCGGGCTGTGTGGACACGCGCCGCTCGACGTCTGGCTACGTCTTCTTCATGGGTGGTGCCCCAGTCTGCTGGTCGTCGAAGCGGCAGGCTGTTGTAGCTCTCTCATCGACCGAAGCCGAGTACATCTCGCTGGCGCGCGGCACGCAGCAGTCCAGTTGGATGAAGAACTGGCTGGCCGGCGTATTCCTACCTCAAGAACTTCCATACAACCTCCGCGGCAACAACCTTGGATCGATCAGCCTCACCGAGACGACGAAGGGGCACGGGCTGTCGAAGCACATTGATACCCGCTGGCACTTCATCCGGGAACGCGTGCAGGACGGAGAGATTGCGATTTCGTCAGTCCCGGGGAAGGAGAACGTCGCCGACATCCTGACCAAGGCGCTCGCTCGGCCGGCGCACGAGAAGTTCGTGTCGATGCTGGGTTTGGATTGGAAGAGGAAGAGCGCTGTCCGCCAGGGGGAGTGTTGAGGAGAGGCTATTGCCTTTCCTGGCGTTTGGCGTCCAGCTCCGAATGCGGACCGTTTCTATTTTATTTTGTTTTCTTGTTTCACTTACGATCGGAGCCGCCCTATATATTAGGGCGGCCCCCCAACGACGACCCTCAGTCTTACCCACTATCTGTGTGCGGCTGAGGGTATGTTCTCTTACTCTATATTTACATCCTACGGAAACTTACCATACCTGTAGACATTATCTCACGTTGTAAACTCTACAGGTTAATACGAGTCTTACCCACTATCTGTGTGCGGCTGAGGACATTATCTCACGTTGTAAACTCTACATGCACGTGACTAATTCCATACACTCTGTATCAGGGAGCTCCTCACCAAGTGCCAAGTCCCATTCCATAGCTTGAGTGGTGTCTTCATTGCTCATTGCTAAATATTCTGTGTTTCCTGTGTCCAAGCTCTCAGTCTCTGGCTGTTCTGGGGTAGTTTCTCTGCCAGATACATTCTCTAGAGACTAAGATCAATAAAAGAATGGATTTATAAGAATGTACACACTTCTGAGTGCTGCAGTCCCTTTTCGGGCATTAGCAATACTTGCTCTCTTCTTTTTGAGTGTTTGCCCATTGGTCTTGGATGTGGTAGTGGAAAGAGATGTTTGTGCAGCAAAAACGAGGCTGCAATGTGCCTACAACGTGTTTCCCAGGCCGTGGGAATGTCACGTGTTTGATTATGTAATCATTTCAATTTTAGCTTGAAACAAAGTGAACATGGCGCCAAATGCAACTAAAATGCAATTAGTGCATTATTTCCAAAAAAGGAAAGAACATGTTATTCCACCTTCATGATGAAGATTTTGATAAAAATCTCTCCCAGGAACTTGTTATATTACTTATTAGAACATTTCTTGGGGGCTAGATTTTTTTTACATCCCCTCCTTTCACCGGAATAAGAGTTGTCACACTCTGCTTACATAAGAGTGCTGGTTTCCCATGGCCTCCACCTTACGAAGAACGAAAGAACCTTTTATATTACAGCTCCGTAGTTTTACTACTTGGGGTGTAGGGGGACATTGAGGAATAGAAGAGGTTTGGGTATCGAACGCAGTAGGCATTTGTGGGGGTAAAGATGAAATGAGAGGGGGGCTGTGAATGGGAAGGGTATATTACGACGATGTCGAAGCAATGGGAAGAGTGGGGTTAATATGTCCATGGGAAGGGAATATGTGTGTGGGTAAAGCTATAACGTGTTACTACAAGATACAATATAAATATTTGGGCTCATAACATAGCTAAGACGGTAGGCGTGGACAGGCATATTATCATAAATATCCAGCCTCGTCTGAGGGGGCCCAACGAGAATGACTCGTGTCTCGGTAGTGGGCAGAACAATGGATTCCCCATCTCATGTATATGGACACACTGAGCCCCCACAACTTAGATGCACGAAGCTCCGGCGAAGAGTTCCAAACAAAAGTGGAGCCAGTACAAGCCAGACACCAAGCCGGAGGCCAGAGAAGCAGTCACATGAACATTGTTCATGCATATAGACGCCTGTAAGTACGGACGGAGCCCAGAATAGACCACCCATCCAGGGGAACACCATAAGAGTTTGCAGCACGACCATCATGTGTTCAGGTGATTTATTGTTGAGGTGTCTGTCTGGGAGATACTAGTAGAGATGGGCACATCAGAGAACTTGGTAGCAAGAAACGACATGGAGGAGAAAGCAAAGATATCAAGTTGTGTGTCCCCGGAGACTCGGAAATATCACCAGCCTAGGAGAGATGGGCACATCACAGAAGGTAGCAAGAAACAAAAGTAGTAGAAAGCAAAGATATCGAGTGGGGTGTCGCCGGAGACTCGGAAATATCACCAATCACTCTCCGCGTCTGAACAACGTCCGAATTTCGGCCCGATACTAATGGCGGTGGGGTAAATTCGAAAATAAAGAAAATAAATCGCAACAAAATTGCCAAAAGTTGCCGCCCATCAGATTACTTCAGCAAGGTATCCCGACACCACCAGATACCACCTTCTGGCTTCAAATTCCTCTCTTTTCCCCTTCAAAATTTGGGACCTCTAGAACGATTTATTCCAAAAATTTCTAGGCAATCCAAGTCGGTATCAGTTGAGAGGTTGGAGAGAGAACATTAAAACCAGTTCCATTCCCGATACCACTCCGCTGGTTCCCGGTGGAGATGGGCACGGATCACACGGCACGTGCACCTCCCAAGAAGCTCTGCAGAGATTGTCTCCTGCAGTTCCCCGCAATACTCCCTCGTGTAAGCCATTTGAGTATTCAAAAAGTCATCCATATCGGTTGATTTTGGCACTTTCCCCCGTCTCACAAACTCAAAAAAATCTGCCTGCCGGCGGCATATGTTTTCAATTGAAGACAAGTCTATATGAATGGTTATCGAAAATTGAGAGCATGCAGAACGATGAATCACTGTGAGTATGTGTTGGCTCGTCTTTTCAGTCATTTCTGTGTCTTTTGTAGTGTTCCAACTTCAAGATCCTTCCCCCAAACCTGATTCCACCGGGATTTATCTGTCTGCATCTTCCAGTCAAATCAAGAACTGATAATCAATTTCTCCGTGCGGATCAAGTCATATGGTTTAATATGGAATGTCTTGGAATGTATACTGATACGGTAAACACGACAAAACGCGTCGCAGCACACCAAAGGGCAGAGTAAGAGGATAATTATTCTGTGAGGTAGTTGGTTTAGATTCTCCAATTCTGCTCAGATTTCCTGTCTAGTAGACACTGTACTGAGATATCCCACCGACGTACCCATTTTTAAAACGACCGCAGACACTGAGAATCGAGGAGAAGTAGTCAGGGAACAGAATCGGCGCTGGCGGGCCGATGGCACGTGTAATTCAAACTGCCGGTATCGGATACTGGTATCGGCCGAATTTCGGACGTTGTCCGAAAGTCTCACGTCAACGGATACTGACCCGAACATCAAGCAGAAATGACTAATGACCAAAATTCAACTTAAGAGAATTGCATTGCCTTCTGTGAATGAAATGAGCTGGCACACAGGAATTCGAAGCATAAGGAAGGTTGGAAAAATATGTTCCCATTTTGATTGCTTATTTTCTCTTTCCCCACTTGCCTTTCAATTTTTCTTATGATGACCAATTCTGCATGACAAACAGATCAAAAATAACTTGGGATTAGGCCTCTTCGAGGCGGGTGGCTGAACCTTCGGGAGGCTGCACAAAGACGGTCCAATAACTGAGCAACAGCTTTCCAGGCTTCATACATATATAGATGTCGATTCTAAGTAATTTTCAGGCAATAGATTTTCGGTGGTCGCCTTTCCTCCAAAACTAATCAACTCAGATTATGCATTTTGACTTCCTTTCAGTGTAGGGCAAATATAAATGAGCAATGAGTGTCATTCAGATCAGGGAAGCCAACCAGCAGGCTATGTATGGATGAGTATCTAAAGTCTTGAATAAAAATCAAAGCTATTACTATTTGAGACCCCCTACCTGGCCTAGTGTTGCCGCGGCTCGGCTACGGCTAGCTCGGCTCGGCTTTTGATGGCTCCGGAGCCATCACTGCTTAAAGCCGAGCCGAGCCACTTGTGGACGGCTGGCTTGAGCGGCTTGCGGCTCAGCCACAGCTTAGCCACGGCTCAGGTAGCATTTGTGGCTCTAGGAATCTGGACAATCCCTACGATATTCTAGGCTCCTCTTTCATCTTTTAACACCTTCGCCACTAGGCGAAATTAGCGTGGACGACGTCAATTGCGCAATGATGTGCCACGTCCTGCCACGTCGTAACTGATCTGCCGTATTCAATATAGCTTTGCTTCGCCCTCCACCCTACACGCTCCAGAGGACATCCAACGCCGTTTTCAAGTCCCTGACATGCCTCCCCGCCCGTTTCTCATCTTCTCTGTCTCTTACGCGCATCCCACTGGCTCTCTTTTTGGCTCGTTTGGCTCTGGGCCTTGACGACCGACTTTGGGCGCTTGGCCCAAGGACACGCCTAAAAACATTCACGATGGATACCCACTATCAAAGCTCTGGGACGACACCTACCGCCAACTCGTCGTTATACTACTATACAAGGATTCTAGAACACTCTACCAAGTTCAACAATGATCAGTAAGCAACGAGTAATCGGTTTCTGGAATATTCTCCAGCTGCCTAGTTCGATCACAAAGATTCACACAGTTTCTCAACACTTGTCTTCAGGCAAACTCAATTAAGTGGCAATGCGAAGGTCATTGTGAGTACTTGCCTGTAGGCTCATTTCAAACCCTGTTTTGAAATCTGCCATGCTGGGGTGATAGCCAGCGAAATTTCAAGCAGATCTGTGTCTTCTGATTTCTTTCTCGGGCACTGCTTAGGTTTCATTCTTAGGCAAACAAGCACAATTTCAGCCCTGGCTTGTAATTGCCAAACTGAATGCAAGTTCTTAAAACAGATTGTACAGCCAAACCACTGTATTTCAACACCATAATACTTACATGCAACGTATCTACGTACATACTCGCAACTAGTAACACCCTGCCTTAAGTCCCCGACCATAGTCCCATGCTCACAGATTTCCGACAACTCCGGCCAGTAGGGATTACAGATAATCTAAGGGTGGACACAGGAGTATGGTAGCGGACAAAACTTCATGACAACCGGAGTTTTGGCTGTTTCTGTCTAAGATTTGAGATGTGGAACCAGAATAATGAGGTTTATGGGTAAATTTTTCATTTCAGAAAAAACGGAGGTGGTTGGGAGCATGGGAAAAAGCGCGAAATCTCAGTCAGAAGCTCGAAAAAAAAAAGTCATCTGAAAGGGCCTTTTCTCAATGTCGAAGGGATGGGAGAGTGTTTTGACCCAGCTGATTGTGTTTGAAATCAACTTGTTTTCGTGTGGACAACAAGTTTGGCATTGGAGCATAGCCACCGGGTCATTCGGCATCACTCGGCTATCACCGGCTAAGGCCGGCCCGCCATCAAAAGCGCGAAATCCGCTAGAGAAAACAATAATTTCAGAATTTCGAAGTTCTGCTCTGGGGGGTCGATAGCGGGTCTTCCTACCGTGCCATTTCCGCCCTCAGATTGAAAGCGGAACAAATTTTGAGTGCGTAGTAGCGATTACCAAATCGGGACTGAAACTTGTCATGAAGTTCGGTCCGCTACCATAGCTGAATGGTCTGGACAAAAAGAGGGAACATGCATGTGATTCAAAATGCCATTTTGAGGCATGTGGTTCAAAATGCGAATTAAACCATTCAATTGTGTTCAAAATGGCATTATAAAGCATGTGATTCAAAATGCCGTTTTGAGGCATGTAGTTCAAAATGCGAATTTAACCATTCAATTGTGTTCAAAATGGCATTACAAAGCATGTGGTTCAAAATGCGAATTAAACCATTCAATTGTGTTCAAAATGGCATTACCAAGCATGTGATTCAAAATGCAAATTAAACCATTCAATTGTGTTCAAAATGGCATTACGAAGCATGTGATTCAAAATGCCATTTCGGGGCATGTGGTTCAAAATGCGAAAATCTCGCGGAATCGATTCAAACCTTAAATATGTCTAGTGCTCCCTTATTTCTTCATTTTTGTCTTACCAGCTTCACAGATGGACTGCAATGGGAATATCAAGACATGGGCTGGGAAATCGACAACACATCAAAAGAGCTGGCTTTCTGAGATGACTGGGCCCTGGTTGTTTGCAAACGCTTGCAGGCCCCCGAGTCTTGCCGAGTAAAGTTGAGGTTCACGGGTTAGTTCACGCAGTTTATAAAGTTGACAGGTATTCCGTGCACTTCTCAGTTCAAGGATTTATTACAGCTAATGTGGAAACCAAAGGCGCAGCCAAAAGTTTTCCGTTTGGGACGAATTCCCCGTAACTCTCAATCAGTTCTTAGTTGATTCACATGACAACTAGATAGATCTACTCAGCTAATTCGTACGGAATTAGTGATAGAAAGATATTGGTGAAAATACTTCATATTGAGAGATGTGGGAAATCTGGCGGTTTCTGCAATAAATAATAATGTCTAGCACGGTCCATGCATGTTGAAATAACCTAGTTTTCTGCAACGGAGCAGTGGAATACATTTAGAAACTTGTGATGGAGCCGGATTTCACATATGTACTTAGTCTAAGATGCTTGATATCACCTTGGAACCGTAGGCTGTTCAGACAATGTTGGGTAGTGTTAGCCACCCAGTGCCACACTGTCATAACCCATACCCCTCGGTGGACCTCGGAAAGTATAGGTTATTGCGGTGTATGGGCTGGCTGCAGAACCGGCGGCCGATGGCACCAAACCTTACCCAAATCAGTTAAGTCCCTGTCCAAACCGCAAATACTTGAGAATGGCACGGACCACGCAGGTTCCTACCCAGCCGCAGTTTTGAGGCTCACAATCTCTGTAGCTGTTATTCACAGTAGATTCAGAAAATGATGTACTGGAAAAATCGGACCGTGTTACACATGATGCTACAGTGACATTAATTTGCATTTTGAACCACATGCCTCACTATCAAATGGTTTAATTCAGCCAAGAGCAGGAGGGATAAGGGAGCACTTGACATATTTAAGGTTTGAATGGATCCCGTGAGATATTTGCATTTTGAACCCCATGCCCTGAAATGGCATTGCTTCGCAATGGCATTTTGAGCACTATTGAATGGTTTGATTTACATTTTGAACCACATGCCTCGAAATGGCATTTTGAATCACATGCTTCGTAATGGGTGGTTTGGAGCACGGCACAGTCATTTTTTATTCTCTCTTGTACTTACTGATACGGATGGCTCGTTTCTCGCCAGGTGGAGTGTTAGAGTCTAGGCTCGATGCGCCATCCCCTTTCTCTCATCTATAGCTATATTTCGACTCCCCATTGTCTACAGCTTGTTATACAACTTACTTCCAGATGTAGTATATTTCTTCACAGCTTCGTACAGCTTCGTTTATCTATTTAACGGCTAACCTTGAAGACAGACCTCAGCCGTTCACGCTATTCGTGCCCGTCTGAGGTTTGTCTCTCTTACTTCTTTCGCTCATTCATTTACTTATTTATCTTGTAGTATTACTTCTTATAGGTATGCAATACAAGCCGTTCACGCTATTCGTGCCCGTCTGAGGTTTGTCTCTCTTACTTCTTTCGCTCATTCATTCACTCATTTATCTTGTAGTATTACTTCTTATAGGTATGCAATACAAGCCGTTCACGTTATTCGTGCCCGTCTGAGTATTACTTCTTATAGGGTAAAATCAGAATAAAAGGCAAGACTGAGATTCATCGAGTTTAGAACTTGTTTTACAGTAGTCTAATACCGCACGGTAAGGAATAGCTTCGACACTCACATCATCCCGACGTCGCGGCGCCGGGCGTCCTTCGCAAAACACGGGATGATCTGCCGCAATGCAGTGCAGTCTCCGCACAGCCTGACTGCGGACTCTTACTTCCTCCGGACCGAGCAGCACATATAAGACGAGCAATCTCGCCAGGCGACATCAGCTTTCGAAGCCCATCTCCCCTGGGCCAGCGGGATCCCTATCGAGTTTCTCCTTCACTTTGCTCGCACATTGCAATCCTCAGCACCTATGTACTTCGAATTCCCATCCATTCTCCGAATCTCATTACAAAACGTCGAGCACGGGACGAAGGGACATCCATTTCTCCACCACGGTCATAGCGCTAAACGGCTCACCCATCATGCCGGGGTATTGATTACACCTCGGGCACTGCATGAAGAGGAGGCCGTGATCCCTTGGGTGTCGGAATTCCTGTTCATCTATCACACCATTTCCTCTCGCTCTCGCTCTGAAAACCCAGTCTCGTTCCCTTCGCCAAACCACTGGCACCAGTTCGATGCCATATTTCCGGCTTCTCCTAGGAATCCTCGGCCTCCCGCTGGGATGACTACGATAATCGCTAAATCCTCGGCCACTGTAGACGCGGTCACCTACTTTCGTAGTTGGCCCGGCGCAAACATCTTCTCTCCCCACTGGCGACCGCAGTTGCCCATCAGTGGGGATTTTTACCACCGGCGCACCTGTCTCATTTGTCCCCTTTCCGAGTGCGACAAGCAACGTCGATGAGCCAGAGCTTTCTGCTAGGTCATCGGTCGTGTTTGAATCAACCACAACATCACACCGTGACACCAATATCGCATTGGGTGTCTCATTACGATATGACATGCCCTCTGGATGGAGCATCAACTACTGTGGTGACCAGTTCCACGCGAGCTGTTCAATCCCCCTCCCTTTCTGTGCCTCCTGGCAATCAATGCACGGAGATTGTTGGAGAAGCGCCACGTTGTGTGACTCCCAGTGCGGCAAACAACATCTTCGAGCCTGAGCTTTCTGCTAGGTCACCGAGGATGTTGAATCAGCATCAGCCGTCGACAACAAACATGGCAATCCTTCTTCGCGCTCCAGTCCCCAGCCATCAGCATTGCATTGGGTGTCTTACACTAAGGACATCCTTTCAGGTCCTTGGCATCGAAACTGCTGCCATCGATTCCATGGGAGTGGGGGCTCGTCGATAGTCAGCGTGACCCAGGTTTGGGGGCTGCTCGCAAGCCGAAGTCACAGGCGCCTCCGTATCTGGAACTTTTGCAGGATCGCTGGGCAGGCACAGAGGACCTGGCTGCCCCTCAGCGCTCGCAGAACTGAGCGTTCCAATCGGGCCTTGCGCCGGTGGTTCCTCTGTGCGTCTCCGGGGTACTCCTTCCAGTGTTTCTGTTTCGGTGGGGCGTCGTGTGCCTGGCTGAATCTCCACCCCATCACCTCTCTATACCCCAGAGGCGAACGTCCGGGGGCTGCATCAGATGATCTATATCATCCTAACATTCCGGAGCCTCACAGGCTGCCTTTAACGATGGACCATTGCACTCGGTTTCGCCATTGACCCCAATTCTGCCTCGTCTTGCACCCACTCAATTACCTCACGATATCGATAAACTCCCAGTTGCACAAACCACACGCGCGGTGCACTCCCAGTGCGATCCTCCTCCCTTCACCATCAATGCACGATAAAAACAGGGCGGTCATCGCACTCGGTACTCCTGCGTCACAACCGTCAGCTCGGCGTCACTCCAGCGTGCCGTCTCGATCCACATGGCCACACGGCCGAGCTGTGCGAGATTCGTCTCCTCCTGATGTTCCACGGACATTCTTCGATAAACTCGGGAACAGCGTCACTCCTGGATAGTGCCATCTCGATCCACACGGTCGCTATCGCGCGGCAAGGAATGCCTTAGGCACTCTCACCATGCTGTGCCTTTCTTCCTCGCATCATCCTGATGTCGCGGCATCGGGTGTCCCTCGCAAAACACGGGATGCTCTGCCGCGATTTGTGTCACTCCTGGCCGTCGCCTCCTGACGTCGCAGCAGCGGGTATCCTTCACAAAACACAGGATGCTCTGCCACGATCTGTGTCACTCCTCGCCGTCGCCTCTGCACACGGGACTCTGGGATTCTGACTTCCGCACGACCAAACAACAGATACTTATAAGATGAACAACGCCCATCTCACCCGGGCCTGCTGGATCTCTGCGTCGAATTTCTTCACTTCGATTGTATCGTCTCGATCCACACGGTCGCCAGCTTTTCTTTTCTGTGCCTCCTGACGTTCAATGCACGGGCATTGTTCGATAAGCACGGGACAAGCGTCACTCTGCGTCACTCCTGGCCAGAGCCGTCTCGATCCACACGGCCGGGCTGTGCGAGACTTTTTCTTTCTGCGCCTCCTGACGTTCAATGCACGGGCATTGTTCGATAAACACGGGAGTAGCGTCACTCTGGCCAGAGCCGTCTCGATCCACACGGCCGGGCTGTGCGAGACTTTTACTTTCCCCCCCTGACATTCATTTGCCTTCCCCTCCCGATATATATACGGTCTCTTTCCATCGCCCTGCTCAATATTCTCTTCCTCTCTCTCCCTCCTTCTAAACCTTTCTCTCCTTACCAACACCAAAATAATCCAATCTTCGCCCCTTCGCACCAGTGCTTTGGTGCGTCCTCACATTCGTTCAAACCACTTAATAGCCTTTATAGCCCTACCGTTCCCTTATACATATCTTCTTGGGGCTCCCGCCTTCATGCCGGGAGTCGCCGTCTCGCTGATCTCCTCGCTCATTCATGAGTACGCCGGAATTAGTCGAGTTTAGAACTTGTTTTACAGTAGTCTAATACCGCACGGTAAGGAATAGCTTCGACACTCACATCATCCCGACGTCGCGGCGCCGGGCGTCCTTCGCAAAACACGGGATGATCTGCCGCAATGCAGTGCAGTCTCCGCACAGCCTGACTGCGGACTCTTACTTCCTCCGGACCGAGCAGCACATATAAGACGAGCAATCTCGCCAGGCGACATCAGCTTTCGAAGCCCATCTCCCCTGGGCCAGCGGGATCCCTATCGAGTTTCTCCTTCACTTTGCTCGCACCCGCCACCCCGCATCCTTTCGCTTTTTGAACCGTGCCGGCTATACTATATTCACCACTCCAAAGACACGACCTCTTAATGGACTGGTGGACACTGGGGATTTTTACCTGGGGGGAGAGAACTCCCCCTGCACACCAGCATTTCCTGCTGGTGGTCAGGTCCCACAGGGTTTTAACCAGAGGTCCCGCCATACAAGCGGCCGGCCAGTCCACGGTTGTATTTCCACGCGCCAATTTACTTATGTGTCACACGATTTATCCGAGATATGTACTAGCCCTACCGTTCCCTTATACATATCTTCTTGGGGCTCCCGCCTTCATGCCGGGAGTCGCCGTCTCGCTAATCTCCTCGCTCATTCATGAGTACGCCGGAATTAGACAGTATACAATGGGACTTCACAATCATGCCCGAGATGCCCGATTTCTGGTTCAACTCCCCCAATATTCAACATGACTTGGAATTAAAGGTGTAAGAGTATATATCGTGGATATTTGACTCCGGAACTGCGACGAGGGCGCCACTGCTCACACTGCTCCCCCGGCTCCACCTCGTGTTCGACGTCGACACAGCCACTATCCCGCGTCATGTGCCGACGTTGTGGGTCCGGTCGGCGATTGCCGAGTTAGTATGTCCACAAATGACCCACAAGTATCAACCGTAGGCGCTGACTCCTAGATTCACAGCGAAACTGTTTCATCCACACCATGGGAGATTGAATCCTTCCTTTGCATGCTACGCAGAATGCCTCCGTCAAATCCGCTATGTTGGAGCACCACAACACAGATTTCCTCCGCATACATCCAGAGAACCTGATCAGACTAGGAAGGAATTGGCCAGACGAGAGCGGGTCGCGGCAGAGCAGCGACGCCGCAACGAACTGCGCAACAGTTACGAGAATCTAGCCAAGCACTGCCACAGCCTAATCGGGTAATGATGGCCCACGCCGTCCATAGTTCCGTGTCCGAGGAGACGGGGCGGAGGTAGCCACGGCAATTCTGAGTCAAAATGCTGCGAGACCTTGGCAACTGGTACAGCGGTGGGCAAGCTATTGCATAACTCAGTTCACCGGTGGTGAATTTTTGTGTTCAGCACACAGAGGACAGCTTTCAAGCACACAAACACAATTTCTCAGAAAAATCTGCACTCATTTCACTTCTGAATGAACAGGAAGCAAAATACTGCCAAATCTGGAAATATTGCATAACTCAGTTCACCCGTGGTTAATTTTTGTGTTCAGCACACAGAGGACATCTTTCGAGCACACGAATCCAATTCCCCAAAAAAATCTGCACTCATTCCCCTTCTGAATGAACACAAAGCAAAATATTCCAAAATCTGAATATTGCACAACTCAGTTCGCCCGCGGTTAATTTGTGTGTTCAGCACACAGAGGACACTTTTTGAGCACACGAACCCAATTCCCCCAAAAAATCTGCACTCATTCCACTTCTGAATAAACAGGAAGCAAAATACTACCAAATCTGGAAATATTGCATAACTCAGTTTGCCCATGATTAATTTTTGCGTTCATCACATAGAGGACAGCTTTCAAGCACACAAACATAATTCCTCAGAAAAATCTGCACTCATTCCACTTCTGAATGAACAAAAAGCAAAATATTCCCAAATCTGGAAATATTGCACAACTCAGTTCGCCCGTGGTTAATTTTTGTGTTCAGCACACAGAGGACACCTTTCGAGCATACGAACCCACTTCCCCCAAAAAAATCTCCACTCATTCTACTTCTGAATGAACAATCACGAACGCGTGTTCCAGGGATTTTGCCGGTGTACAAAGCAAGGATAATTAGATCAGCTTCCCCCTGCCAACTGACCCAAAGGTCCCGAGATGCTGGCGGTCCACATATTACAGGAACTTGGGGCATCGAAGGTTGGTTTCGTTCTTTTGAACTCATCAGGTGGGCCACACAGCCCACAACCAACCGATAACAGCACCGATATTAGGCAGACAATCTGGCAGATTGTTCCCTGTGATAACGGCCTGATAGGGGGCAAGACAACTGGCCAGGTTGTCCTGCCTACCATAAGGGGCAAGCGTTGTCGACTGGCCAGAAAGAAATTGCGACGGGCCAGGCCACAGCTCAAGCTGATCCCCCAAACCCAAATCAAGGTCACAACTTGCCAGCTTGTGACTTTGATCCCCCAGAACCCAAACAGAGGTTGCAACTTGCTAGGCTGCGACCTCAATCCCCTAGAACTCAAACAGAAGTCGCAACATGCTGGATTGCGACTTTTATCCCCAGAACCCAAACAGAAGTTGCAACTTGCCAGGCTGCGACCTCAATCCCCCAGAACTCAAACAGAAGTCGCACATGCTGGATTGCGACTTTTATTCCCCAGAACCCAAATTGCCCCTGGAAAATTAGAAGTCACCCGGCCTTGGCTTCTCTCAGAGAATTTCAACAAGAGAGAAAACCGCCCTCTGCTAATCCCAATTCATGGCACATTATTTATGAACAGTATGAAAGCGGCTGATCAGACCTCAGTCAGGGACTGCCATGTGGCTCTGTAATTGAACAATATAACAGAGGGCCAAGCCAACGAAAACGAAGGGGATAAAGAAAAAACAAAGCTCAAAGTGGGGGGTTGTCGATATCGAGACCGATGGGTATTGCTTTTTCTGTGAGGAGTCAGTCAGCTGAATGTCGCTGGCTTGAAAGAGAGAGAGTGTGTGTGCTTAGCGGTTCAGCGATCTCACTGGAAGTGTACCGTGGCTTCTACATGCGTCGGTCGCAGAACTTCTGGCCTTTCACAAACCCCCGGGTCTCAGCTCGTGCGTGCAGAGGGAGAGGAGGAAGAGTACGAATACCTCGACGATAAGGCATTTGCATTGGGCGTTGGCGGTGGAGGTGTCCGAGGAGACGGGGTGGAGGTGGAAGACATGCTGATGGTGTTCGATAACCACGGCAATTCTGAGTCGAAATGCTGCGAGACCTTGGCAACTGGTGCAGCGGTGGGCAAGCTATTGCATAACTCAGTTCACCCATGGTGAATTTCACTTCTGAATGAACAGGAAGCAAAATACTGCCAAATCTGGAAATATTGCATAACTCAGTTTGCCCGTGGTTAATTTTTGTGTTCAGAACACAGAGGACACCTTTCGAGCACACAAACCCAATTCTCCCAAAAAATCTGCACTCATTCCCCTTCTGAATGAACACAAAGCAAAATATTCCCAAATCTGGAAATATTGCACAACTCAGTTCGCCCGTGGTTAATTTTTGTGTTCATCACACAGAGGACAGCTTTCAAGCACACAAACACAATTCCTCAGAAAAATCTGCACTCATTCCACTTCTGAAAGCAAAATATTCCCAAATCTGGAAATATAGCACAACTCAGTTCGCCCGTAGTTAATTTTTGTGTTCAGCACACAGAGGACACCTTTTGAGCACACGAACCCAATTCCCCCCAAAAAATCTGCACTCATTCCACTTCTGAATAAACAGGAAGCAAAATACTACCAAATCTGGAAATATTGCATAACTCAGTTCGCCCGTGGTTAATTTTTGTGTTCATCACACAGAGGACACTTTTCAAGCACACAAGCACAATTCCTCAGAAAATCTGCGCTCATTCCACTTCTGAATGAACAAAAAGCAAAACATTCCCAAATCTGGAAATATTGCACAACTCAGTTTGCCCATGTTGTTACTGAAGTGCGAGCTCCGAGACTTTGGAATATCAGCCTTAAGCTCAGGACGTTCGGGAACTGGCGACACCAGCATGTCGGCGGCGGTATACCTCGCATCATCGGAATTACAAAAGTCTCTTTATTCTGCTATGCTGCAATTTGCTACAAGTTCAATATATATTTCACTGTCAACTCAAGTACAATGTTATGACTTTATCATCAATGACTGTCCGTGAGTCTATTCACATTTCAGTCACACCGACATGCCTCGGCCGTGATGCCCGGGTCCGCACCGAACTCAACAGCATCGCTCGGACTGAGATCAATTTCCGTAAAACGATTTGAGGCTACGCTGAGGATGCCTCTGGAAGAACTGGCTGCCTCAGAAAAGTGGCCCAGTGGGCCGTTCATCAATTCACAGCACTGTGGCCAATTTTGTCATCCTGCAGACCGTTTAATTTAGCCGTCGCTCGAACTGAGATCAATGTCTGTAAAATAATTGGAGGCTACGCTGAGGATCCCGTTAGACAAACTGGCTGCCTCAGAAAAGTGGCCCAGCTAGCCGTTCATCAATCAAGCAGTCACTCAGACTGAGGCCAATTTCGCCACCCTGCAGGCCGTTTAATTCCGTAGGCCTTCGAACTGAGATCAGTTTCCGTAAAGCGATTTGCATGTCCATCCCTATAGACTGTCGATAGACTCAATGACGATCGGCGCCACTGCCACCTCATTGTGTATGCAAGTCCCGTTTGATACCTTGCCTTTTGCCAGAATACACTCAAATTGTGTGATTCGTGTCTGCTGGGGTTCCTGCGGTGGTTGAGAGCGAGAGGTGTGGCGAGGTACAGTCGCCTCTGTCATAACCCATCATTGTCATAATCCATACTCTGCTCAATCCCATAGATTTTTGGATCCACACAAGCTGTTCCCACTGAAAATCCCATAACTCTTTAGTACTCCATAACCCATAGGTTTTTCGGGTTCAAAACCCATAATTTGTCCCTGTTTGGCTTGCTTGTACTTGTTGTTTTTCGATCATTTTTGCTGGGCACACTATGCGTCCGTCCCTCGACGTTCTTAAGAAAGGTCTAGCTACCCTGGGTATTCAAATACCAGAGCGTCCAGGTGGCTCCCCCAGCAAGGAATTTCCGGGAGCATAGAAGAAGTGGACAATGAAGGGTCAAACCTATTGCAGCAAAAACCGTGTACTGGACAATTTCATTCAAATCGACAGGGGGTGTGACGCGTGACCCATTTTACCTATTCGACATTTCAGCAGCCGCCGAATTTTTGCGTGACACCTCGAAAATTTCGGCATTTGAACCGAAAATTTTGCGTTTTTTTTCATTTATTTTAGGCAATTTGGGGCCTGTGTGACCACTTGGAGGTTCGACAGAGGCCCGAGTGACGCGTGACATCGACCAAAGTTCGTGATCGACAGGGGGGTGCGTGACGCGTGACTGCCGATTTGAACGAAATTGTCCAGTATTCACAGCCTTGGCTATGGTTCATGAAGAGGTTTGGGCCGCACCGAGCGGCTAGATGCCCCTCTCCATACTTTGGCTGTCTTTCAACAATGCTGCAAAATCAGGGCTCCGATTTTCCGTTCACTTGTCTGGCTCAAGGAATCATATTTGACTGGTTGAAGATGAATTATTCCGGTGAAGTGGTGCTGATACTGATCGGTTGCAGGCGTCAACTGGGTTCTACAGCTGGGCATGGGTGGCTGGCAAGCTACTCATGGTATCGGCGAGCTCGGCTTGGAAGGCGTTTGGAAGCCCAGGGGTGAAAGTGTAAATTAGCTTGCTTTGTACACTGGGATAACTCCTGGAAACCGGCGTTCGTTATTCGGACCGTGCCGTGTAATAATACCTACCTACCTACCTGAAAATAATGGCAAACACGATTTTTTTTTTGGCGCGATTCCCAAAAAGGAAATTGGTTACGTAGCTCTTTCTCGTCCGCCTTTCGCCAATATGGGGAACCGCCGCATAGGCTCTGACCTCAAGGAGTGTGCGCTGCACCTCTGGAACCTCGGATGGGCAGTGGAAGACATCTGCCTTGCTTTCCGCGTGTCCCCGCGTAGCCTCTATCGATGGCGCGACATTTTCGATGAATTTGGTCAAGTCACCAAACGGTCCAAACCAGCATCCACTCTCCGCGGTCGCGACCGTCTCAGTCTCGCAGCTCTCACGGCAATCAAGGACATCTACTTCAAAGGCACTACTGTCATGCTCAACGAATTGGCTTGGCATCTTCATCAGCAAAATGACAAAAGTCCTGTGACCTTTTGATCCTTTTATCCTGTAAGAAAAAAAAAAAGTTCGCAGAAATGCTCCTTAGAACCCAATGGGGCAATTTTTTTTTTTTTTTGGGACGTCTAGTGGAATTTTTGACATAGCCCACGGTCTGGTGATCTGGCGGTCGTCACAGGACACTTGTCAAAATCGCGATGTTGCAATCCACCACGACATCGCCATCTCGATCTCTGTTCTCCAGGCAACTCTCGACCGAGCTTGTCTCACTCGAAAGGCCCTCCAAAAGGTTGCAAGTGAACGAGACGAAGCCCAGCGCGACGAATATAAAGCATGCATACGCGATCCGGCTAGCTTTTCCGGCACGGGGATGGAATTTGTATGTGTCGATGAATCAACCAAGGACGAGCGCACACTGGCGAGAGGTTATGGTCGCTCCCCCATTGGACAAAGAGCTGAATCTTCAGAGGATTTTGTCCGTGCAGACCGTTACACCCTCATTGCGGCTCTGAACACCGAAGGCTATATTGCGACGCGGATTGTGCTTGGCTCGATGGACGCGTACGAGTTCTTTGATATTATTGTTGAAGACGCGGTGAGTCCCACTGTGCATTGGATGCCTTCCATCCTAACTAATTACATGTAGCTCCCAGAGATGAAGCGAAGAGCGTGCTGGTTCTCGATAACTGCAGGATTCACCCTACCGACCTCAAAGAAGTTTGGAATGAACATGGTAAGCTGTTCCCTGGAGTCACTACAGTGATGAATCGCAACATTGCAGGTGTTATGATTCTATTTCTACCTGCGTATTCACCGGATAATCCGATTGAAGAGTCATTCTCTACGTGTAGGTCCTCCATTTTCCTCCTCCGTTTGCTATTGAACCCACCAACATAGGGAAAGCATGCCTACGCCGCCATGGCCGTACCATCCGTGAGGCCGAAGATCCAATTCAGATGCTATTGGAGTCCACCGCTTGTATTTTGCCGGAGATGGGCGATAGGATGGTTTAGGCACGCAGTTGGTAAAAGAAATTGTACACGAAAACTATGTTTGCCATATCTCCTGCTCATCGGCTCCCATCCACTCCCGGCCGCTCCCACTCCCATTTCTTTCTCAGCATCCCTCCCTTCCTTACGCACATCTGGGCCTCATTCCTCTCCTCTCGGTCCCCTGTCTCTTCGCCTACTCGAATCTCAAGCTAGGGTGCCGCTCAGGACGTCCAGACCAACATCTTCCCCGGTGTAACTGCTTCATGGCCGCAGAACTGTCGCCCCTAAATCCGGTCTTCTATGTACAACGCCGAGGAAACAGGAATGGTATGCAGCAGCTACACCAAGAGCGCGGGCTTGATCTTCCTTGTATTTCAATCGAGTCCGCATCCCCACACCTACCAGACAAGGAATAGAAACAGGTAGTGTACGGCGCGCGGCCACTTCAACTATCTCGGCCTCGCCATTTGTTCTAGATCTGTCGGCAATACTCGGTTCGATTCCCAGCACCTGTCTTGCCCTGATCCGCTACCGCTTTTTTAGTATTCCTCTTGTTTAGTATTCCGCACGTCTGAGGGGGAGGAACCGTCGTATTCCGAGCTGCCGCTGATCCGTGCGAACGACCAATTAGTACACCACGGACCTTGCTAAAACTCGGCACTTCACCCCCGCCCCTCGGCGACGGGCAACTGAAAAACAGAGGATACTCGGGTTCATTCACACGTGAGTCCGAGGCATAATATGCTGTTCTACGCCGCGACCAGTACTTCCACCAATTGGGTGTCGGGTAGGTAAGAGATGGACAACAACATGTCTCCCGCCCACGCCACTGACATGCTACCCTGTTGTTACCTACGTTCCCCGACGCATTTAAAACTTCTTGTAACGACAATAGCTCCGGAGAGCTGCTCAAACAGAGTAGAACAGAGCAGTGGTCAAGTGTTCAGGTTTTTGGGGACTGTTTCACCCCCAGGACCATCCAACCATTGATGGCAAGCTGAATTGTTCACTCCTGATGGCACATCACACCCGAACCTGCTGATTGTTCTCTCAAAACTTCATACCTTGCAATGTCAGACTATATTCTTAGCAGACAATATTTTTGTCCACCTGCAGCTTTTCATCCACAATCTCTGTTTGTTCATTTTTTCAGGAAAATGGGCTCTGTAAGTTAGTACCGATGACTGGGGTCAGTAAAACCTTGAAGCATCACTAAAGACCTGACGCAATGACATATGTCAAGTAGTTGAATCATAATGAAGCCAGGCCCGTGGAACAATATTTTGAGTATGCTTGAAGGCTTTGGAAAACTGCACAGTATAATGGCAATCACTGATCAGTGAATGTTCAATACAAAATTCACGTACCTGGGACCACTATGATGGTGGCAGATACTGCAGGAGGTGGCTATGAGGCGGGGTTTAGGCCCGCTTTGGCATAGATAAATACGCGGCAGGGCCCACTATCTGTTCGACAAACCACCTCCTGTTCCATATTCGATCCACACTGAAAATTCCAAGTTGCATCCAACACCGGGCTTTGCAGACCAAAATCTATATGGTCTGGAATGATGTAGAAGAATTTGGTACTGCCCATTGGCGTGTGTTGAAGTGGAGCAGGTTGCCGTCAAAAAACTTCAACTCAAATTTCAACCAAGCTGGTGAGACGAAACCATCAAGTGTCCAATCCCTTTTTTTAACTCAAGCCTACTTTACACGTTTACAAAATTGAGATCTATCTACGTCGAGAAGACTTAGGATGTAAACATCCACGATAGACCTATGTGAAAGGTAGGTAGTAAGTGAAAAGTTGTGTTGCAGGGAGAATGTGAATGGGAATGGGGCATAAACATAATTTGGCCGCAATGGTGTCTGCTGTTGGGATCCCCCGAGATCTGTGTGTGTTCAAGTCCTTGGACACTGAGACCCTAAAGTGTATAGCTAATACACAGGCTGATACAGCAAGGTGGTGAGTAGTCGACATTGCAAGGTGACTTGACCTTACCATGAATATTTGTGGCCTTCTCTTATTGAAGCTGAGATCCCTGACATTTAAATTTGTTATGAGTACTTATGTAATCGTCCTTTTCAAATCCCGAGGCATGGAAAAATGCACATCAAATTCCTTGTCACCTTGGTTTCTGGGTAATGAAATTAGCTGTGTTGAAGTCTTTTTAAGCACAGCCCCTATGTTGGTCGCATCTTGACTGACTTGATAGTGGCAGTGCATTTTGGTTTTCGTCTGAACAATCGGATTTCGGCCGACGCTTCGACCTTTGTATGTGCACTTCAATATGGGTTATCTTAGGTAGTACTGCGCAGGGTAACCTTGCTGATGCAGTAAGTACACATTGGGTAGGAAGCAGTCTTCAGAGTCCAGACTCCAAGGAACATCAACAACAAGAGCAACACAGGAAAATTCAGTAACCTGTGGCCAGAAAGAGGGCACCTATGGGATCGATTAAGTCTTAGCTGCTCTGATGATGCTCTTTTAGGCCCAATTTATGCAAGCTGTGCATTTAAAATGTTCAATTTTGTGTTCACTTAAACAGTCCCATCTCCCACTGTTTACCTGATCGCTTGGCAACGATTGCACGGATGGCGGACACATTTGAGGATATCTCGTGAAGTGACAGCCGATGTTTACATGCTTTACAATATTTTTTACACCCCTAACGAGTGCTCAGGAAGAGCCAAGGAAAATTAAACCACCGGCGGCTCAACTGTTGTAATATCTTTCGCATCTGGGCGGTAGGTATTAAGGTGAGATTTTTGTACCGGTGGGTAGAGAGGTATGTATGGGGGTAGTCCTCTCCAAAATATAATATCGTAAAGTCCCAAAATCCTGGAATAACACTAGGCAACCTAGGGCGAGCGGCACTCCTGGATCCGGTGGAGTACGCAAGTATTGCATTCTCTGAGAGAATGCCATTTCGAGGCATGTGGTTCAAAATGCGAATCAAACCATTCAATAGTGTTTAAAATGCCATTGCGAGGGATGTGATTCAGAATGCCATTTCGAGGCATGTGGTTCAAAATGCAAATCAAACCATTTAATAGTGTTTAAAATGCCATTGCGAAGCATGTGATTCAGAATGCCATTTCGAGGCATGTGGTTCAAAATGCAAATCAAACCATTTAATAGTGTTTAAAATGCCATTGTGAAGCATGTGATTCAGAATGCCATTTCGAGGCATGTGGTTCAAAATGCAAATCAAACCATTTAATAGTGTTTAAAATGCCATTGCGAGGCATCTGATTCAGAATGCCATTTCGAGGCATGTGGTTCAAAATGCGAATCAAACCATTTAATAGTGTTTAAAATGCCATGGCGAGGCATGTGATTCAGAATGCCATTTCGGGGCACGGGGTTCAAAATGCGAATATCTTGCGGGATCTATTCAAACCTTAAATATGTCAACTGCTCCCTTATCCCTCCTGCTCTCAGCTGAATTAACCATTTGATAGTGAGGCACAGGGTTCAAAATGGCATTGCAAAGCATGTGACTCAAAATGCCATTTCGGGGCATGTGCCAAGCGACCAACATCACTATTAAATGGTTTGATTTGCATTTTGAACCACATGCCTTGAAATGGCATTCTGAATCACATGCTTCGCAATGGCATTTTAAACCACTATTAAATGGTTTGATTTGCATTTTGAACCACATGCCTTGAAATGGCATTCTGAATCACATGCTTCACAATGGCATTTTAAACACTATTAAATGGTTTGATTTGCATTTTGAACCACATGCCTCGAAATGGCATTCTGAATCACATGCTTCGCAATGGCATTTTAAACACTATTAAATGGTTTGATTCGCATTTTGAACCGTGTGAAGGAATGGTCAGTCAGATACCTTTTTCTGGTATGCCTTGTTCTTCAACTCGCTGTTCAGGATCGAACCACTACTGTACCGCACAGTCATAGTTTCTGCTCGATTGGTTGGGAAACCATTCCGTGGGCATCCCGTGGTCGGAGTTGCATCTGTGATCCTAACCAGCCGAGTCCATTTACTGCAACACACTCGCAATATATTGCGAGTCATCAGACGTCGAGCCTATGCTCGCGGCCTGCCGCCGAGTGGAGAATTTATCGATCCGCTGCATCGATCTTGCCGATAAAAGACTCGTTACGCTCATCCAGGCCATGCCGTTGAAACGGCTTTGTTCGGGCCTCCACCCGAGAATTGGTTTACCCGGCTCTATCACTCGCTTCGAATTCTTCGGCAGCATCAGAAGCGGCGAGGGCCCAGCATTCTGGTCTCACCTTGGCCGGATGCCACTTTTGACTCACCTCTGCATCCATGATCAAGAACTACTTTGGCAAGGGGCAGGCGCTTTTCTCGAAACTCATACTCAGTTGAAAGTTCTCATGCTATACTGTCATGACAGCCTTCCATTCACAACTTGCACGAGTATGCAACCCATGTTGGGAAGGACCCACGATTAATAATGTTGTTTCACAAATGACATCTACTTCTGGCTTGAAGACTGGAAAATGGGAGCACTCTTGGGTGTTGACTATTGGTCAAAGGGTGAGGTCGTCATTTAAGGGCGGAAATATCATCGGGAAGGGGACATCGGTTGGGAAGTGGACATACCTTGCATACTGAGACTATAGTTTACTCGCTTGAGATCTTTTGCTCCAGGAAAAATATCTGACCCCTTCTCAATATAAATGTCCGCAAATGCTAAGCGGTGGTTGGCAACACACCTCAACAGTATATCGCACACATTACGTACTTTAGAGCCATCTTGAGGGCCGACGTGCTTCTAGCCGTGATTGGAATGAATCTCCACTCGTGTCTCACTGCCGACGGTGGGAGGAAGTAGGGGATCAAGTCATGCATAAGTTATTAATGGGAAAAAGAACATTTGTTTGTGCCGCTTCCCACTCAATTATAATAACTTAAATAAGTAACTTATGCGCATATGCATGACTCGGCGTGAGATGCTCCTGAGACATTCATTCCAATGACCTAGAAGCACATGGCTCTATGGTACGTCATGTGTGTTGAGGGCCATTCTAAGCGTTCAGGCCAATCATTACAGGACCTCGCGCCTCCGGAATGCCGAATATTCGAAGTCCACAGTTCGTGTCCATGTCCAGGCCGCAGGTATAAACCCTGACCTTTTTCACCTCACAGGCCACCCCCCAGATTTGATATGTCGGATTCTCGTTGGGGCTTGCCAGCATTCATGCTCCTTGTGGACAATGCAGTTCTTGAAACTGGATATGGCCTTGATGGCATTGAGCATTTTGGCCAATCGGCGGAGAATTTTGGGGAGTTACTACAGGTGCTTCATTCCGCTTCTGTTAAGGCTCACCATAGAAGGAGCTCCGCCATAATGAGTCAGAGCCAGCGAAGGAGCTGAGAGACAGACATACGGGAGTGGCGGGCGCTTTATGCCGCTTAGTCTGTAGTTGCTTCTCTTAGTGCGATAAATTGGCATTTTGAAACACATGACCTGGCATAATGGAGGTGCATTGAAATGGCTGCCATTTTGAAAAAGCATGACCTGACACAATAGAGGTGCATTCAAATCGCCGACATTTTGAAAAGCGTGACCGGGCAAAATAGAGGTGCATTCAAATGGCGGGCATTTTGAAAAGCATGACCTGACACAATGGAGATGCATTCAATTTCAAATGGCTGCCATTTTGAAAAGCATGACCTGACACAATAGAGGTGCATTCAAATGGCTGGCATTTTGAAAAGCATGACCTGACACAAAAGAGGCTTGAGCCCCTCCTATATCGAGTGGTGTTTGTCGCTGACTGCCCGCCCTCCGATATGCTGCCATTTACAGTTGCTCGCCTTCGGCAGGCAATTAAAACCAAAACCCCTGGTTTTTTTGTAGGAGCAGTTCGTTACCTCTTTCTCGGCGTTTCGCAAGTCCCATGGCCCCCGTCTGCTGCACGTTCCACCGAGATTGACAGCATCCTCACCCAGGGTTGATCAAGGAGACCGTGAATTTTACTGCTGTACCATGTTGGCTTTATTCAAGCCCTGGTGATCGGGCAGTGACTTGATGAGCGCTGTCGACAACTGGCACGAGGCGTTCCCTGACACCAAATTTAATGCCAAGGCATCTAAATTGATGAAGAATTTCCATGTGCGTTATGAGTGTAATGATGTTCGAGACGACTTTGCCTCGCAGGAAAGACAAAAAAAGAGGGCTATACCAACGTTTGGCAGAAATCATCAGACTATGGACGATGACTCCGACATAGAAGATTTGGATAGGTCCGGTGAGGAAGAGCTGATTGATATGGAGGACAAGGTCTTGCCTCCAGGTCCGAAGCATATGGCGAGAGAAGAATTGATGCGGGAAGCTGAGCGTATCGTTACGACCAGCGGGTGGATTAAGAGAATGCAGGTACCAGACAATCTGCCAGTTCGTGTAGTCCCTAAATCTAGATACAGTGGCAGTCAATGGAAGATCACGATACAGTCAAACCCCTCGTAACCCATACACCTGTAACCCATAACCCCTCAATACCCATGATTTTTTCATGTAACCGTGCCGGTGGGCGGGGCGAAACCCATACATTTGTAGAAACCCATAATCCATGGCAATTTTCGGTGACAGAAACCCATACTATTACTAAAAACGGAAATTCCGTAATGATCGGAAACAATAAAAATTTATTGATGCGGCTAAACGACGTAGAAAAATTACAATCTATGACAATCCCTGCCCTCGTAGACCCCGAGAGCGAGCAGAACTCTGAGCAGGTGACGGGTGAAGGACATATTTGATGCGGTAGTCGCCTCGTGTAATGAGAATTCGGATGCTGCCGGTGGTGACGATGACCAAGACGACAACCGCGAGCTCTTGTCAATCCCATTGTGCTTTTGATGGCCGGGTCATAGCCGGTGATAATAGCCGGTGGCTGTGCCATTCCCTTTCAGCGCCCGGCGGATCAAACGTGGGCAACTTCCTTTAAACAGTTTCATTCTTTACACTTCATCCAGGAGGGATAAGACATATCTAATTGCCCTCGTTGTCGCAATGTAAACCGGTGTTTAGCCAAAAGTGGTCCCATCGGCCAGGAAATGCATTATGAGCGGAGTGCGAAGTGCCGAGAAGGGTAAAAGTTTTTTTTTTTCCCTTGGCTATCTTCCAAGGTCGCAAGTGGGATGTGCAGGGGGAAGTGGTATTGTCTTTCCGGGCACACCCAGGGCTCTCAGCTTCTCAAGTGGAACACAACACAATGCCCACCCCCAGGGTCAAAAGTAGTATTGTTTCCCCTGGGCACCCCAAGCATTCCCTTCTTGGGTTGTGAACAATACCCACCCCCAGGGTCGGAAGTGGTATTGCACACACCAGTGTTTGCACCTTTCTGGGTCGCAAGTAGAACACAACACAATACCCACCTTCAGGGTTGAAAGTGGGATTGTTTCCCCAGGCACCCCTGTACCATTGATCATATCTGCCCGGACTCGTCATCAGCTTTTCCTGCACGGACCACGGAGCGGCTCGTCCATCAACGTGCTGTTGCCCCGGCACTGTGCCTCACTATTGAATGGTGTAATTCAGCTGAGAGCAGGAGGGATAAGGGAGCACTTAACATATTTAAGCTTTGAATGGATCCCGCGAGATATTCGCATTTTGAACCACATGCCCCGAAATGCCATTTTGAATCACATGCTTCGTTAGAACCTTGTTCCGAAGCAATAGTAGTTGAATTAAATAAAATTACTTGATAATTGCGAATCTTTTTTTGTGCATGCCACCACCTTTAAATAGGACAAATATTCTAGATACTTCAGATAGCGAAATCAACGCTGAGAGCTATATAAGACTCCGAAAATCCAGGCCCCCTATGATTTACGAATTTAATACAGCCAGGGGTCAGACCCTCATGACAGGGTTCCCAGATTGGGATAGCATGAGGTGGCTGTAGCGCAGAAACACACCTTGCCAAACGCCAAGGATGGGTAGCTCCTCGAACGGGACGCCAATTTCCCTGGCGAGACTATCGATGACGAGCTTGCTGAGCTCGGGGGCCATGAAGATGCGAGCATGCTGTGCTTCCACAAGTGCGCTGCGCCGGGAGCGGCGCGAGTGGCGGAAATCGTGTACGCCTACACTATCGCACAAACAAGGTGCTGTGAAAATCTCTGTTGAAATGGGTGCAAACGGGGCAATTTACCCATTTGATACAAAACTAGAGATACTCGTTATGGAAAAAAGTGATGGACACTGGATTTTGAGGACTTGTATTTGTGATGGAAGGATACTTTGGTGGTTGGAACTGGATATGAGGGAGATCTACTAGGCTGGTGGAAGACTTGTAGCATATTGATGCTATCAAAAACATTGATTTCCCATCAAAACAGGGCCAAAGTGAAAAATGGTTAGGCTTCATAGCTCATGAACAGATGCAGATTTCAAGATGGTTTAACTCGTGGATTCATTTGCATCAACGAGCACTACAATCTGGCGTTTTCACATTTTCCATAAAAAATTCCTGGAGTCAGTTGGAAAATACCATTTTGCGATTTGAGCGGTTATTAATGGGAAATCGGTAGAAATTGATCCCATCAATATGGTAGAATGTTCCACCAGTCCGTACATCCGTCCTATATTTGGTTTTGTGTCAAAACAATGCTCCATCATGGAGATATGGCCCCAACACCCAGCGTCCATCACTTTTTTCCATAACGAGTAATTCATGTCTCGCACAAAAATAACCATGCTATACCTGTCTTGATGTCCTGTTCTGAAAAACGACTTTGTGGAGTTGCATGGTAACCCGAGTAGCTGATGGCCAGGGTCTCGTAGCCGCTGATAGCCCCTGGTTGCCTGCGGTCAGAGCGCCGTAGCTCTGGTAGCGGCGGGAGCAATGTATTGGGGTCTGGAGCACCTATAATTCTGCCAGGTTATGGACGGCGATCAAGTTGGTAAGTCTGTTTTTGCTAATAAACAGACACACGCCATGCCTTCTGTGGAGGCAAAGGGTAAAGCACGCCTTTAACATGGTATGCATGACGAAGATCCGGTTCAGGCGATGGTCTCCCTCAATTGATGTGCGTCACTCCGGGTGACTTCAAGAAACCGATCAAAAGCAACTGGAGCGCCGATGATTTGTAATACTCGTTATGGAAAAAAGTGATGGACGCTGGGTTTTGGGGCCATATCTCCATGATGGAGCATTGTTTTGACACAAAACCAAATATAGGACGGATGTACGGACTGGTGGAACATTCTACCATATTGATGGGATCAATTTCTACCGATTTCCCATTAATAACCGCTCAAATCGCAAAATGGTATTTTCCAACTGACTCCAGGAATTTTTTATGGAAAATGTGAAAACGCCAGATTGTAGTGCTCGTTGATGCAAATGAATCCACGAGTTAAACCATCTTGAAATCTGCATCTGTTCATGAGCTATGAAGCCTAACCATTTTTCACTTTGGCCCCGTTTTGATGGGAAATCAATGTTTTTTGATAGCATCAATATGCTACAAGTCTTCCACCAGCCTAGTAGATCTCCCTCATATCCAGTTCCAACCACCAAAGTATCCTTCCATCACAAATACAAGTCCTCAAAATCCAGTGTCCATCACTTTTTTCCATAACGAGTATAATGACGGATCTATAATTCCGTCTTCCCTGCAGGGTACAACCCTACCGTTTATGCCGCCACACAAGGTGGCCGTCGAGCCTGGTTGCGATGTTGTTTTATTTATTCCAACATGATTTTCTTTTTTATTATTTATCTTCGGCACAGTTCTGTGGACATGGCAGTGGACGACGAGGGAGATGAAGGTGAAATCCAAATCTATTGAAAGTGAAAGAAAGTACAGATTAAATAGTAAAGAATTACAATAGTGGAGGGCGAATCATCGGTAAGGCGAGATTTTGCCTATAAAGAGCCCTGGATACGGCACATTGAGGGTGTGGCGCCCCCATGTCTCTTCCACCCGTACGTCGGAATCCTGACCGCACTGCTTGTGATACTGTCCCGCGTCGTCCAGACGCACCTGTTTCATTTGTTCTCCCTTCTCTCCCGATATCTGATAATGAATCCTCTGACAGGGATGACTCCAACGGCAGCGACACGGAGTTGTTGCAAGATCTCACCGCCGGCCTCGAGCGTGTTGCACAGCACCAGGCCACACAAAATTATGCTGCAATGCATGGAGGCGGGTCGCATCTCTTTTATCACAAGTGCTTGACTTGCCCACAGTAGATGTCGTTGAGATGCAAACCAGCACAACTCCAGAGCTAGATGAAGACATGCCCGGCTTGCTAGAGGATACTGGAAGTACGTGTTAGATTCAAAGAATTGTGCGCCCATGTACTTACCCTTGGGAAGGGGAATACACTGAGGACACACCATCCATTTGGCAGGTAGAAGCTCCTCAGATTGCCGACGTAGATGGTGAGTGCAGTCAGTCCAGCGATGAAGGATAGTGCGCCTCAATGACACCATACAGATGGTGATGGAACCCTCCAGGCGAGGGCAGGGAAGATACTGGGCAAAATTCTTCGCTTGCGTGGTCTTGATGCTTGGCCATCCATCACGAGTGCTGTACCCTCTGTCGAACCGGTTGCGGTTGCTGTGGCGAGACCTGTGAGCCCCCTGGCCCCAGTTTCTCTAACATACACAACATTGGAGGGTATGTCTTTGCTGTGGCGACTGGAATTACGTCTCTGACTGTTTAGGTGGACGGGAGTGTCTGTACTTTGTCGGGATACAAACACTCTATGCATGTCACACCTTTACCGAGCGACGAGCGTTTTCTGACCCATTACCCCACAATGGGGCGCTTCTTCTTCGTCTCCAACATGCTGGAGGTCCAATCGGGAGAGCGCTGGCTACTCTCACCGATCGCGCTGCTTATGCTGTCGGAACTTCAGGGGTTCTGATTGAGATTGCACACAACTACCAGAGCTATCAGCACAACTTCCAAGAAATCGCTTCCCTCCTTGCCCTTGAAAACTCCGGCCAGACGTCCAACATTTTCTTCCCGAGTCCCGCTTCCTCGACTCGGTCACAGTTGCTTCGTATGCAGAGTGAGCAGGAGACCACACCGGTTTACGTGCTGTATGTGTACCACATGGTGAGTCAATTGGTTGAGCCCTGAGCTGGCAACTCACCCTTTTGTAGGGCCTAGACGAGTTTAGGACTCGTGACACTTGGGCTGTTGGTGCTGTAGTCACAGCCGTGGCCGCCGTGGCTGCCGCAGCCCCCAGTGAGGTCCGAGCCTACATCCGCCAGCGGTTTGCAACCCAGCTCGACGACCTCCGCATTTGGCGTGCTTGTGACTATGGGTCGGCATACCATCACTGCCTCATGCGCCGCCAGGTTATGGGCATTTGCCAGGCGCTGGGGATTGGCTTGCTGGCACGTCACCACGCACCTTCCGTCATAGGAAACATGTCAATTCGACTGGAGGACGTGGTGAGCGCCGCGGATATCAATACCTAAACATTCAGTACTGTCCGCACCGAGTTTCGTCTGGTCAAGGACGCGCACACTGCTCTGCGCCAACATCAGCGGTCAAACACAGTTCCGGTCGAGTACCAGCCTCTTCTTGGGTTCCTGAACACGATGTTGGGTGGAGCCTGTGTCCGGGGTATGACGGATGCAGTGAATATTTTCTTGGCGGCGACCTAACAAAGGTAAATAACTAGGTAGCTGGCCACGCCGCCAAAGAAACCGTGGACAGCCAATCCGGCGGCCGTATCACCAAAGGATAATTGATATCGGGTGTATGCAGTATTCCATGTAGTCGGAAGCTGCATACATGCTACAGGACCGGCATGGAAATCTGGCTCTGAGGGGATCGGGATGTTGGGAACGAGCTTTCCCAGCTATTCGCGTGTCGCGTGAGTGATATAGCCCCAGGATGACCAAAATACCTTCCGGGTGGACCAACGGGAAGTATTAGGACTTACCTATATGGTCAATTTGTTCCCTAGATACTGGTAACTCTCAGAAAAAATCCGAATGTCCAGGTTCTGATCGGTGGGCCGAGGTACTCTTTTGCCGATTCTTTGGACTTCCATTGCCTTGCAGGCAGTGAAGCTATCTGAGTTTCGGTCGCATTGGAGCCGGTGATCCTTGCTTCGCTCTTCAGCTTCAACAACGACTTCATCCAATACAGAGCCTTCATCTTCTTCCTGAACTTCTGCATTCTCCTCCTCTGGATCATTTACCGCTGGTACCAACAGTCTCATCTGCTTCTTCAAAATATTTTGGCTCGAGACCATCATTTTCAAAGCTGCGGAGAACGAGGGTTCCAAGGTATCCAAGTAACGTCTACAAGCTTCCGAGTTCGTGGTGATAGCTTTGCCTTGCATAAGCTTCTTAACCAGTGCATAGAACTCTGCCCCAAAACGTTTCAGGAGCCCTTCATCCGTAATGGCAATTCCCTTGTTTGATCTACAAAGTTTAACCAGAGCATCTAGCGAACCAATCTTGGTTGACTTGACTTCCGGATAAATCTTATATATATCTTCCAAGAAACGCTCATACGTTCCTTGTCGGTACGAAGTAAGACTACGCCAGATATCCTTCTTTTTAGTGGAAAGATAATCCGTGAGCCTTTTCTTCTTGGTTTGACCATCAGTAATATTGGCCAACTCGTCCGTTCCGCCCGCAAAAATACCCGTAAAATCGCGAAAAATGGGGGGTGGTGGTGCAGCAAAGATGTCTACACAGTGGTGCCAGAAAATCCAGTACATACCCTTATTTTATGGTAAAAATCACAATTGAAGTCTTTCCACTGTCTTAAAGTACTCATAAGTCAATTAATGACTAGAAAATCATACAGACATGGGGGGAAGACGAGCATAATAGGTATCTAAATATTTAGCAAAGCGCTTGAGCGTCCCCGAGCACGCACAATCACGCCGCCGTCACGTTGGCGACGGCCCTCTTGCGCTTCTTGGGCTTGGGCTGCGCATCCCCGTCGGCGTCAGCGCCGGCGGCGCCATCCTTCTTCTTCCTGGGCCCTCGGGGATGGTCTTTGTCGCAGCGTTGCTTGTGCGGCGGCTTCTCGACATTCCCTCCCGTCGTGGAGAAGACCGAGGTCGAATACCCGGCAGGACCCGCGGCGGCGTTGGCATTGCTTGTGCTGAGGGCTGTAGGGAAAATGTACCCGTCCCCACGGAAGGAGGAGGAGGGGAGCGCGAGCGACGCGCTGCTGCCGAGGCGGATGTTGGGGTAAAGGTCCGCATTGAGGGCCGACACCTGGCCGGTGTCAAAGCGCGGGCCAATGTTACCGTTCGCGCCGTCGCTGCTGAAGCCCCAGTCTTCGTTGTCGCGGTTTGAGGTGTTGAGCCGCAAGGCGTCAGCATTGGGATCGAGCTGGCACGCGAAGGAGGGGTTGTCCAGGTAGGGCCGGAAATCGAAGTCAAAGTCATAGTGGAAGCTCGACCCGAGCGCGAGCTGCCCCCCTGTCGAGGACGAATTTTGGTCGCGGTCACGCGTCACGGAGGGGTTTGTCGAATGCTCTAAGGCATGTCACCTCCCCCCCCCTCCCCCTAGTGGCGAAAAAAGATAAATTTTCCATGGAACTGTCGAAATTTTGGAGGTGTCACGCGAAAATTCGGCTGCTGTCGAAATGTCGAACTGGTAAATCAGGTCACGCGTCACACCCCCTGTCGATTTGAATGAAAAACCCCAGTATGTCCGTTCATACGTTGAATCGTGTCGATTTGAACGAAAAAGTACAGTACCTCTCTTTCCCATCGATTTCAGGCGCTCAACCTTCTGCAGACGCGTAGTACAGGCCGAGGGTGACAACCAGCCAGACCACGAGTAGGATCGGACTTTCTGCTACCTCGCCTCCCGCACTCTCTTGTCTCGGAAGCTGCGACAGTTTGTTTATTTATTTTGGTTCGCCAGCCTTCGATATACGCCTCCGAGTCGGAGATTTTGGCACCGTGGTATCGGACTCGCTTGTGATTACTGGGTCAGAGTCGAGGGCGATTGTGTTGTTAGCAAATTCACCGATTTTTCAACATTGATTTTTTTCTGCGGTCGATTTGAGACATCAATGATTGTTCAACTTTGGTGGTGTTTAGCCGATGCGCACCATAGGGGATTTGAGGTCCCATGCAGGAACAGATAGACCATCCTGGACAAAGATCGACAAACACATAGGCAGACGTTGGCGCACTGGTCTGCCTACGCATCTGCCTACGGGGATCCGGAAGACCTGTGCCTATGGGGGGGCCTGGACGCAGTGACTGTCACGCTGTGACACGACCAGGGTGGCGAAATTGGCCTCAGTTTCATTGATGAAAAGTCCGCTGGGCCACTTTTCTGAGGCAGCCAGTTTGTCTAACGGCATCCTCAGCGTAGCCTCCAATTGTTTTATGGACATTGATCTCAGTTCGAGCGGCGGCTGAATTAAACGGCCCTGCAGCGAAATTGGCCCAATTGTGAATGACTGGGTCAGCCGGCAGGGCCACTTTTCTGAGGCAGTCAGTGCTTCAAGAGACATCATTAGGGTAGCCTCAAATTGCTATACGGAAACTGATCTCAGTTCGATGGGCGAATTGATGAACGGCCGGCTGGACCACTTTTCTGAGGCAGCCAGTCTGTCCAGGGGCATCCCCAGAGTAGCCCCAGTTTCTTTTGCGGAAATTGATCTCCGTTCGAGCGACGGCTGAATGAAATGGTCTGCAGGATGACGAAATTGGCTCCAGTGTGGTGAATTGATGAACAGCCGCCTGGGCTACTTTTCTAAGGCAGCCAGTTTGTCCAGGGGCATCCTCAGAGTAGCCCCAAATCGCTTTACAGAAACTGATCTCAGTTCGAAGGCCTGCGGAATTAAACGGCCTGCGGGGTGGCGAAATTGGCCTCAGTCTGAGTGACGGCTTAATTGATGAATGGCTAGCTGGGCCACTTTTCTGAGGCAGCCAGTTTTTCTAACGGCATCCTCAGCATAGCCTCCAATTGTTTCACGGCTAAATTAAACAGTCTGCAGGATGACGAAATTGGCTACAGTGCTGTGAATTGATGAACGGCCCGCTGGGCCACTTTTCTGAGGCAGCCAGTTCGTCCAGAGGCATCCTCAGCGTAGCCTCAAATCGTTTTTACGGAAATTGATCTCAGTCCGAGCGACGGCTGGATTAAATAGTCTGCAGGATGACCAAATTCAACACAGTGCAATGAATTGATGAACGGCCCGCTGGGCCACTTTTCTGAGGTAGCCGGTTTGTCCAGGGGCATCCTCAGCGTAGCCTCAAATTGTTTTGCAAAAATTGATCTCAGTTCGAGTCACTGCTGAATTAAACACCGGACTTTGGTCAAAATATTATATGTAGTCGCGTCAATTACTCGTATCTTAAGCAGATCCCTCGAATCAGTATGTCCATGTTTGCAATCACCCCAATTCAGTATTTTTTTCCCAACCACACAGATCTTGGCAGTACAGTTTCTTTTTCGACAATTGACTTCTCGGTCAACCCCGAAATCAAAAGATTATCGATTATCCGGACGCCTGAATTTATTTTCGACCTTGCCGATCAGCCCAGGCTCCTACCCACCCGCACGTTACGGGGTTGGGGAAGACAGAGTAGCGGTATTATCAGTGGAATCTTAATTGTGCACGGTGGCTGGCGTTTAACAACTGCAGTACATCCACTGGTCGTCGTGTAAAGCATTAAAGGAGAAATATTACTACTTACGAATTTGAAAGTATCACTTGAAATTTCAATGTACAGCGATCGACTTCGTTTTATTCCGTAGCGAAGCGGGGGCTCACTGCTAGTCTATATAAGAATCGAACACCTATGACTCCCGATAAACCTGTTTGGCTGTCGAGCCGTTTGTCTGCAGTCAAATGATTTCCACATTTATATTGTCGAGATGACGAAATCCTCCGCAGCGGAGCACAAAATACATTCGCAGAGAAAGCAGTCGCATGGATAACTGCATATGACCTGGGACCCGTGGCAGAAATCCGACGCGTTGCGACGCGTTGAGACGCGTCCTCAGATGCAAGAAGAAAGAAAGGGTGTGGGGTTGGGTTTCAGTTTGGGTGTTCGTCGGCGCACGCGGAGACTTCGATGGCTTATGCCACATGGGTTGAAGCAAACCAAATCCCGAAGCCTTCCTCCGGGTGCAGGACCAATAAGGAAAATTAAGGGGGGATAGGCAGTTAGTAGATGGCCAGGGACAGCATTACCGTCAAACCAAAGGCTGCCGCCACTATAAACAAGCCTCTACAACCTGCGGCCGCAAATAAGACTACAACCGTATTCAACCGTGCACTCGTCAAGAAGGTTTGTTAGCCTGGTTGTACCATTTTATTTGGATTTCTTGGGGACCTTTTGACGCCACGGTTCGAGGGTCAATTTCCGGTGCATCTGTCACATTGATGTCACATTACCTTGAACAATGTTCTATCCCGCCGATTCAAGCATATTTTGAGAGATTCTGAGGTCGTACACTGCTATGAATAGTCAGTCTGCACCAAGGAATAATGGGAAAATCGCTCGCAGAGTGAAAGCAACAAAATGCAACCCAAATTCAGTCCGTCGGTGCTTGCATGCTTTGAATCTACAGCAGGAAGGCTAAGTCCTCCTGGACGACTGTAACGAAGCGTTTCTCAAAGTTAAGGTGGTCTTATATCCTCTGCAGCCGTGCTTACAAAACTAATCGCAGTGTTTCGCAGCCCGCAGCAGGTCGGAATGCGGGATTGTTCATAAGACGCTCTGCCAAATGATTTTGGCCCTGTTGCTATTTCTTCGGAACCTGCATCGAGTGAGATTGTGGCCGACCGAATCAGGGAGGTATCATGTCTTCTCCCAATCGTGCACTGACTCACATCAATAAAGCGATTCGTCAATCTCCGTATTGATGCCACCGCCGCCGTCACCCGCGCAGAGGCTGCCGAAGCAAAGGTCAAGATGCTTGAGCAGGCGGACCTAGCCAAAGATCACGAGATCAAATCCATCAGGAAAATCCAAAGTTGCCCCATAGACGAAGGGGCAGCTATGGGGGCCTATGGGGTGCTATGAGTGTCTATGAGATACCCCGAGCACTATAGCGGGCTATGGCGAGCTATAATGAGCTATGAACATCGGAGGGATGTATGAGAGTCTATGAAAGTGTCTTGGGTTGCTATGTCGATCTATGGTGAACTATGGCAGTCCATCAATTTTTATTGCCTACTATCATAGTATATGGCTCGGGAAAACTTGTTTCGCGCTCGCGCCAACTCACATGGTAGGGCAAGTCCAGGGTTCGGCTTCCGTGATTTTCCCAGACGAGCCCTAAACAATACACCTGAGAGCATGTCTTACGCCTTTGTACCCCAGGATTTGGTGCTCGCTTGTCTGACTTCACATGCCGGGCACCACCCCGTCTATTCAGGTTTGACGGCGGTTCCGTCTGGGCTCTTGAATACCTGTGCAACTCAAGGAAGGCACTATAGAGGCTCTTATTCAAAATGTGTTATACATGGTTCTTCAGTGGTGTCACTCCAACTTCTGCAAAATCATTTGATGCTGTGTCTATAAAGCCTAGAGTTTTTTTTTTCATATTTTCACCCTGCCACATATAACAGGTTGTCTACTTGTTGCGGTGCTTTTTGCGTTTTTCTGTGGTCAAGGCTCGCTAACTGCCAGCTGTAAGTCGAATGGGATCTGTTATTTTCCAGCCGTGCAAGTACTGTACGAAGTTGTAGGGAAGCAACAGTCACGGTCACGGCCGCTCCGTTGCGTTGCCTCTTTACAGGTGGGTCACGGTCACGATGAAGTTCGTTGCTCAAGAAAATCGTGACATTGGAAAAAATTGTAAAAAATCTAAAAAAAATGAAATGAGCTCCGCTGTGTCTACTCGTCGTCAGAGACAGCTCCGTTTGGTCCGTAGTCATCCCCGCTGCCCGCATTCTCGCTTTCCGGGTCCGATTCTTCAGGTGGAATGCCGCCTTTGGCCCACAGTTCCCCCCGAGGATTATAGGCCCAAATCTGTAGACTGTTCTCTTCAGACTGAGGAGACGGACTACAGGAATGCCCTATATATATATGTGTACGCATGACTCATTGACTCTGCGCTGCCGAGCCCCCGGACCCGCTAGAGGCTGTGTGGAAGGATGACTGGACCGCATGATGGAAGCTGTGTAGCGGGGATGACTGGACGCGAGGTCCTAAACTACAACAGTCACAATGTTATTCATTGTTGTACAATTACTGTTCTGAGCGGCACAATGGCGGCGGTGGCCCAGGGCCACTGGTTGCCACTTGGTTGCCTCTTCGGGCAACGGTCACGCTCACGCTTATGCCCGTTGCTCAAAAAATAGGCAATGGCCATGTCACGGTCCTCGGGGCGTTGCGTCCCTACAACTTCGTACAGTACCTTATCAACGGATGCCGAAACATTGCACTAGTACGCTGACCCAACCCGTGTCCACAGCGTTGCTACGACTTCCTTCCAGTCTCTCTCCCGCCTCGCAAGAAGAAGAAACCGTTGCCGCCGTCTGATGCCGATGACGAAGACGACAACGAAACCGTCCAGATGTCATTCTGTATTGTCGAAACGCCTGCCCCACCCGTTCTGTCTGTGCGCAATAACAGCACCAATCCCGCCTTACCGAAAACAACAACTCTAGGCCCCTTCATATTCATGTCATCAATCAGTTACTCCGATTTCCTTCAAGTCATCGCAGAGGCGTGTCGCACGAACCAAGCCAATGTCATCTGTGGCTCCCTTGAATGGAAATTTGGTCGACCTAATAATGCGAAATGTCGCCCGCTCAACGGATGCCGTCGGGCTCAAGGTCGCGCTTGATACTCTCAAAGGACGTCTTAAAGACTATAACTTCAGTGTGTTCATGCCACCTCCCAGCCCCGTGAAGAAAGAATTGGTGCGCAATATATGGCTTGCGCATGGCCTCAGTTCTGATTCTGCCGTAGCCGTGGCTCATGGACGAGGCAGACCAGACCGGCAAAGTCCCTCTCGACTCCGACACATCCTTGATGAGCTTACTGCACCGGGAAATTCTGTACTCTCTATTCGCGAATAAATGGTACGTGCCGTATCTTTTGCCCACTTCCACGTTTTGGAAAAGCATCCCGTGGGTAATCACCCGTCGTTCCCCGGAAAGCGAATATTTTTCAACGAGACTGGGTTTTTTGAGTTGTAGGATATCAAGCTTCGGGTCTGGGCCGTAGCGATGGTATTTCCGCCGCTTCTTGTGCTCGAATCCAGTGTTTCTAACGCATCCAAAGACACCGCTGCAGCTGTGCTGGCAGAGGGAGAGTTCGCCGTGATATGTTTGGCCTTGTTTGGCGGCGCCATGTAGATAGCTGGTGTACTGTACTATTTAAATCAATTCGAAAATGCATGTGACTTTTTAATTTTCCGACAAATCTCCAAATTCCGCTAAAATCGAGAAGAAAATATTGCGAGGGTTTCCAGAAATCGGGTGTGACGCGTGACATACCTCGTATATTAAGCAGATGCCTCGAATCAGATTGCACCTCTTTGTTCCACCGAAATTACCCCAATCGCTATCTCAGCTGACCCTCTGTATCAAAATATAACCTAGACGCCTCGGCGCTTACCAAAAACAACATCCCCGATCAGCCGCTCAAGGCCCGTGTGAAAGGCAGGCTGTCGATTAAATTGCCTCGAGGCTTTGTCCTTGCTCCACGCTGGATTATAAAGATGACGCGCCTGACGTAACTGCAGCGTCATTGATTCTGCTACCCAAGGCGACACAAAAGCACACTCGCTGCCTACTCTGCATCCACTTCCCTTCTTTCCTCCCCCATCATCCCCTGCCCTCGAATTATTCTCTTCCCCTCGACGATGCGCTGCAGCACTCAGCCTGAACTCAATGGATGGGAACGAGCAAGTACCAAGATGTCTGTCTCAACCTTTCCCTCCCGCAATAGCGCGCAATACCCCGCAAGACGTCTTGATCTCTTCCTCGCACTGGGTTGTCAGACCATGATACTCAAGCCCAAACTTAGACGCTCACGCTGTGCTATGCTGTTGTGTGTCTCAAGACCAAGCAATCTTTACGGACGTCTTTTTCCTGATGAACCCAAGGCTGTCTGTGACTGAACGTTCTGGGCCGCGCTGCAATTTCCTCTTTCCCCTCGGCTTGCTTTTCGACTCCCGTCTGCTTTCGTTGAAACTCATGCCATTCCTAGCTGTGGGAGACAAACCGGACGGTTGTATTTCGTTCGCGAGGTGCGCCGTTGTACTTTTGTATCGGTGTCGTACTGAATACAGAGTCTGCGCACAGCCTTTCAATTCTGGCAGGATTCGGAGAGGTGCGCCGTTGTACTTTTGTATCGGTGTCGTTGATCAACGGCGTACTGAATACAGAGTCTGCGCACAGCTTTTCAATTCTGGCAGGATTCGGAGGCTTCACCCAGGACTTGGTGTGGGCCATAGGAGAGCTCGTCTAGCATCAGGGAGGAGTATGCCGTGCAGAGGTGCGCTTTCTTTCTTTTTTGCTTCACCGAGTGTAAATAGATAGCTATTGAATATGCATAGAGATATGTGGGCACGTCGACGCTTTTTGGGCCGCGTACATTTCATTATTTGTTTCTTTCTTCTTCTTCTCTCGACGATGTTCATCATTGCCTTTGTATTGTCTGCTATGTATCATAGACATGCCGAACGCCTACATCGGCAAGTACGTGAGCATGGTGCCGTTCCTCGCGAACGGGGTACGAGGCCCGGGCTGGGAGCGGCCCCGGGCGCCCGCCGACGCGCCGCCGGAGGAACAGATCTCGACGCAAATTTCGATGCAGGTGTGTGGATATATAGTCATTGTCACTCTCAATGAAGTCCACGGTTTTATTTACATGTTACCGCTGAAATGTAGACGGACGTGAAGTTCGACGCGGCGCTGTTTAGGAATCAGCTTCGGCTTGCGGTGGGTGATGTGAGGGGCGAGAGCGAGCCGTATCGGGCAGGGGAGGGTTTGGGGGAGGTTCATCGGTGCGAATCCGACTCAGAGGGTTTTCTTTCAAGCTTCATGGATCATTACATGGGTTTGCCATTGATCTTCCGTCGTAGCCGCCCACGTACCAATTTATTTTGTGTTTCGGGTAGGTTTTAATTGTTCCGTTGACATTGTCTCCCGTTACATCCCTATGATTTATGTACCTATTTCTGAGTTGATGAACCCGTTGACTTGAAATGTTTGCAGTGAACCGGGCTATCTAATCCTGAGACGTACGGCTTAGAAAATGGCTCTGGGGCTTCACTGGAATCAAAATGGTCTGCAGGATGTCAAGTCACGCGTTTTCACATGTGGCCCATTGAAAAGGCAATAGGGTCACATGGTTCAAAATGTAAACCAGTAATTGCGCTCTGGAAAGCGCAACACGTGGCTTAGAAAATGGCCCTGGGACTTTGAAATGGTTAGCAAAATGTCAAGTCACGCAGTTCAAAATGTCAACCATTGAAAATGCAATAGGGTCATGCGGTTCAAAATGTAAACCAGTAAATTTGCGCTCATCAGTAAAACTACACAGTTATCTTTGACGTCTTACGTCTTTGGGATCCGTCTTTCCAGATCTTTGTCTTGGGAAGCACGTCTTAAGTCTTTGGATCGCTGTCTTAAGACATCTTTGTCCTGTGGGCGGCATCCCGAGTCTTGGGTGGTCGTCTTTCATTCCATCATAATATTTCTTTATGTTTCAATACAGATTTAACTGATCGATTCGTTGGAACTCTTGAATCGACAGGAATCCGGATAGTTGAATGGAAATCAGCCGAAAAACCATCGGAAAAATCTGCGAAGGTATTTCGCCACTTGGAGGCCCGGATTTATCAGCCAATGAATGTGGAAATCGGACTGCGGGGAAATCTGAGGGTCTGGTGAAGGAAAATACAAGCGATAGGTCCTCGATGACCGATGTTGCCAACTTGGACTCCTCAGTCTTTCAAACTCCGCTCCATCAGTGATACAGTATAGTAGGCAACGATGGGTCACCACTTTGCTTTTTTCGCCAAAACTCACACAATTGATCACCAAAATTTCTGAATTTAATTGAGTGACTACTAGAACATATAATGAGCTATACTACAGTAGAATATGGACAATTAATGCTTTACAATGTATCTAAAGGAATAAAATGCGTCGAATAGTCAATGTGTCACAAATCGGTAACTTGGGTCATCAAAGTCACACGGCCCCTTCCTCGTTGATCTCATCCTCGTCCGACTCGTCGTCGTCTGCGGCTGGAACCTTCGGTTTCTTGCCCAGCTTCGGCTTGGTGGGCAAGTCCTTCTTCTTGGTACCCATCTCCAGCAGCCTTGAACACTCTGCTGTCCAGGCTTCAACCTCACTGGCATGCCGCTCCTTCATGTCTGCCCACACCCTCTCAATCTCCTCCCACTTCTCCTTCTTTCGCTGCCTCTCCACCCTCTTGTTCTCCTTCCCTGCTGCCTTAGCCCGCTTCGCCTCGTTTATATCAACCACAGCCTGATAGAAGTCGTCCGACGACAAGCACTGGGCTGTTCCCTTGAATAGCTTCGCCCAGTCAGTTGCCCCCTTTTCCTCCTGCTGATGCAATGCCTCATTCATCTTCTTCAGCCACATGTTCTGGAACACCATCGTCGCATTTGCCTCCTCGATGATGCGGTCGCGCACGATCACATTCTGGTGACCCAGCCCTAGCTGTTTCTGCAATGCCTCATTTTCTGCCTCAAGCTGACCTCGGGTTTTATAGGGTTCGTCACCGGTGCTGGGGATGCCCATTGCCCATTCCGGAGTCAGGATCGCGGTCGGGACATGCTGAACGATTGGTGCGACAATAGCAGCGGTGTTGTACGACTTCAGCTTGGAGCTGCTGAGGAGGAGCGAGCCAGCGGAGGTGCTACCAAGGTGCGCGTACAGTGACCGCATCTTTTTCGAAGGTGACCGCAGTTCAGGGTCAATGTTCTCGTCGTCATCGTCTCTCCCCCATTGCCTCGACGGTGTTTGCGGCAGCCTTGATGTGCCCGCTATATTCGATGGGGACAGGTCAAAACGCATCGGCGGTTACATGCGCATTGCGTTTGCGATTGCATGGACAGGGCTGGGTTGCGGCATCGGGAACTCTGCGCGGGTCGATGTCGCGAGGCTTGGCTTCATCTGGTCCTTGGCAACGAAGTTTGGGTTGAAAGGTATGACACCGGTTACCCTGAAAGCCACGCGAACCGTTGATTCATTGAATGCCTCCAGGTACACCGGCACCCACACCGTCATGAACTCCGTTTTCGACACGTCGCGCATGTGCTTTGATTCGAAGGCAATAATCGCCGTCTGCTAGCAAACTTTCATCTTCCCAAAGCATACGACATCGAGCCCTTGAAGTACGTGGGTGCAGTGCAGAGGATACCCAAGTAAGATAATGTTGTTCTCTTGACAAAATTTGAGGAATTTTTCACTGTAGTGTGAGCTGTGGCCATTGAGAAGCAACACACGCGGGAGCCCTTTCGCGTCATCTCGGGTTGCCGGGTCAAAGACCTTGGTGAGCCACTCATAGCCAAGCTCGCCGTTGGTCCAGCCATTGATGGATTTGGCAATGCTACGCCGATGGTGAGCCCAATTTATTTATAAGATGCCAGACGACATACAATGCGTTGATAGTATTCCCATTGTTCCAGGAGCTTTGGAAATTCACACCTGGAAAGATAATCATGGGCAGCACCACCATCTTCCTGTCTCTGCGAATCGTCACCAGCGCCGTGATGTTTTGGCGGCTTGCACCACCCTGCTCGTGCTGGGTCTTGGTCCCACGTGCTCCAACCACCCACTCCTTCCCTGTGTATCCTGTCGGGAATCCACTTTCATCCATGCCGTAGATCCTATCCGGTGAGACACCCATGGCGACAACATATTTCTGTACTAATTCGACCCAGGACTTGACGGCCTTTGGATTTAGGCTCTGCGCGCGCTGGGAGTCAAGGGATTTTCTCCAGAATGTCCGAAGCATCGTGGTGTCGATCAAGGAACGCAAACACCCACTTCACCCCAATGGGCACGCAGTCTTTGAGCGTAAATCTCTTTTCTCTGATTTCTTTCTTTCTTGAGCGCTCCATACCACCCATCCACTCCAGTACGGAGCCCTCACGAACCTCCTTTACGCGCGCGCCAACGACGCGCCATCTTGATCCCCTCGGTTCTCGGCCAACACTTACTCAATACGGGTGCGTCCGCTGCGCCCTGTCATCGCATATCTTACTGGCACGTCGCTTGGGTAGTTTTCTACTCAATCATACCCAATCGACACATTAGTCGTGATGTCAAGTCCGACTCAAGATCACCGGTGTCACTTGGCTCTCACTGTATCCAGCAAATTTTAGACAGTGTCGGCTTCTCACCCACCCCTCGCTTCCGCATCCTACGTCGCCGGCGTGCCGGACGGTTCCATTCCCCACAATGACGACATGGACTTGTTTACCTCCTTTGCCACCCAGATTATAATCTTGATGAGCTCCTCAACCTACTCAAACACAATTGTTTCACCATTCATCGGGAACTTGAGAGCACGGGCATGTCCTGAACAGTTCTGAAGGCAATTATTTCGAGACATACACTGTATCATCAGTTACAAAGAGCTATATAACTATCACAAAACACTTCAACAAGAATACTAGTCCTATGCAGCGGGAACTGTCCAGCTTGAAACAATCTCGCCGGCCATGAATCCCATAAGTTCCAACTGCGAGGGCTTGATGTAAGCGAGGGTCTCGGTTTTTCGTGTACTTCTTTTGCAGGAAACAGGCGCAGGTTTCCTTGCCCAGCGCGTGGCGCTCACAGAACTTTCGATTCAGAGTCAAGGCTCATGGTGATCTCCCCGGCCCCAAGAGGAACGAGCATTTGGGCCCTTCGCGGCTAGGTTTGCGGCCAAACGAGCGGAAGGCATGACTACAAGCTGCCCATGCGACGTGCCAGTAAGATATGCGATGACAGGGGGCGCACCCGTATTTACGCGAATTGAGTAAGTGTTGGCC
>JARKIC010000902.1:0-176167 GCA_029378375.1 Mycena olivaceomarginata | reverse complement strand
GCATCGGGGCATTACAGAAGGCGAATCGTTGCGGAGTTGAACGAGAACTCGATGCGCGATAGTTGAACATAGATCACGTGACTGCGTCGACTGCCAACCTCGTGAACTACCGCCTTTCAACTTTCGATTTTACGCCAACACTGAGGCTGTTCTTGTCTCGTTTCCTCCCTGTCCTACCAATGGCAACCTGTCAATCCCAACTGGAAGTTTTCCGAATGGGGAGAGTGGACCGGACGGACCGCTGGAACGATGAGCGGTTGATGGGGCGCTTGTGATCATTGGCGCGATAAGCGGGTTTACAAACCGCTCTTTCCGCAACTCCCATGTCGTTTTTCAGAAAATGGGTCAGCCCAGCGCCGCAAAAGACTCCAGAATTCAACGAGAAGCGTTCTCCAACGCCGACGCCTCTGTCTGGTCCGGAGGGCGGCCTCGCTATACTCCCGAACGAGCTTATTCCAACCGTCCTTGCACGACTCGACAGCCGTTCTTCTTCTGCGTCGCTCAGGTCTCTCGCCGTTTCAACGAGCTTTCCACCCGCGACTGGCTCGCGCGACATGGAATCACACCCTCTCAACTTTCCTCTGGGCACGTCACTATCAATTCCGACCGTCCCGTAGAGGCGTTCGCTGCCCTGCGTATCGCGCTCTTCCTGCGCGTTCGCCCACTCACAGGTCTCACCGTCATCATCCCATTTGTCCCGACTCTCAGGTCATCTCCCAACTCAACTCCTTGATATCCTGGTTCACTCCTCGCCTCGCAACCACCGAGCTAGATTTTGGAACTGACATGATACCGCACACCATGGCAAAGGCCACTGCGCGCGCCCTCAAGAACCTGGTCTCCCACCTGTCGTCCGCCTCCCCCGTGACGGTGTTTGTGCTCAAGGACGGGCTGTTCACCTGCCGTCCGGATGCATTGCGGCGTTGGAACCCCGTGACGGGGCACTACGAGAGCGGATGGGTGGGGGTCGGGGCCGAGACGACATCGCGCACGTCCGCATGCATGATGGCTCGCGCCCGCGTGTCCCTACGATCCGCACGCTCCAAACCCTGCGCGTCACATACCCCCTCACCACCAGTCCCGCTCCATTCAACAACTGGAGCCTCGTATGCGTCGACGCCGGCACCCTCACCGACCTGCAGCTCACCCTCAAGCTCGCACCGCACGAGTGGGCCGCGATCCTTGACGCACTGACGCTGCCTGCGCTCGTGTGCGTGGGGCTGTGGGCGGAGGCGATCGGCACCGCGACGAGTACCCGCTTCTTCAACCGCCACTCCAAGATCCGCACGGTGAAGCACTTGGCCCCCATAGATAGCGCGGACGCTGGCGCGGCGCTGCTTCTCAGGCTTCCGCGGCTCGAAAGTCTCAACACTACTGTGCCGTATCTCGTGCACATCCTCGCCCCACCCCTGCCCAATGCCTCCTGCACACCTTCCGACGCCGGACCCTCCCTCGACGCGGACGGGACAGCAGTACCCACCGCTTCCATCCCTCGCCCACATCGAGCTGCGCCCCTCCTCCTCCTCCCCACCGCGCTCTTGCTCGCGAGCACCCTCCCGCCCTCAGCGTGCTCACCCTGTGGTCGCTCACCCCGCGCATCTCGCTGCAGAGTGGCCGGTCTTCGCAGGCGTGCGCCGGCTGGCGCTGTCCGAGTGCCCCGTCGTGGATGCTGGGTTCAAAGATACTACGAGTAGTACGAATACGAATGGGAATGGGAAGGGGCCCCTCACCGCCCTCCTCGCCGCGTTCCCCGCACTGCGCCGGCTGGACGTTAACCACGCGTGGGCGGGGGACGCGGACTTCTCGCGGAGGCATCTGCGTGCGCTGCAGCGGGGCGCTTGTGGAGGGGGTGAGAGCTGCGCATGAGGGGGTCACGCAGGTGTGGTTCGATGGGCGGGAGTGGGTGGATGGTGCGTAAGGGAGGGAGGGTATATGGGAATCAAATACAAGGCTCGGAGGTCGCTGCTGGTGGACCAGACGCTCAACTTCTTTTTGCAGGCCGCGATACTGGGAGCAGATCCCATGTTCCCCTCCTTAGCGCTGCGCTGACGAGCCTCAGACGGCCGCGCGACTATCACATTCCTGACGTATTACCTCGCGACCCACCCTCCTGTCCTAGAGCGCCTACGCGAAGAGATCCTAGCTCAGATCGCGAACGAGCAAACGCACCACACGCGTGCCGTGATTTCGAGAAAATGCAGGAATGGGGGAGTTTGAGACGGGGACCGAGGACTTTTACACGGCATTCGGGGGGTTACAGGAGGCGAATCGTTGCGGAGTTGAACGAGAACCGAGAACCGATGCCGATTGTTGACTAGAGGCTGAAAGCATATCTACCTGCCCTCGTGTTCGTATATAATATACCTACCACACATATAGAGTCGTAGTGAGCGCCAGCGTTGACTAGATCGTAAGAGCACTCTGTAAATGAACCGAGGGTGGAGCGGAAGAGAAACGGAGTTCAAAACGTCGTTTATCGCGAACAGAGGGTCAAGCCATCCAAGTCCTTCGCTAACCGATGGTCGGATTGAAGGGAACGTGGCTACAAGTTAGGTATAAACTACAAGACATTGGCTGGAGTTTTTTTTACATGGTTGGTTTTCCATCGCTCGTTTTTTCGTACGGCAGCATTTGCGAAGAGCATTCGAGAACAAGAGATATCCGCTGGAAAGCTCTGTACAAGACTGTGTTTGCAGTATGAGATCCAGAAATGTAAGAGATTCCAGAGTGACGTACAATTCGATAATTGGCAGAATGACGGATTCGGGGACGGAACAAAAATGACTCGGAGAATTGGATCGGATAGCGAGGAGCGGATGGTAACGTTAAGTTGAATTCACCAAAACGGACATGACTGTCGGAGCTGTGAGATCCGAGAGAAAAGTAATACCAGACCGAGGTACCCCTCGATAGGCCACGAGAAAAGCGAACTCAAACACAGCCAAAAGCGATTGAACACGGATCCTGCAAATCACCAAAGCGCTTCCTCGACTCTCTTCCAGCGCCTGTGCGACGTCAAGACTGTTTCCGCGCCGTGTCGTCCAGGTCTTCGTACAAGGTGTTGATCATGTCCAAGTGAGGGAATATCGCAGACAAGAATTTGGCAACTGGGCGCGCTTTGTTAATGGGCGAGTTGGAGACGTCGAGGTAGTCTAGGCTACATTGACACGCATTCTTCTTCCCCTTGGTTTTGATTTTGGGGACGACCGTGGCGTCAAAAGCCAAGTACAGTCTGCGCAAACGGGGGCAGTGCTCTGCGAAGGCATAGATGCCCTCGAGTGTTACGCGAGGAGCGATATTTTCATCGCGTTCTGGTGGGAGCAGTAATGATTCGATGAGAGGCCATGCAGGCCATTTTACGGACGACGGCGTCATCCAGATCAACGCCGAACGGGTGTGAGAGAGACACGTCCACGAGACTGCTAAAAGAAAATAGAGGACGAATGATCTCCTCTCCAACCAAGCATATGTCGCGCTGGTCCGCGCGTAGAGTCCAATAACCCTTTTGCACTTCCAATTTTTGAAGCGACGAATGCGAGCAATGGTCGCTAGAGCCGCATAAAATTGTTGCACTATGGTGTTTGGGGGTGGCGTTGTGTAAGACCCCCTTGAGATGATCGTGAGTTCCACCAATGAACATTTTATCAGAAGCGCAAGAAGTCTCGGGGCATGCTCCATCGACTCGTTTAAGCTTTTGGAGAGCGGGAAAGGGAATAGATCCTGCGGGAAGCCGGAAAGAGGGGTGGGGGAGGACATGAGCCACAGATAACGCAAGCCAGGAAGTCGAGCTATATGGGAGAGGGCAGCCATATTTAGGTTGCTCACGACGAGCGTTTCGAGGTGGTGCAACGTGCATATGAATTTCGACAGGGCTGGTCCAGGTGCCATACTAATGCCAACATCCTTGAGCCCGGGGCATTTGGACGATACCAGAGGAAAGGTGGACGGATGGGGGATACATTCGACATGCATGTGGAGCTCGGATTTCTGGGGGAAAGAAAAAGGCGGATATAGTCGAAAGAGCCGTCTGCCTCAGGCCACCAATCAAGTACTCGTAAATTGGGGAAGATGGGCTGCTCAGGGAAACACAAGTCGAAGGTCTCATACACTTCGGGGGTCTTAGCAAGTGAACTTGATCAACACCGAACGACTTGACGCGGTGGGAATAGAAAAGGAAGCGCTCCCAGTCAGCCAAGGTGATGGGTCGCCGCAGATCCTATGTGGACGTTATTTAAGGAAGCGCGCACCGCCGACAAATCTTACTATTTTAACATCTATTAGTATGACATCGTCTTCGTCGTCTCTCGTCCTCTGGGATATCGATATTCCAAACGTCGCTCGGCATACATTTCAGAAGGTGGACAAGGGTGCCCCGGTGTCGCCAAAGGACATTGAGGGCAGGATCGAGAAATGTCGTGGATGTTCTCGCCAGCCGAGCGAGACTGCTACGTGACGCGTGCTGGTACCAGCGGTTGGACAGTGGATTGTCAAGCTGCGCATCGAGCTGTCCGCAAATCATCTCAACCACTTCCACGATTTTGAGCGCGCGGTGCATATGAGCGAGCCGCAGTTGTTGGTGAAGAAGAGGAAGCGGCTTTCGGCCGACGCCGGAGTTTCGGCCTTTTTTGCTCTCATTTTGCTCACCACTATCCTAGCTTTATCATATTCCGCAAACTTCGCAGGCTTTACGGTGATGAACGGACATATAAAAAGCGAGTCGCACCACATCGAGTAGACCCTCTCGAAAATGCTACTCCCTCCGGCCTTCGCTCTTGCTTTCGTGGCTCCCTTCTTCCAACTCGCCCAGTCAACCTATGTTTCCGGCCATACCTCCAATTACTCGACATGGATGGCCTTAAGCATTATCTCCCGCAATCAGGGTGTGCTCGCAAGCTCAAGCGACACATCCGCGATCCTCCAGGCGGGAATCACCCAAAAAGCCTTCACGCGCCTGATCGCCGCAGTACCCGCACGTCAACTCGAGCGAGAGGAAATCGCGCAGTACCTCAAGCGCAGCGTCGATTCCGTTGTCGGCCCCGTGAGCAACGCTACGAAGGACCTCACCTACGCAATGGACCGGCTCTCGAGCGGGAACGGTCTCATCGATCTGTACAAGGAGACCCGGAACGAGACTTACCGCAATGCATACATCGCCCTGCGCGGCTCCGTCAACCTAAATAGCCGCAACGCGGAGGACGGGTTGTGGTACTTCGTCTACCCCAATTGGTCCTATCTCGATGGGATGTACTCCCTGGCGCCGTTTTACGCGTACTATACCACCCTGCTCGACCCGCACAACGCGACCGCGATTGCGGACCCTGATGCACCAGCTCGACCTGCTCTGGACGCACTGCGCCGCTGCGAACGGCACGGGGCTGCTCGTGCACGGTACGACGATTCCAAGACGGCCGTATGGGCGGACCCGCAGACGGGCGCGAGCCCGCACGTCTGGGGACGCAGCCTCGGGTGGTACACCATGGCGCTCGTCGACACGCTCGAGATCCTGCCCCCCCAAGACGTACCCGAGCGAATGGGCGCGCTGCTGCGCGCGCGCTTCCGCCAGCTCGCGGGTGCGCTGCGCACGGCCGCGGACCCCCGCCTCTGGGGCCTGGTGGCAGCTCCTCGACCAGCCGGGGCGCGCGGGGAACTACATCGAGTCGAGGCGGGAGCGCCATGTTTGTGTATTCGCTCCTCAAGGGCGTCCGGCTGGGGTATCTCGATAGCGGGCCGTACCCGCGTACACAGACGTTGCAGCGCGTGCGTACAACTACATTACCGATACGTTCGTCGTGAACAACGGCAACGGGACCCTGGGGTACAACGGCACGGTCTCCGTGTGCAGTCTGAACTCGACCTGCGTCGTATGAGGTATGAGTGCAACTCCAGATCATTGACCCAACTGACGGTTATTGGTTGCAGTATTATGTTGGGCAGCCTATAAACTATAATAGTGTCCTAGGCTCCGCCGCTTTTGTCCTCGCGTCCCTGGAGTACGAGAGCTTTGTTGCGAGAGAGAAATAGGTTTCATTACACAAATCCCTGTTCAATACCGTTCTTTATAATTAATTAACCAGTGTAATTTGGCAAGCCCATCTTGTCCATTCGCTCGATTTGGGGTTGCTTTGTGAGACAGCACATTCACCTTTGACCAACTGTCCTCGAAGTTTCAATTAAAACCGTCGATGTATATTGCATACGTGCTAAAAGGTTATACCGCGCTCTACGATGGCATCGCCGCTACTTGGTTACCCTCCGCCAGGTCCGTCCAGGGAGTAGAGGGTTTCAACCCGGATTCGTCATGAGCGATGGATATGACCAGCCCTTCTGAAAGATACAATCGCCTTTGCTCCTCCGATACAATATCTGGATTCATCGGGTTATGGAACTGGAGGCGCCGGAACACTGGCGTAAATTCTTTCCGGCCCTGGATAAATGCGTCCAGTGTAAATTGCTGCAGGTCACCGCAATGTCTGATCAGGAGCTCCTGTAGCACCGGACAAAGAACGGCTGCTTCGAGATCCCGCCTTGGAGTGAGGAGGTGCAGAAGACGCGCAAGGTTGGTGCTGGGAGACGCCCAAAATGAGCGTCGGTCACCGAGAGTCTGGTAAGGTGGGAAAGGGAACGTAACGTTTCTGGGATTAGACTCTGCTGTGAGGGATGGCAAGTATAGATTGCCAAGGTCCTCGAGGAGAGGCGATCCCGTTACGAGAGCAGTTAGAGAAAGGCTGTCAGTGCGTTGTGGTGCTTGCGGCGAAGTGGAACCGGCGCAATTGGGGCATCGACACATGGTCGACGAGATGGCGGAGAGACTGGGGTGCTAAAGACCCCTCAGTCATGATCAAGGTTTCGAGCACGGGTTGCAATACTGGTCCGGATGTAGAGTCGATTTCGAGTCATTTTTCCTCAGGCTGACCTGGAGGAGATAAGTCGAGTACATCGGTCGAGGATTGCAACGACGTTGGCAATGAGAACTCCTCTGTGCTCTCCGTTACATTGGAGGGTGAGGTGCGTGAGTTGATCCCAGACTAGTGGCATCGTGAGTACAATGTCGTCGATGGGTTCTGCACCCCGCGAATAGAGGGTTACAACACGCAGGGTGGGGACGTTGAGCATGCCGACAGAACGGAGCGATGAAATCCATCCAGTGAATTTGAATGATTCCAGCTTCAGTGGTCTGATTTCCGTGAGTTGCTCAACGCTTTCCGGCGGCAAGCGTTGGAATTCCACATGGCGCCATCGCGCCGAAAGTTTGCAAGAGAGGCAAGTAACGCCGACACGGTCGACGGCTCGTGCCAGGTATCGCCCACGGTGACTGACAGCGAAATGGGACAGGCTGCGGAGCGCTGTAACCATTCGATGACGGCCGGTGTTGTTCGGGCTTCCTTGGCCACAACATAACTAGAGGGAACGTGCAGGGACGCCCACAACCTTGGGGTGGAGAGCGCGATTGTCCTCCACGCGCTGCAAATCCGGCACAAAGCAGCGGTGCTTCCTGTGCACTCATCACGGCGTTCCTGTCGGAGGGGAGGCACGCAACGAATATCTCTCGCACAATATCAGGAGGTAGGCGGCGGGGATGAGAGATGAGGGCCTTATGGAGTCGATATAAGCCTTGATTTGGTCCCGCTGTGCGGCTAGTTCGCGGATGCGTTCATCGATTCGGGCAAGCTCTTGGGCATGTGTGAAACGAGGTCCCCTCGAATAAATTGGATTTCTTCGTCGGAGGGGATGTAGTTGGTGTTGAACCGGTGAGAGAACGGCGATTCCATTGTGGGGTTGAAGGCAAGAAGCAAAAACAGTTCGCATAATGATGCTATCAAGGACAAACATCTCCAAGAATATTCGATTAACGCAGAGGCAGAGTACAGAAAAGTCCTCAAAAATTTCATTCAACCGTAAATGTCATGCTCCATGTCCGTGCCCGGGGCTCTAATGAACAAGTTGTGTCAGGCCGGATGTTGAATCTGAGCAGTGAGTTACGATCGACAAAACGTGAATGAAACGGGCCGGAAACAATGCGTGAATGTTTTGGGGGGCATCCGCACCTCAGAAACCGCAATCACACTTGAACACAAATTTCTGGGTTACGTGGTTGAATTGCAAGTCCACATAGGCGACCTCGGTGATGGCATCATGCGCGAACTGTTCTTCGCCTTTTCTTCCCTCCATGCATCCGGCAGTGGAGATCCGCAAGTTACAGCGGCTCCTGTTTCTCAAAGAGTACGTATTTGATCTGTATTTCCCTGCCCTTATCTTACTCGGTCTCGGGAAGAGAGTCGCCATGGCTGCATGCGGAAGCAGTCGGTCTTTTCGCAATCTTAAGCAGGTGGAAATGTGTTCAAGAAAGCAACCGACTCCGAAAAGACTCTTTTCCCTCCCCGTATTTTACATCAACCTGGACCCGGCACATATTCCACTCCGGGGGACCGGAATATCTTCAGCCTGACACAAGAGCACGCATAGCTTGTGCATCGCTGGCTCTGGAGGCGCTATTCGACCTAATAAAACTTGGTCGCGAAGGAGTATCAGGAGCCGGATGACATCGGGCCCGCCCTATGGCCTAGAGGTTTGGCCTTGGACATTTTTTATGCACGAATATCGGGGACTATCTTCGGGCTGCATCGGTTTCCTGGGAGCCGCTGGCCTATACCAGGTTTCTCCTATTTGTATCCGAAATCTACGGCCCCTACCCCATCCGTGTGCCATTTCGTCGACACCTGGTTTCAGGGTTCTTATGGCGAGGGTGTGGACCATTCTTCCACGCTTGAAACAGAAGAAGTCGGCGTTTGAGCCGTGTCTCTGGTTCCTTCCAGCATCATTGGATCATGGACTATGCGGATCCTGTCCATTTCACTGAAATGGTGGAAGGTGCGGGTGGGACCCTGGATGATTTGGCTTCTCTTGTATTGCAACACATCGATGTTGGGTGAACGGAAACCTTTCATGGGAAGTTGGGTCCGCCGCGTCCTACATGCGCCACCTGGTTCACCTAATTCAGGCTGGTCATTCTGCCACGCAGACTTCGGCTGATTTCCCGATGCGAGAGAGGTTCATTCAAACTTTGCGGCGTCGCGACTTCATTCCCGCACTTGTAGTTGCAATGAATACTGTCCTTGAAGCCTCCAGAGCGAACTCCCGATCATTCCTTCGCAGTGGTTTTGAATCGTCCTTCGTCGCCACTTTGGAATTGCTGGAACGCCTCTTGGACACGCCGATGGGATATCGGTGGTTGCCTGCAGCCATCGAGGCAGGCCTCCTTGCTGTGATGGCTGGTGTTGCCATCGAATTCCCTACAGTCTTCGACGACCGTCTGCGATTCCTCTTGACGAAGCTTCTCCCGGATGGACTCCTCTACTATCACGTGGTCGCGGCGACTAGAGAACATCCTCGACGACCTTGCAGATATTTGGTCCAGCGAAGAGCTTGAAGAGCTGGAAATATTCGATGACTGGAGTTCTTTTCGATATCTCGCTGAAAGCCGCGTACAGCTTGCTACATAGCCTGCAATCGACCGGGTCTTGCGATAATCCTCGAGGTTTGTGGAATGTCAAATTCAACGACTGGTTGTGACTGCAGATAGTGCGGGAAGATTCAAGAGAGGTCCCGTTTCCGACGGTGCACGGGATGTAAACTTCCAAGTACTGCAACAAAGAGTGTCAGATCGCGGATTGGAAGTGTGGGGAACATCGTACCCATTGTGGCTCTCTCACCACCCTGATCCTTGGTACGGTTGTCACCTCCATTTTGCTCATCATTGTCTGATAATGATGACAGCGGAAAACCAACACATGTACACTCGGCTTTCGCGAACGGCAGTTCATGCGAGCAGTCGTGCGGGACGACTTTACTAAAAATATGCTCGCCATCTACCAACACCAGGTCAAATTCATCGCCAGCAATCCGCCGATCGGTTTTACACGTTATTTCGACTACACTTGTAATCCGGTCGAGATCTTCGTGAAATCCGTCGTGGATTCACCCATCTCCCATGCGCTACAAGGCGGTTGGCCCTGACTCGGAGTGGATGGAAATTCTTGCACGTGCGGAGCACAGTCATGGTCGAATGCACTTACATGTCGCTGAGATCCCCGAAGGGAGCCTTACGCACGTTTGGGTCATTCCTTTGCGAACCAATAGTCCACAGATTCACGAGGCCATTTGTCAGCTTGGACACAGCGCATCCGCGGACTACAATGAAGAAGAGATTGTTGAGGAAGTCGGCAAAATTCTTGAAAACGCAGTGGATTTGGTGGAAACTTATTAGTAAAATGGCGTCGTGGAAACTTGGGTTATTCGAGTCTCCTCTATCCAGAGACGCAGAGGTCCAATTCAACTTTTAAACATTGGGCCTACGAGGGAAGTTAGTGTGAGTTCACCTCAGTCATGATGGTGCGGCGGGATTAGATTTTGCAGTTCGAACGCCGAACGAGAAGGCATAATCCTATTTAGTTTACCATACGGCAAGCAATTCATTCGCAGGCGGACCTTGAGGCCTGAGGCTGCAAATACACCTGAAACTGCATGGTGATTGAATTTATCCACAGCTAATCGGTGTGGTCTGACTTTACTGGCAACATCCTAGTGGATGAAAATGTCACATCACTTCACCTTGTCTGGCTTTCCAATGGAGTATTCTCCTCTCATTCACCATCCCTGCACCTCCCAATCCGCCATCGTGTCCCGCGCGGTCTCCTCCTTGCTCCGATACGCCTTCATCCCAAGTAAGCGCGCAGTCTCAGACTTACTCGCATTGAACTGAATCTTGTATACCTTCACTCTAGGCTCGTTTAGGCCTCTATAGTATTGCCTTCGTGAACATCTGAAGACATCACGTATACTATAGAGGCTGGAGGTTAACGAGTACAGGCAAATACGAACCGCCTCGGAGTTTAAATTTTTGATGGTCGCCTCGCTATGTCTCTTGCCAAAGTCCCGTTTCTTTTACCAAGGTTTCCCAGATCAACCGCAGGATGTTTAGAGAGATCTTTGGCAAATCTTACCATAAAATATAAATCAACTGGCTGGAGTGATGGCGCGCGGCCACCGGCTTTTTTCTCGGATCTTTATTTCAAACTCCGAGGCGGTTCGTATTAGGCTGTCCTAGCCTACCTTCACTCCCACTGTGGAGTCCCACAATGGAATCACCGTTCTCTCATCGGTTCAACACCAACTACATCCCCTCCGACGAAGAGATCCCATTTATTAGAAGGGACCTCGTTTTGCATGCCCAAGAGCTTGCACGAATCGATGAACGCATCCGCGAACTCATCGCACAGCGGGACCAAATCCAGGCTTATGTTGACTCCCACAAAGCCCTCATCTCTCATCCCCGCCGGATCCCTTCTGATATCGTGCGAGAGATATTTCGTTGCATGCCTCCCCTCCGACAGGAACGCCGTGATGAGCGCACAGGAAGCACCGCTGCTTTTGTGCCGCATTTGCAGCGCGTGGAGGACGATCGCGCTCCTCACACCGAAGTTGTGGGCGTCCCTGCACGTTCCTGTCAGTTACATTGTTCGTCAGGAAGCACGAAAGCCCGCCGTCAGTGAATGGTTACAGCGCTCCGCAGCCTGTTCCATTTCGCTGTCAGTCGGCTTGAGTGGTATGTGGGATGGAGAACCAAGCGTATCACCGTTGCTCAAATCCCTTGCCGAATTCTCGGCTCGATGGCGCCATGTAGAATTCCTCGACTTGTCGCCCCCAAATCGTTGCCCAATTCTCAGGAATCAGACCACGAGAGTTGGAATCGTTCAAATTCACTGGATCCATCTCATCGCTCCATGCCCTTGACATGGTTCAAGTCCCTACCCTGCGTGGCTGTTTCCCTTCATTCCCGGGATGCAGGATACCTTGATGACGTTGTACTCAAGATGCCACTAGTCTAGAATCAGCTCACACACCTCACTCTCCAATGTCAAAGAGAGCATAGTAGAGGAATTCTAATTGCCAATGTCGTCGTACTCCTCGGCCGATGTAGTCGACTCATCTCCTTCCGACTCGGAACCAGCCTCAGGTCAACTGGCTCGGAAGAAGACCTACCACCGGGACTACTATCGCTACCCTTTCTCGATACCTTGATTTTACCAAGGGATCCTTGAGCGCTCGGTCGCTTGGCCATCTCCTCGAACATCTGTCGATGCCGCATCTGCGCCAGTTCCACGCGGAGGGCACCGTGATTCCTGGCGGCATTTCTTTGGGCCACTCTCACACCATCGTCACCTCTCATCGAGGATCTTGGCAATTTACACTTGCCATCTCTCACAGCGGAGTCTGTCGCAGAAACCTTCCATTCCCTTTCCTCTCTTACCAGACTCTGTGTGACCGACTATAATGTTTGGGCTGCAAAACCCGGCGACCCCGTCGTCCAATGCATCACACCTTTTGCATCTCCTCACTCCGCGCCGGGATATAGACGTTGTCGTTTGCCCGGCACTACGAGAGCTTGTGATCAAACTATTGCGGTGACCTGGAGCAAGGCACGCTGGATGCATTTATCCAGGGCCGGAAAGAATTCAGTCTGGATTTCCGGCGCCTCGAGTTCCGTAACCCGTCTGCAGACATTCTATCGGAGGATCAAATGCGGGTCTTATATTTCGCCGGGGCTTGACATATCCATCGTCAATAAAAAGTCTTGGTACAAGCCTGACCCTTGGACAGACTTGCGGAGGACAACCAGTAGCGGCGAGTGTGCGATGTAGCGCCATGATGGGCGTGGATTCTTTTAGCACGTATACAATAAAAATATGACTTTGACGATCGAATTGATTTAATTGAAAGTTGAGGACACTGAACAGTTAGTCGAAGGCGAAGGTGCTGTTTCCTCACAACAAACCCCGAGGTTGAGCGAATATGGACGCAACTTGAAGATTGAAAAAGAACGTGTTCTGAAAGCTAGTCGCCTCCCGCGAGATAGCTCTCGTACTCGGAGACTCCAGAAATGTGAGGACCCGGGGATCTGATGAACAACGGTTTTGAAGTTGTGTCAGGCCGGATGTTGAATCTGAGCAGTGAGCTCACGATCGACAAACGTGAATGGAACGAACCGGAAACAATGCGTGGTTTTTTGGGGGCGTGGGCATGTGCATCTCATCGGAAACCGCAATCACAAATTTCTGGGTTACATGGTCGAATCGCAGGTCCACATAGGCGACCTCGGTGATGACATCATGTGCTCCAGTAATCCTCTTGCAAGTTCATGCCACAAGGGGGCGTCGTCGACCCCGCTAAATGAATATATAAATGAATATAAGAAGTGTGAGGGGCGGGCTGTGGCCGCTAGAAGAAGAGATGGAGAAGGGGATGATAGAGGATGAGGGCTTGCGGGGGAGGGGGGCCGCTCCGCGGCCGGCTCGCTGAGAAGTCTGCTCACCGTGAGAGGTGGGGAACGCGCGAGGCGGGATGCAAGCGGCGGATGGCCCGACTCCGGTACACAAGGATGAGACGGGCCCCGATGAATGAGGCGACCCGAAACAACCAAGCGTGAGCAACAGGATGTGGGTGGGTGGGACTCGAAAATGGAGGTGTGAGGGAGAGGATGGAGCGAGCACGCGTGGGATGAGAAAAGACGCGAGTGGGACGCGTCAAGAAAAGTGCGGTCACATGTATGTATTCACAATTATCTAAGCTTGCTCCTTGCTGCCCTTGTCTTCCACTCAGGGAGACTCGTGCCTCGCCTCTCCTGAGCTCGCACGCAATGGAATCATTGTTCTCTCATCGATTTAATACCAACTATGTCCCCTCTGACGAAGAAATCCAATTTATTCGAGGGGATCTCGTTTCGCATGCCCAAGAGCTTGCGCGAATCGATGAACGCATCCGCGAACTCACCGCACAGCGGGACCAAATCCAGGCTTATGTTGACTCCCACAAAGCCCTCATCTCTCATCCCCGCCGGATCCCTCCTGATATCGTGCGAGAGATATTCGTTGCATGCCTCCCCTCCGACAGGAACGCCGTGATTGAGCGCACAGGAAGCACCGCTGCTTTTGTGCCGCATTTGTAGCGCGTGGAGGACAATCGCGCTCCTCACACCGAGGTTGTGGGCATCCCTGCACGTTCCTGTCAGTTACATTACTGGCAACGAAGCACGAACGCCGGCCGCCAGTGAATGGTTGCAGCGCTCCGCAGCCTGTTCCATCTCATGTCAGTCGGCTTGAGTGATATGTGGCCTGGAGAACCAAGCGTATCACCGTTGCTCAAGTCCCTTGCCGAATTCTCGGCTCGATGGCGCCATGTAGAATTCCTCCACTTGCCACCCGAAATCGTTGCCCAATTCGCAGGAATCAGACCACGAGAGTTGGAATCATTCAAATTCACTGGATCCATCTCATCGCTCCATGCCCTTGACATGATTCAAGTCCCGACCCTGCGTGTTGTATCTCTTCATGCCCGGAAATCAGGATACCTTGATGACGTTGTACTCAAGATGCCGCTGGTCTGGAATCAACTCACACACCTCACTCTCCAATGTAGATCAGAGTACAACGGATTTCTCGTTGCCAATGTCGTCGTAATACTTGACCGATGCGCGCGACTCGTCTCCTTCCGAGTTAGTGTCAGGTCAACTGGCTCAGAAGACGACTCTCCACCGGGACAACTATCACTACCTTTCCTTGAAACCTTGATTATGACCGAGGGTTCTTTCCAAGCTCGGTCTCTTGGTCGTCTCCTCGAACATCTGTCGATACCGCACCTGCGCCGGTTCCACGCCGAGAGCATCATGATTGGTGGTAGCTTTTCCTTGGGTGCTATCACACCAGCGTCACCTCTCATCGAGGATCTTGGCGATTTATACTTGCCATATCTCACAGCGGAGTCTGTCGCAGAAACCTTGCATTCCCTTTCCTCTCTTACCAGACTCTGTGTGACCGACTACAATATTTGGGCTGCAAACTCAACGACCCCGTCGTCCAATGCATCACACCTTTTACATCTCCTCACTCCGCGCCGGGATACAGACGTTGTCGTTTGCCCGGCACTACGAGAGCTTGTGATCGGCCGTTGCCGTGACCTGGAGCAATCCACGCTGGACGCATTTATCCGGGGCCGGAAAAGACTTCAGTCCGGATTTCCGGCGCCTCGAGTTCCGTAACTCGTCTGCCGACATTCTATCGGAGGACCAAATGCGGTCCTATCGCTCGCAAGGGCTGAACATATACGTCGTCAATGACAAGTCTCGGTACAAATCCCCCAGTCCTTGGACAGACTTGGCGGAGGACAACCAGTAGCGGCGGGTGTTGCATTTATCACTTTGGGCGTAATTCTTTTTGCCTAGGCAGGTAAAAGCTGAATCGAATCTGTACTTTGTTTGCTGGAATGGATCTCAGATCTAGAATCTCAGAAAGCACACCACAGTGCCCGAGTTCAAAATTCGCACACACTCAAGGCGAGGCGTATCGAGATCTGAGCTATCCGCTGCATGTCCTAGGCCTACCCTACATACCCTACATACAAGCTCCCGCTTTCAAAGTTGCTTCTTGCGTTTCGGTTTCATATTTGGCCTCCCGAAGCTAACAATCAGGAACTAGACGCGAATTCCGGGTCCCGATCAATCCCTTCTTCATTCCTTCGGGTTGTTTCTACAATTTCATCTGATCTATACGGAAGAAAACTTTGCATCGCATGGCAGTAGACTAATCCTTGTGAGCGACGAGTGCAAGTTGCCTTTTAGGGAAATTCAATTCCCTTAAACGGCCATGACACTTGCGCCAATCGGGGTTGCAAAGAAGATTCAGATTCTAATGAATACAATGCGTCTCCACCTCCAAATATTCACCATCCTGCGATCTGAATGCCAAGAATCGTATGTGTGATTGATTGAGTATAATAATATATTCTTCTCTCCCATTCCACTCCCCCCCACCAGCCGTGCGTCTACATTGCAATATTAATTACTCATTTTGTATCGCTCTACAGCTCATCGTGGTCGTGGTCGAAGTCATCGTCGCCGCCCGGCGCGTCCCCGGGGGCGCCGCCAGAGTACAGCTTGGATGTGATCGGGTTCACGATCGTCTGGATCTCTGCAGCGCGCGTTAGTATCTCTTTCTTCCGCAGTCACAAGAAGGAAGGAAAGGAACGCACCAGCCAACTTCTCCTCCAAATCCTCCACGCCCCGCGCTCGCCCCGTTCTCGTCAATCCAGTCCGTGGTGTCCTTGACGGCGGCCAAGATCGTCTTCTTGTCCTCGTCGCTGACCTTTCCGCCCAGCCCCTCCTGGTCACCCAGCTGCGTCTTGAGCCCATACACAAAGCTCGAGAGGCTGTTGAGCGCCTCGATCCGCTTGCGCTGCGCGTCGTCCTCGGACGCAAACTGCTCCGCCCTCGGCGACCATGCGGTCGATCTCCTCCTGCGTCAGACGACCCTTCTCGTTCGTGATCGTGATTGCTCTCGGATTTGCCGCTGCACGAACGTCCACGTCAGCACCATTGAATAAAAGAGGGAGGTGGAGGAAGTACGCACGTTCCCTTATCCGCCGCAGCGACCTTCATGATACCGTTCGCGTCAATCTCGAACGTGACCTCGATCTGCGGTACGCCGCGGGGTGCGGGCGGGATCGACGACAGCTCAAACTTGCCGAGCAGGTTGTTGTCCTTGGTCAAGCCACGCTCGCCCTCGAACACCTGGATCAGGACGGTGGGCTGGTTGTCCGCCGCGGTGGAGAAGCTGTGGGGCGTTGAGTAAATTGCCATACGCATGGGAGGGAAGGGAAAACAAAACGCACATCTGACTCTTCCGCGTGGGGATGACCGTGTTACGGGGGATGAGCTTGGTGAACACGCCCCCGGTGGTCTCGATACCGAGGGTGAGGGGGCAGACGTCGACGAGGACGACGTCGGCGGTGCCCTCAGCGCCAGACAGAATACCACCCTGGACAGCGGCGCCGTACGCGACAGCCTCATCGGGGTTGATGCCCTTCGAGGGCTCCTTGCCGCCGAAGTACTCCTTGAGGAGTTGCTGGACCTTGGGGATACGGGTCGAACCACCGACGAGGACGACCTGTGCACAAGTAATCAGCGTCGTGCCGAAAAAAACAAGAGGAAGGAGGGAGGGAGGGAAGAGAAGCGCACCTCATCGACATCCTCCTTCTTGACGTTCGCGTCCTTGAGCACCTGCTCGACGGGCTTCATCGTCTGCCGGAACAGATCCATGTTCAGCTCCTCGAACTTGGCGCGCGTGAGCGTCTCCGAAAAGTCGTTGCCGTCCTCGAAGCTCTCGATCTCCAACCGGGTGCTCTGCTGACTCGACAGCGTACGCTTCGCCTTCTCGACCCTCGCGCTTGAGCTTGCCCATCGCGCGCAGGTTGGTGGTGACGTCGGTGCCCGTCTTCTTCTTGTACAGCTTCGTGAAGTACTCCATGACGCGGTTGTCGAAATCTTCACCACCGAGATGAGTGTCACCGGCGGTGGCGAGGACCTCGAAGACGCCGTCGTCGATCGAGAGGGAGCGACACATCGAAGGTTCCGCCACCAAGATCGTATACGATGATCTGCGACTCGCCGCCCTTCTTGTTCAGCCCGTAGGCGATGGCGGCCGCGGTCGGCTCATTGATGATCCGGAGGACGGTAAGCCCGGCGATGGTGCCGGCGTCCTTGGTCGCTTGGCGCTGGGCGTCGTTGAAGTCTGATTAATAATTAGGCCTTAATCAGCATCGGAGTCGGGCCCGGCGTAAAGATGTGCTTACAGGCAGGGACGGTGACGACGGCGTGGGTGACCTTCTCGCCGAGGTACGCCTCAGCAGTCTCCTTCATCTTGACCAGCACCATTGCGCTGATCTCTTCGGGGGACTGCACGCAATTTACTCGTCAGCGCCGCGCCACGTATACATTAATTAGTCGCTAGGGCACTCACAAAGTCACGGTCCTCGCCCTTGTACGCGACAGTGATCGCGGGCTTGCCGTTCTTCTCCTGGACCTTGAAGGGCCAGTGCTTGAGGTCGCGCTTCATGTCCTTGTCGTCCATCTTGCGGCCAATGAGCCGCTTGGCGTCGAACACGGTGTTTTTCGGGTTGGAGTGGTATGCGTTTTTGGCGCTGTCACCGACACTGCACAAAGCGACGTTGTGAGATGAGATGCATACCAGAGGGGAGGGGAACACGTACAGACGCTCGTCGTCAGAGAAGCTGACCCATGAAGGCGTTATCCGGTGACCCTGGTCGTTGGCGATGATCTCTACACGGCCGCCCCTTTGTACACTGCGCGGGTGTCAGAACGTGGAGTGAAGAGCGATAGAAAGAGGCGACTGACCCGACACACGAATAGCTGGGGGATGAGAAAACGACACGTCAGAACTGAAATTTCGGGAAATGAAGAGAAAATTGATCGTACGTGGTACCCAAATCTATACAACACCATGGTGAGGCCCAGGACAATGTAACGAGCGCAAGACGACGTACCAATACCAATAACGGTGCCATATTCTGCGTGGGTCTCTTCGGCGCTCGCGACGGGCGAGAAGGCGAGGAGGGCGAGGAGAGAGACGATAATAAGGGAGAGAGAGGAAAGAATGCGCAGGGAATGTGTGCGCGTCGGTAGGGCGGGACATGGTGGTGAGTGGAATCTAAGGTGATTTTTCGCGGTGCAACGTATAAGTACCCGGGGCACCGCCACAGGACACGTATCAGCCAGCTCGGTATACGTGGCTCTCAATTTGGTCTGCTGGTCCTTCTTCTTCGCGCTACCACAAGGTCCGACCCCCCGGTGCCAGCGCACGACGTTTAGAAGGGCTCTGATTTCACCGAGATGACATTTTAGTTGACGCCAAGAAGCCTACCGAATTCTCGAGAAAAAACTAGTGTTTTTACGTGGCAGCACTCGCAGAAATATCTTTGTTACACTCCACTCTAGCATATAACATCGGGTACGGCCTCCAAAAAATCTAAACGTTCGGTGCCGGCTTCGAACCAAGATGGCGTCTTCGGACCTTGAACTGGTCTCCGACTCTTCCTGAGGGATCGACATCGGGATTCTGATCATGTGCGGGGGATTCCTTCTGGGACTTTAGAGCTCTTCGCATGGACGCTCGGGTTCTAAGAGGATCTATATTCCTTGAGTTAGGCAACAACGTACAAGTATGCGCGTACCTGAATCTCCGCTCCTCACAATGGACGTCGGCAGCCTGGTCTTGTCCAAATTCAATTCTTCGTTTTCCTTCTTCCGTCTGGTAATTAAGAGTTAGATGCCGAAATAGAGTGCATACTGACCAGCTGGGCAAATCCCTCCAGTTCGCGTTGAATATCTGCTACGGCGTCCTGTGCCGCCCATTGTTCCGTTAGAATTAGGCCAGCCGGAATCACATCCTAAATCTACATACCAGTGAAACGTGTAGAGCCGCCGTGCATAATACTCGTCTGGCACCTTGTTCATCGACTCGACCTGTTCGTGGACCGACGTAAAGGGCACAGTCTTCGACTCACTATGTTTTTTTGCTCAGAACTTGGTGAGTCAAAGTTAGATGCGAATCTACTTAGCGGAGAAGACTGCATCGCTGAACCGTTCGGTTAACGTTGAGTCTCCGATATTCAACCTCGACATTCTGATTTCTGCATCAGTGGCCATATTGAGTGGAGGCAGGAGTTATCTGGGTAAGTATGGGGGAAGATACAACAACAGCTACTTATATACATGGCATTCAAACTCGACGCCACACCATAGCCTGAGCACTGCAATATGATCATGGCTTGAACAAGGTCACCACCGAGTCACCGCGTAGCGTCCGTGGCGGAACATAGATACAAGGGAGTGGCCACACCAATTCGGCGTTTGTCCGTTGTGCCTAAGTACTTTAGTACAAGCGGAAGCCGTCAGGATCAGCGTTGCACTGAAACACAGCCGACCCTCTCCAAAACGGATTCGCAATGACCCTTCACCGCACGCTTTCGCAAACCCACTCCATCCCTTGATTCCGCCGTTGGGTGAGTTGCCCAGTTCGATGAGGCATCCTGTTGTCTTCGAATCCAGGTCATATTCTGCAAACCACTGAATCACACGAGACAATTCTGAGGTCGCCGGCCAGTCCACATCTTCGTCGGCACCATTACTATTTTTGGAAGGCTCCCTCTCTTGTTCCGTGGCGTCATGGTATGCGAGCGCTAGCACGAACCACCAAGTCCACATGCGGAGATCTGGATTCGCCGATGACAGGAGGCGTGGAAGGCAGCATCTACGTATATTTGCATTCACCCGCCTGATTTCAAGAGTTAAGATTCCATGAATGGAAAGAAAAGAAAAAGTGCAACTCGCCGCAAGCGGGAAGCGATCCTGAGCTGCAGATAGGGATTTAGCCCGCAGATGTACGCAGCAGTGGAATGCGTGCGACGTCAAGCTACCCAGTAACCGGATTGCACATTGCAGGATCTCGGCGCTAGAGGATTCCACCATTTTCGAAACAACATTGAACAGCCCTGCATCTAGTGCATCATGCGCGCCATCCATGTGCATTGTGATCCAATGTAATGCATCTGCCGCTTGAATCATATCACCTTGGTGCTCCGTATCACTATATGACGATGAGTCTGATCTACAGACTATCTGAATATGTGAACCAAAACGAACCGCAGGAAGGTGACAAGCTGTGCAGAGATATTCAATCCCACAATATCCGGAATAATATACTTGTGAGTTGCGAGAACTCCCAGCAGCCGGCACGTTTCTCTCCGGACCTGTTCATCCTGGGATTCAAGCAAAACCGTCAGGCGGGTCGAGCTCGCCTGTGTCACAGAACGCGCGCGCGCCATGAGGCCTAAACTTGAACGTCAGATGAGATAATAACTTCAACGCCTCCCGAATATCGATGTCCTTGTGGGAGCTGAGCAGGGATAAGGATAGCTTTCAAAACAACAGGTGTGAAACCCACTTTAGGAGTCGAGAACGAAGGCTGGTATGTACTCGTCGAACGCCAGGTATTTCAATAAGCTCCCAAACCCTTTCTTGAATCTTCGGCTTGGGTGATTGACGCAATTCCAAAACATGGTCTAACGCCTTTGCGTCAACCCCGGCGTGCAGGAGCTGGACCGTCTCAGCGAAGCGAGATAAGGCCATTAATGCTTCCTCAATGACCGCGTCATCTTGGTCACTGAATGGGGATGACTCAAGACCTGTTCAAAAACAACTAATCAAACTCACTGTAGCAGGGAGACCAGCAGCACAATGAATTTCGGTACCAAATTCACAGGCCCAGTGGCTTTCTTTAACCCAATTTCTAGCATGGTGTGGCATACCCATCTGCGAATCTCTTTGCTCTTTGAGTGGGTTAATGCAGATAGTACCGTCAGAGCAAGTTCTGCAGGTAGCCTACTGAACAAAGATAGGCATAGTGTTGGAGAGAAAAAATGAGCAATACTCACAGTAGCAGCGAGAACGGCCGCACAGAGGATTTAACTCCAAGATGGCTAGCCAAGTGAATTCGTGGTGTGCAAGGGTTTCCACAAGTTTGCGAAGTGTCTCCGCACCTTTCTCCTCGGTGATGCGAGCAATTCCAAGACATGGTATATCGCATTGTCAATTAGGGCCTGAACACCCAGCGGCCAACGGCCAATCTGAGCGAGTGTATGACCCGCGGCCTCTACAACTTCATCATTATCGTCCCTGAAAGGTTTACAAGATGAGAGCGGTACTCTTCGATCCATGGTTCGAAAACTCGCCATAAGAGAGATATTAGGTGCATACAGGTGTTGATGTGGAGAGTTTTTAACGCAGTGGATTCGTGCTGAGCCAAACTTCCAAACACCCCGCACGCCGCTGCTCGTAGTTCTTTCGTCGGTGATTCCAGCATTTTTGTTATTTGACCCAGAGCGATCGAATCATCGACTATTGAGTGCGCGTCATCTTCCTCCAGTGCCGCTCTCCTCTTCAACTCCACCAGGGATAGCGGCTTTTGTTGATGAAAATACATAGTCATGCCTACGAGTTTGTTCAGCGCGAATTATGACGACTGGACGGTCACTCACGGAAGATAGCTCGAGAAAATATACTCATCTCGCTCGAAAGTGGTGAGCCGCGACTCGTCTCAATCCGTCCTAAAGCCTGACGGTCATGCATGCGCCGCAGGAGCGGCTTTGCCATTGCATGAAGGTTGAGTGTCGGGCCCCGCAGTCCAGGATTACTGTCAGACCACCAGCTATGGATGCTGGTATGTGTTTGTTGGCGAGCCAGGGGCAGCATGGAGGAAGGAGGAGAAAGATGTTGAAGGATTGCATCCGAAGCCTCCATTGCCAATGCACTGCCCTGTGGCTGATTGATTAAAGAATCAAGATGTATGGCAACGTAGAGTGAGTTGCTGATGATACTTTAGTACAAGCGGAAGTACAAGTACCTCATTCTGTCAGTGCGTGTAGAGAATACCACCATTGAGGGTATTTCACAAGTTGAGACCGGCTCGCGTGTATCGGGAAGGAAGGAATCACTACTGCGAACGTATGTTGAATTCGATTGGTTTCAACTTCGGAGTCATTGGGCCGAGAGTGGCCGAGCTTCGGCATGTATCCGGATCGAGCACCAGCCGGGCAATTGCGCTGATCGCCGGCGTGTCCGGAGGGCTGCAGTGATATGAGCGTAGCAACCGGCTTATCGGCAGTGATCGGCATCAGCTGATGGCGGCATCCACTGGCGCTACAGTGGAATCCACCGGCGGACGCTGGATTCCTCCGAAAACCCAGTGGCAGAAACCCCACTGGATACCATCGGATTTCGTTGGTTTCCGGTGGTTCTCGTCTGGTATATCTGCCTCAATTCTCACCTCTGTAGTTGCTGCTGAAACGTTGAAGTCTCATGCCACGGAATCCTGAACATCCTTACACTGCTTGTAAATTGGATGCAGAGCCCACTGTATGAATTTCCCCTTCGTAGACTTCTAGCAGCAAACACCCTTTTGAGGCTAGTCACCGAGGATATAGTTTAACTTTGCGGTTCAATGGCGGTTCAAAACTTGAACCATGGTTGCAATAATCAATTGGAGGGCCGCCGGCGCTTTTTAAATGATATTTGCACCTTGATAGAATTGTTGTGTATGGTTTTTAACAACCAAAGACCTTGCTGACGAATCCAGCGCCTTCCGGCGGAAACCAGTGGAAACCAGCGAGAGGACGGTAGGACGGTCCGCCCGTTACTGGTCGCGATTGGCGGGCCTCAGTGATCGACGCTGCAAACACCGTTCGGCAGCGGCCGCCAATAACCACCGGTGGCCAGCGGCGGCCGCCAGCGAGCTTGTTACCTCAAGCTCCGGGCATATTACTCAAGGGTTGGTTGACTTTTGGTTGAACTGAAGGAAAAGCAACGAAAATCACAAATCTACCAATTACTTCGTCCCATAATTTCGCATCAGGTGCGAGAAACCGGAAGATTTACGGTGCCGTCGTGTCGACGCTGATATTTTCTTAACCCCAATTTGAGTCGCGAATTCAGAATTACACATTCTTTCTTCTTCCCGATACTCACGGACCTTCAATTCAATGGTACTTGGCGCGATTCATTGGTCACAAAGCGAATAAAATCTCAAAATCCGACTATGGAATGCATATGATCGAATTATCGAGAAAGTACTAGTAGCCGCTTTCAGTCAAGTCTCACTCCCTCCTCCTCCTGGGTGGCCGGTACATTTTTTCGCCATATTCTGTTTACGGTCTTGATTAGAACGCAGCGAGTCGAAATTGAATTGGCAACCTACATGGCAAGGTCGCTCAAGAGGAAATCATCCGGTGCATTTTGACTCTTCGCTGCCTTCCCTGTTTATGCCGTGGTGATAACACAGAGTCAAAATTGAATCGGCAACCCACTTGATGAAAAAATCGCGAATGAACGACAGGCCTGAGGCTTCACTCTCAAAGTCCAATGACCACCCACATGTACACGGGCGCGGAACGATGCCTGCATTAGCATTCTGCGAGCGCACCATTTTACACCTAACATATCTCATTGGGTACTTCCTCATCGTCATGTTCCGGCTCCTCGTCGACACCGCATTATCCTCTGGGTACCGAATCAGCTGTATACAGAAAGCACATATTTACCCAACATTTCAGGGCTTTAGAGTCGGGATTGACATTCTTCTGAGCCTCAAGTTGTACTGGGGGTCCCCCATCGATCGAGCCTTGTCGGTTCTGCGAAGTCCTTTCCTGGTAAGCAGTTCCAACACCACCTCAGATGCCGCTCTCAATCCAAGTACCTCAATACTGACCCGGTAACTCTCAAGAGGGGACTTAAGCTGTGCCGTAATCGCTTGGGTTACGCTCGCCCCCTTTTCGTTGATATTACTTTTGGGCCGTAAGCATTGTCAATGGGAAGTGGCTAAAACTCGGAATCGGGGAGCATACATGTGGATCTCCCTGCAGTGCTTGATTGCCTTCTCGGGGTCCTTCCTTGATTATGATTGTGCCTATACCACTTCTCAATCCTTGCGTGGATAAGTTTGTTCTGCGCCGTCGACACCATAATAAAGGCACGAGTTATATCCGACTGGTTGGTGAGAAGCCGAGTCCTGAGTGGGTGTATGTAATATAGTACGCTGAGATCGGTTCAGTTCATATACCTCCCCAGCTCGCCACATTCGCCACAAGGACAGTCCGAATCAGTTACAACATCTCATGGCCAGTCAGTGCCACATCCGAGCGTGATTTCACAAAAGGCCGCCACTCGCCACTCGCCACATTCGCTTAGCTTGGACCCTGTCAGTGTTCCGAGACTTTACTGAATGTGGCAAGACACCCAAGAAAAAAGCGAAAAGCAAACGCAGCGAGTGTGGTTGAATTCTTGATCGGATTCAACTTCGCCGAGAAGGCCGAAATGCGCCCTGCAACAACGAGCGTTGGGAGAATGTAATCTCTGGGCAAATTTTAGGTCGATCGCCAAAATTGCTCTGCAAATCGAGTCCCAAAACGTTCAAAAGGAAAGTCCATGCGTTTTTACTCACTTGTAACGGAGTCCCAATTATTAATAGGGCCTACAACCCGCTAGAAACCGTATCGAACGCATATCCGTATACGGCCGTATTTTACCCGTACTGTACCGTACGTGAGAAAGGGCCCACCGTATGTACCGTATTTGGTCCATACCGTATGCGATACGGACGGTGAAGAACCCTATACACAAGTACATGTTGTCAGCGATAGTGTGAGTCCTTTCGAGCTCCAATCACTTACCGGTGTGCGACGAAGTTCTTGTGCATAAATTGGACGCCCTGGTCAGAGCGTAAAATTCAGACCATAGTATGAACAAAACGACTCGAACTGACCTCAAAGATTTGCCGAAGAAAGTCGATAGCCTCACCAAATGTATCGAAGTGAGGATCTTCGTATTTCCGCAAAAGCGGTATTACAAGCTTAAGGATATGTCTGTAACCATAAGTACCCGACGAAGCATATGGCCATTCTCCGCCAGTCAAAGTACAGACTGCGCCAGTAAATGTTCCTGGGCCGGAGGATACCCATTTGAAGAGGATTCGTTGCCAAGGTATCCCCTGGTTTGGCCCCGACGGCCGCAGGTAATGTCTGCCGGAGCCCTGGCCGGAGTATCGGAGTCCCATCACTGCCGTTCAACGGCCTCGACCCGAAGGGGTATTTTTCAAGAGGAAATGACAAAAAATAGTTCGAGTCGGAAACGCAAAGCTGCGAAGAACGGCTAAATTCATTTTATCACCTCTACTTACGGAAAACAGAGTACTATCGCGATCAAAAATTTGGAGGTATGAAAGGTACGTAATGTGTGTCGTTCACTCGAACGAGAGGATGGCATCTATCATGATGCCGAGCCGTTGAAACAAACTGTACACCAAGCAGCTGGGATCGCGACTTGGTTTCGCATCCTTGGCATATTCGAATGTATCCGCTTTCCGGGTGGGCTGTAGGTTATGTTCAGAGAAAAGTAAAGATTGCTGAGCGCGCTAACTCACTGCAAGTTAAACAGACCCAGTACCGGGGGTTAGTTGATCCCTTACAGCAAATACAATGAAAAGGGGAGGGCTCTTCATCTTCGCCCTCGTTGTCATCCGATATCTCGCTGAACTTGTTTGAGCCCTGTGTTTGGGATCGGCGCAACAGTGGGGCTACGAAAGTCTTGTCCGCAATCTTCTCCTCGAACAAAATATGCTGTGAAGACTTGTCGCGGTTCTCCCGAGGGGTCATGGCATTGTCAGTAAAATCTTCTTCGTTAGATTTCTCCCGGGCCCCCAATCGAGTATCGACCCAGTCAGAGGAATTTTGACCCTCCGACTTGAAAAGTACTGAGGAGCTGGGCTCGGGACCTCGAGTGGGTGTTGGCGTGGAAGCTTCCAAGTTGGTGGTTCCTTCGTCGTCTTCGAATCCGACGAGGCCACTGGAGAGGGAGCATGTACGAGCACTGCGGGCTGTGCGGCCCGGGGGTACCATTACACGAAGGCCGGCGCCCGGGCCTTCGTGTGGTTCGCCAATGAAGGAGTGTTGCCGGGGAGTAGAAAGAATTGCGAGGGCTTTGCTGCGGAGCAAGAGAAACTGTCGGCTGGTAGTGTAACGATGCAGTCGTAGAATACGGTGACTGGTTGGATGATGAGTTGTGTTTATATCCACACACTCCTCGCAGAATTCGACACTGGCACACAGTCGAAACAAAAGTGGCGAATCCCAGGGACGACCCTTCGACGACACTTCGAACAAGAGATATTCCTGGACACACTTTCAGGGGGTAATCCGATGGGTAATTGCGAGCACTTACCTGTGCAAGGCACAATCTGTTGTTCTCGCCACGTATCGAGAGGTGCGGGCTTCCCACGGAGTCAAGGAATACAGTAGCGTTTGAAGCTCAACCATATCATCCTGATCTAGTTCATGCAGCAGATCGCGACGACGTGTTAATTCCGCGCCTCGGCGCATCCCCTCGATGTTGGCGACAGGAAGAAGACCTCGCTTGATACGAGTGACATTCCGTTTGAATGCCAACTTGAACCGAGCGAGCTTCCACAAAGAATGTGCAGTCCTGTCGCCCTCTATTTGCAGCACTGGCAGCCCCGAGTCGTCTATTTGCAGCACCGTGACTGGCAGCCCCGAGTCGTCTTTAAGTCGATAAACCCATGGAGGCAGCTGCTGCAGAACAATTTCTCCCTCGAATTGACCCGGGGGTACAAAGGAATTCCTCCATTGCCCCGAAATCCAGGGCCAGGACTGGTTGCTGTGCGGGCCTGTGTGTATTTCGCCTTCCAACCAGAACGCCATCGCAGTCTGCTTGTCCGCAACGGGATCATCCGGGATACCGATTAGGGTCAACGTGAGCTTGTTTCCGTTGTCTAGAAGTTTCCCTGACACTTTCAGGGTTCCGGCGCAATAGCTACCGCGTCCCTCCAGATCGTCCGAGACGGGAGGTTGGAGATAGAACTGAACCATTCCGCAAGGGGCAACTAGTCTTTTGTTGTGGTCTTTGTCGGAATGGTGGAACGTGAAGTGTCCGGTCCAAAACCCGCATATGCTCGATTTTGGGCCGGTTAGTATTGAATTATTGGTATTGTTCGGTATGTCAGGGTCAATTTCACTGGGTGCCGTATATTTAAGGATAGGTTTCCTTTCGGTCCCCACTGCCATCGTTGGCAGACGTAAGGTATTGACGGTCAATTTCTTCATCCGACAGCTCCAGCAGACTAAGAATGTCTGTGTCGCACAAATCTTGTCTAGAATGAATCTTGGAATACTAGAATAGCGTCAGAAGGAGATAACCCCAATTTGTACGTCGCACTGACTATTCCAAAAGCAAACTTCGAAAATTGGTTCGTAGCATCGGTGTCGGTAGGAGATCGTTGCAGATAAGACGCTGGCAGAGTTTGAGAAAAGAAAGCAATATACGAGATCATAAAACACATACTTTCAATGTTATCCATGCGAATCTGAGCGCTCTCAAGGATGTGTTTGATGGAATTAACGCAAGATGTCAATTCATATCGGTCGAAAATCACTTCACGGGCCTGGTAGATGGTTTCGAGATGTCGCTTGAGAAGAAGGTACAGGACGGGGAAGAGATTCTGAAAATTATATCAGTGAATACTTTCAACTCATTCGACCCAATCCGAGCACTGACTCTTTCAATTTGGTGACGACCGATGATAAGCGAAACCGTATCCAAGCCGTCGACTTCATATTCCAGCAACCCCAAGATGTGCTCCAAACGCTTTTCTTCTGCATTCTCGTATGCCAAGAACTGCTCCTCGAGATTGGGGTCCAATAATTCAGTAGGTTGCTCAAGGAGACCAGAATTTTATCGAGATCGTGTATTCCATCGAGGTATTCAGCGACAAGGAATCGATTGGCCGACAGAATAGATTTTTTGGACTTTGAACTGGTCTTCTCGAACTTGAACCCCTCCACGAACTTGTGCATCTTCTGGAGAATCTCGCAAATCTTGGATCGATATTTCCACATGTTCCAATGGGATCCTGTACTCGGTGTGAGACATCATCGAACGAGGATATGGCCAAGACAGACCGAGAATCCAATATGCTAGCCATTGCAAGATGCTAGGGTGCCAAAGATCAGAAGTAGTGAGGACAAGAACGCGATACAACTTACCTCCAGCCTTCCGGACACGCAGAAGTAAACTCGTTGACTTCCCATATGCTAACGAAACCACTACCATCTCCGTCGAATGCTTCCAGGATTTTTGGAACATTTTTGAAGGTCAGTAAATCCAACAGCCATTTATCTTCTGTTCGGGATTTTGCTAAACGGAGCAGCACTTGCTTCAGAGCAAGGCGTTGGTCGTCGACGGTAGCCCCTTCCGGGGATGCTTTATTGAGGTGCTCTTCCATTTCAGTGGGTTCGTAATATTGGGCCATGTAATAGTCGTGCAGATTCAGCACGAACTCGCGGTCGGGGACACTGAGTTTCCAGCCCTGTATTGGAACAAACACGTCAAGCGACGAACTAATTCGGGAAAAAATCAGGTAAATAACTACACACCATCTCCTTCCAAAGTGCTTTGATTTGCTGCCGAATAAACGTGAGCATTGGCTGTCGAGCAAAAAGAGAGAGAAACACTACCGGGTCTTGGACTCTATCGTGCGGGCCCTTTCGAAATTCTGCCGATACCCTAGATACCACGCGGTTACTTTGTCGAACGATGGTATGTTCCAATGCCTCCAATTGCGCCTGTTGAGCGAGGAATTTTCGAGTGAAAATTTCCATGTTCTTTCGCAGGCCGGTATCTACGTCCTCAGCCATCTCCGCCCTTAGGGTGGTGGCGACAGCTGTCGGGGAAAGTGCTTGTGGGCGGGTGGCCGGCCACAAGTCCTCCGACTGGTGGAGGACGTCCCTTGCCTCAGAATGGATGTTTCGGATTTCGCGGCATTACTGATGGGGGTTCGACGGGGTGCGTAAAATACCCTGTGTCGGCCCTTGAAACCCAGCAAGTCCTAGCGATTTGAGACTATCTTGTCTCGACACAGGTTGTGATTGGTCGAAGCTCGAGTTCCTTGACTTCAATCCTAACGGGTGGTACGCGCCCGAGTCAGAACTATCTGCCGGAGAGAAGGGCCGGGGAACAGTCTGAGGATTTGGGGTATACTGTTGATAGTTGTCGCGGTGAAGGTTTGCGGCGGCTGGTACGGCGTCGTAGAAAAGGGGAGAGGAGACCGGACGATTTGGGTCGGTGCTGGTGTCATATGTGGCAAGCGAAGTTTGGGGCGTATTGTCAGATTTCGGACTGGGAAGATGCAATATAAGTAATCCTAATCGAGGAGTAGAGAAACGCGAATACCCTTGAGTCATTGAAATCAGCTCATCCATGATTTTCTCGTCAGTAAGACATGCATCTGCGCCACGGTCGCGGATGAACGTCAAGACTTTCTGCTCTAACGGTGAATGTAATCGCTGGAGTAATATCAGTGTTTTGATATGCTCCTCGGTCGACTTGGCTTTTTCCTGCACGAAGGATATGCCTTCACTGGCGGAGTGCACGCGGATCGTTGTAAGAAGTAACATCTTGTGGTCGAGTTCGCTCTTCCGTGTCTCGAACGTGTCGATGAAGTCACTGAACCGTTGATCATAGATTGGGCTCTTGAATAATTGTCCTATAAAAATCACGTTCAGTAGGACGAAGCAAATCGTGAAAATACCCCATTACCCAGGAAGGATGTCTTCGAGTATTTATCGCACAAATTACCGCAATTTTCGATATCTTTAGCAATGGTCTGACACAGGTCAGATAGCATTCCTCGGACGGTGATCCCATCTTCGAGTCTGTGGTCGGGCTTGATTATTCGCAGCCTAGGCGGATAATGAGGCGAGTGATAAAACAGGTGCAGATTCGAGTACGCACTGTACAAAATCGCACATCATCTCCTGCATCTTCACCCGGAGGGCCAGGATATTCGCATTGTTGGTTTTACGCTTGAGTCCCAGGCTAATTACGGCTTTGAAGGCAAGTACGGCGACTCCGATGAATGGATGGAGCCTTTGCACCTCGTCGAGGGCTTTCATCAACAGCTTGCTCGACTCGGTGAGTGTTTTCATCTTGTCTTTCATATCTACAATGGCGGCGGTCGCAGCGGCGGCGGAGCTCGCGAGTCCATCGCTGTTGTTTTTCATCGAATTCTGACGCGGAGCCGGTATAGGCAGACGACATCTCGGCAATACGTTCGTCTTGACGAGTGTGAACCTTGAATGCCAATCCAAGAACAGGACGAATAGGCGGGATGCTTACTGAGGCTTTGCCCGCTTTTTCTGGTCTGGTGGAGAAGGATGGGGCCCAGGATGACTCGTCTGAGACGGCTTCAGCTTGTTGTCAGGCTTGGGGTTGGGGGGCACAAATGTAGATCCAAGCATCGTGAGCCAGCAGTAACTTCAGTTGACAGTAGGAAAGGTGAAGGACGCAGGGGGTGGTTGTTGTTCGTAACGTACAGAAAACTGGGGATGCCTTGTATAACAAGGTGCTATTTGTATCCCTTTCCATGGAATCGCATCAAATTTACACCAAGACGGAACATGTGGACACCGACGGTTCTGGTCATGAATCAAAGATCATGACAGCTTGAGCGCTTGAACCGAATGGCTGTGAAACAATGAAACCGTGTCTTCACAAAGTAGATTTGGTGTCGAAGTCTGAAGAGACCGAAGAAGTCGCAGTCGTATTGTGATGTTAAGGGTCATCGAAAAGGCTGGGAATTTAACAGTTGGTGGAACAAGGGAAGACTGGACTACAAGAAGCAGGCGCTTGCACACCGCGTCAGAATATCAGAAAGCGCCACTAGCTGACAAAGAGAGTAACAGGCTTACGGACAAAAGTGCCAAGTGCTTGCGCGTTTCGCATTGCCTTGTTGTTAGAGCAAAGCGGTGTGTGTGTGTGCAAATTTTAACCCCGACCCGAACTGTTAACGCCCTTAAAATTGTGAAGGCGATCTGACGAGGGTGACACGGAGACTTCCTCGTTTTTTTGGGCAGCCGAACTTCATCCTCTTTCTGGACCCGAGACAGGCGGTAAAATTGGAGATGACACGAATCAGTTTGAGAAAACGCTTAAGATCAGTGCGTTTCTACAGCGGTGAGCAAATGTGAAAAGATATCTGCTATCTCATGGGAACCAGAGCAATCGTCGGTTGGATAACCCTTCTGGAGTGAATAATGTTGTTGAACCCAAGTCCAGAAGGTTCCCCGCCCATACGAGTTCCCACAAACCGTCCGAGATGGATGTCTGGTGTAATGGTCTTTCAATCGGGAAGACCTCGAAGAACGCTGGATTGAAAAAAAGTGAACTGGCGTACAAATGGGCCTGTACAGGTTCACCTCCGTCACCTCAAGACAGACACACCGACATTTGCCGCCGTCGTCTGTAGAAATTGTTTTTCCACGCTCTCATGTATCGCTGCAAAACCACCGCGCGCTCTCGGGAGTCGGCGGTTGACCGTGGACGTAAGCGCCTCGCCGGTGGGACACGTAGGTATGCATCGACGGTCGTCCGAGAAGTATTCGGCCCGCGCAGGTCTCCGGGACGATTTTCATGGAAAATATCCTGTGCTATCTGGAGGACCGTCGTCGCCGAGCGATGGTCTTCCATTCTGGCACGCTTTTGCCTCCAAGAATAATAGCCAATGGTGGAGGAGACTGACAGAAAACTGAGCGGAGTTTGAAATCGTTCATCTTATGGCCTTGACCACCCTCCACTACCCGGAATCTAAATCTAGGGCTCAATTGGAATCTATTCGCCCCGAGTCGTGTTACATAGGGGCAGAATCCCCTTGATTCCCCGGGAGGCCTGAGACCGTAAAGATATGACCTCGTTAGACCGTTCGATGGCCATTGGTGCGAGCTTCATCGCGCAAAATCGTACTTTGATGCATATTCTGGAGAACCTCGAGAAGACCCATCCCACTGTCGCTACTCTCATTCTTCCTTTCAAAGTTCTCTTTCTCTTGGAGATGCGACGCCGGACGAGTGAGCCGAAGGTCTTTGCCCTCCTCCTGAAGGTTCAAGACACCATGACGGTTTTCGTGCAGTATGTGCTGTCAGTCTCTCACCGTCCAAGAAACCCATTTATTTATAAGGCTCTTCACGCTGGTGCATCCAGATCAGCTTCGCGCCCCGGGCAACGCCGCCCTAGCGGAGCGTTTGTCGGGCGTCATCGCAAGTATGTCGGACGATGTCCGCAACTGTGGTAACCTTTGCTCCCAGTACTACGAGCAGTCTTCTATCGGTATGTGAATCTTGGCCGTGTCAGTTCGCGCAGTTACAGTGCCAGACAGGCAAATATATCAACAAGGATAAGTTTCACAACAAACTTGAGGACATGGGGCAACAATTCGAGGAACGGCGCCGCAATCTGGAAATGGTACTGTTACTGGCAGCCCCCGCTCGTCTCGCAACAGACCCTGCCCCACCGCCCGCAGATGTGTCGACCGATTCGATTAATCCTCGAGCACTAGGATAAATCTACCTCAAAACGTGTCTGTGGAGGTCATTCGCGTGTTTTCCTGCTCCTTCAAATGGTTAAATGGCCGCTTTAATAGAGTCATCTCGACAAGCAGCCGCAGTCTGCTGCGTCCCAGGGTCCCCTCAGCAACGAAATGGGTCTGGTGAATGCTTTCTTAAGCAGCCAGGAACAGCGAACAATGCTCTTGGCACGAGTAAGTCTCCGCCTGCCATCTCGATGATGCATGCCTGAACTTCTTCTCTGCAGGATTTGCCTGGTAGTGAACTTCGTGACGCACTCCGCTTCAGCGAACAGCACATTTGCACCTGCCTTCTGGCCATCCTCGGCTCGCGCGAGGCAAAAGACGCGGCCATGCTCCTTGAAGGCACCCGTGCCCAGGTCTTCCTCGACGCGGCTCAAGCGGTGCGTGCCATATTCTCGAAATCTCCCGCTTTGCTGATGTAGGCTGCAGGTTCTCGACAGAGGGTCTCTACCAAGTGCCGACGATACGTCGCGGACTCGGCGGCTGATTCTCCGGCTCTCAGAAGCCCGCGACCAGCTTCCGTCGTCGCTTTTCCTGACCGGCGTCACCAACCACGACGACCATCCGACGTTCGCCGGTGGCTTTGGCGACGTATACCGCGCGTCGTTCGAGGGAAGTACAGTCGCCCTCAAGCGAATTAGGATGTTCCAAGCCGGTGCAGACCTATCACAGAGTCGTCTGGTAACGCTTCTTTCCTTGTTCTTTGTTCTTTGTTATTCTAATTTCTTGCTCATACATATTCTACAGCAATTCTGCCGCGAGGCCCTGGTGTGGCAGACACTGCGTCACAAATACATACTCCCGCTCATTGGCGTCGACCGCGAAACCTTCCCGTCGTCATTCTGCATGGTGTCCGTCTTGGATGCAGCATGGTACCATCCTGAAATACCTAAAGGAGCGCGGACGCGCTGACGTTCCCAAGATGGTGAGCCCTTCGACCCGACTGCAGCGCTGGCCTCACGTTGTCGCAGCTCCTCCAAATAGCAGAGGGTTTAGCGTATCTGCACTCAATGAAGATTGTGCACGGCGACTTGCGTGGGGCGAATATCCTCATCTCGGATGATTGGACTGCGTGCCTCGCAGACTTCGGTCTGACGGGCGTCGTCGAAGACCCCGCCTCTACCACCGGCGGCGCGCTTACGTCCACGGCCAACCATGCGGGGAGCCTGCGGTGGTTCGCCCCAGAGCTGATAGCCCCGACCTTCTTTGGCTGCGAGCGGTTTGTGCGGACGACGGCGAGCGATGTGTACGCGTTCGCGTGCGTCTGTCTTGAGGTGAGCTGGATCGGTACCGCCTGCTTGGTCGTCTGCTCACTCTCCTACAGCTGCACACGGGCAACCCACCGTTCTTCGACGTCTCACCGGACGTCGCAGCCATGCTGAAGGTGGTGGCTGGGGAACGACCGTCGCGGCCCGCATCCATCTCGGACGATATGTGGGACCCTCATAACAGCTGCATGGGCGCAGAATCGTCTTGACCGACCTAGTATCGAGACGATTATTGAATCTATGAAACGCCCCCCGGAATCAGAAGATGGATTTGGAGAGATTAGCTAACGATATCATGTAGCTCTAGACACTCACCCTGGTAAATCCACTGCAAGAAATTCGTATGGCTAGCTCATCCTTACTTCCTTGTAGTTCCTGTGAAGGAAATCTTGTAACTTTTGGCCGTCGACCCCCATCGATGACAAACTCGCATGCTCAGACCTTTTTTTCCTCCTTCAGCGTCTGGGTAGGGCATTATAACCGTTTTTCCGTCGTCGGCAAACAATAAGGTCGATATTCGTCACCTGACCTGCCCCTAGATACCAACCCATCAGACGGCATGTCACCATCATGACAGGCCATCCGATCGGTAGGGAAAACAGCCCGTTGTCTTACCCGCCAGGAGGACCCTCCACTAGCTCTCCTCAAAGACTTGAAAATTCCAGGTGAGTGCCGGGAGTCGGCCCTCGGACATCGCCGAGCGCATCAGCCGCATCAATCCCCGGGTGTTACCGGTTCCCGCATCTATGACTGACAATATGCCATCAAACTGCCCATCACCGCCGCCCGCTAGTCATTGAGCGCGCTGTCACGCCCGCTCACTCTCCTCGGACATGGCCGAGCGCATCAGCGCCATCAGTCCCGAGGTGTTACTGGCCGTGATTTGAGTGAGCCAACATTGCTGTGACATATACTCTGCCCACTGCCGCTGCCCCTACCCGCTCTGCCCGCTCTCTCCCTCCCACCAACCATCGGAGCTGCTAGCCATGTGTTCTCAGGCTTATTCCGCCATTTTGATGTGCTCTTACCAACCTCTGGATGTAACCCGCCCTTTCAGACTCACCCACCCGCGCTACACATTGTCTGCCCGCCAGTGCGCATCAAAATCATTGCTCTAGACCCGGTGATTAAGCGAGAACGATACGCGCAATGTGTGCCAAGATGAGACCGATGCATGACACCGGGTATTCAGGGCATCGGGTAAATCATTGTGCCCCTCGAAGTCGCCGTTGTACCCTCTCTCTATGGCCAAAGGACTTTCCAACGGGTCGAAGGTTCGCTATGGCCGGGGACCGCACAAGAATCGCACAGTCCTTCTGAACAAGACAAGCACACAGCAAGCTGCGAGCCAGCGCAAAATTAATCGCCAATTTCAAGGTATTCTTCCTGCTTGAATCCCTATCTACTTACTGATGAACCTCTAGCTCTTACTGCGCTCCAGCGTCAGGAGGATGTGGACATGGAAGATGTTGCACTCCATCCTAGCGACTACATCAATCTCGAGGATAACGACATGGACAATGATACATGGGACTCACCAACGGACCGTGCCTCCTCCCACATCGCCGAGGAGACTTTTCTTCAGAGTAGGGCCGGGGGCGAAGCTATTTTCCACCAAATGTTGGATGGCCTCAGGCCCGGGTATGTAGCATTCCTATTTCACCCTACTATCTTGTGCTCATTCATCGAAAATAGTCGTGGGGACCCTCGCGTGCGTAACTCGCGTCTCCAGACACAGATTGATGCATGGGCAGTGCAACTGCCTTTGCTTGTCGATGCGTACCTCGAATACCGCTACGAAGGTCCAGCACCCGTTGATAAGAACACGAGCTGGGTACTGGAGATCATATCATTGTCAGGTAAGTCTTTTTTTTTTCGTTAATCGAAATCTTCATTAATTTATTACTGTGGTATAGAGAAGGGCCTCAAGACATTTTCCCATCCCCCAGGGACTTCGCGCGCGAACGCGGCCTTGATCAAGCACGGCTATATTGGCGCATCACCCGAGCAGCCCGTGCTCGCATTCCCCCTCCACTTATTCGAGGTTTATCGCCAGCAGCATCGGGTCTGCCCCCGATATAGTATGGAGGCACTCGCAAGGACTCTGCAGCATCTGCACCTGGTAGGCTTTCTTCTTTCTCTGCAATAGCTGCCAGCTAAGACCTAATCAGGTCCCGCGCCGATCTTACCTGAGTGAGCAGCTCAGCTCTGCTTACGACGCATATCTGGCCATCATGCGTGAAGTTGATGCGCGCATCGACGCCGCCATGGGCCGAACTGGGGACTGGCATTCACAGAATGTCTGCCCCCCGTGCTTTTACAAGACGGACGGCGAGCCCCATCTCAAATATAAATTCCTTGGCACAATGGACGGGAATAATTCCCTTAAGCTCGTTGATACTCCATTTCGTCCCGGACTCCGCCCCGACAACCGCCAATCAACATCTCCGCGCTGGATCACACCCGAACAAGTAGATGTTTACAAGGACGAAGTCGCGATAGCGCAGGCTAAGGTATGCAACATAAACATTTTCAACACTATCTTAGCACTCACCGGTGATTTCCAGAGGAGAAAAAAACCTACGGTCACGCCTGGTACTGCTGCAACCGCTGCCCCTTTACCTCCTCCCACAACCACCATCCCGACCACCTCCGCTACTCCCACGACTGCCGTGGGGGTTTCCCCGTCGCTTCCTCCCATGACAGAGAACACCGCTTCGGATGATGAAGATGACGACATTGCCTGGCTCAACATCAATGAGCTGGAGCCCGCCGAGGTCGCGGAACTCGAAGAATGCATCAATACATGCGTGGAGCGGTGGCGCGCTGCTGCACCCGAAGCAAGAAAGAAAATGTTCGCATTCTTTGCAGTGTCAGGGATTTTTCTGTCGGTGTGCCGTCATGGCCATGTCCTTGCCATGTGTGATATGATTCGGAGCGGCGAGCTGTAAGTCCCCATTCTTTTGGAGTACATTCCCACTTACCCGACGTGTAGCATGAAGTACCCGCTTGCCATAGTCCGCCGACTCCTTGACACTTACGGCGCTGATATTGGGCTCGGCTACGATATTATGTGCGCGTTCTTCGGAACACTACGCCGCAGCTCTCTGGGTGCCCGCGTCACCGCTCTCCGAATGCGCGGAGTCGTTCCATCTTTCCACGGGCATGCTCACAACCGAGAGTGCCAGCTTGGCTGGCATCCGCTCTATGTTGAAGGGATGGGAACCGAGGACTTTGAGGAGTGTGAGCGCACTTTCGCGCTGTCCAATAATTTGGCGGCTGTCACTCGGCTCGCATCCCCATTTCATCGCCACCAGCAGATCGAGGAGCACTTCAATTTCCACGACCTCGACAAACATGCGAGCTCCGGTATGTGCTTTTTAAATTAAATCTTTGTTAACGAACTGATAACAAAGAAACAGGCCGCTTCATATTCCAAAATTATCGCCAGGCCCTCGAGAAGCTAGATACAAATGCACAGCAACTCAGCGTCCTCGAAAATCGTACCAAAACCAGCGCTCAAGACTATGAAGATTTCCTCTTGGCGGAACGTGCGTACTTTGAGAGCCGGAAGAAGGAACCCGAGCAAGTATCGGTGACTAGTGACTATATGGACCTCTTGCAGAAGCTACAAGATGCCGTGTGCGTCAATAAATTCTCATTACATCACGATACTGACGATCTTCAGCCAAGAATCTGCTGCCGCGAAGAAGACATACGACCAGCTTGACCACTACAATCGTGAACCTCGGCTGGCAGAGGGCCGAGATCGCATTGTGTCGGCGCCGGTATCAAACCACTCATAATCGCGTCCTCGGAGTCGAGGAAGCTGTGGTACTATTTGAAGAAGAACATGCCATCGAGGATCGGTGGACCCCAGATTCTCGACAGTACAAAGATGCCCTTGTCATGTTGGGTGAGCGCAAGTATCGACGCGCGCTCGATCGACTTGAGTTGCTCGTTGTCAAGCGGCTCTTTGAGCTCACGAAGCTTGGGATGAGCAATATTGGTGCGTGATTCCCAACTCTTCCAGAAGCCGACTGAATGCCAAGAAAGGTTACAAAATGCGCGAGAAGCTGAGTAAGGCCTTGCGTACTAGAGCTGATGCTATCCGCACTGCTCTTGATCAGTACAATGCCGCTGCCGCTCAACTCAACCCTCCCCGTGAACGCCTCACCTGGCTTTCAGTGATCGACACTGTGTCACTCGCCGAGTTCGATCTCCTCCGTGATACCCGCACTGACATTCGTAGTGTTGCGTGGGCTAACCCGGTTAACCGCGAAGCTATGGTTCTTTACTTCGGCATCAAGCGCGCGAAGGAAGAAGTCTTACGGCTCAACGTGGAGATGCGTCGTCTCATCACGTTCATGGCCGATGACCACGTCGACTTGATCCGTGCCATTCGCGCCCATATCATCGTGAATCCCCACCTCGCACACGAACTCTCTCAGCGCTGGACTCACCGGGACCGCATTCACGCATCCATTGCTGCCCACCTCCGCAAAACGAGTCGACTACGTGGGTTCTCGGGGTCAATCTTTCCTGGGCTGCGAACTGGGCGGGATCCTATACTTAACGAGACAGTGCCCTTACCCAACTGGGCTGCTCAAGAGCTTGGTATCATGCAGCAGGTCTTCGAGGTCGAGGAACCTCCACAGGCTCAGCCTCGCATCGTAACGTCGACACAAGAATCAGATGACGAGGATGGGTGGGCTGCAGGGACCTCGGGCGCCGAAGATTTGGTTGTTACTTTGATGGAGAGGTTAAATACACTTGATACCGACGAATAAATAACGGTGATACATTTTCGGTGTAGGCGGCTAAGATTTGAGAACAAGCGCTCAAATTAGCGCCTTAATTCCATTGGTGCGGGCTGTGCGGTCGGTTGTCGGAAGTTTCCGAGCTGAACAAAACTTGAACGCTGAGAGCGCCGCTCATGTTGAGTTAGCTGATAGACAGTATCAATCGACCTCTAGCTTCGGTGTATATTCTATATCTGAGTTATAGCAAAAACGGGTAAGCGTGCATTTTCGTGTGAAGCATTCAATTCAAACTCCTGCCAAATTTAGTCTCTCAACCTGAACTCCGTTATACCAAACCGCAGGAGACCCCAAAAAATGCGTAAAAATGCTCATGGGGCAGACCTAGTCAGTAGGAACAACATTTGATAAAATTACAGCGTTAGATAAAGATGATGCTGAGATTTATGTCCTGAACCACGAAGCACGACACTTGAACGTACTTTACATACGAGAACTTACTTCAACTTGAACAGATTTTTGATCTCTCTTGAGCATAAGAGCTCATTTTCCCCAATGACCCCAATTCAAACGATATAATCCTAGTCTAGGATGTGTTCTCTACCTTCTCAAACCCGGAAGACTGGAGTACTTTGTAGACCCCCGGAAAAACCCCAAATACATCAAAAAAAAGTTGAAATTTAATGACTGCTCATTTTGGGATATGTTGTTACATTGGTCTAGACGATCTCAAATCCTAGCTCCCAGCTCTGTGCGGTTGAAAATCACGCTAGAATAAGCACATATATGTTTAGATACTGAACAGCAGTTCAGCCTCACTGCAGTCATTAACTGTTCTGAAACATTCCAAATGACGTCCAATACAGCCTCAATTATGAACGGAGCCACACCCAACACTCCAGAAATGTTGAGTGAACGACTGGACATTCAAATTCAAAATAACCTTACCTCAATGAATACTCGGTGAGTAAATTCGATTTAGGTACCAAACCTTCACAGACTGTTCGAAGAGATGAAATATCCAGTCATGGGAGGTTTCCAGGCTATGGGACACTTTGCGAGAACACCAGCACATGGATTTCGTTTGAGCTAGGGGCTAAGTGCCGAATTGATCGTGATCAATCTTGGAGATCTTGCCCGATGTGGACCAATCTGGTTCTCCCACCACCATGTCTCATTCTTCTCGCCCACGTTTCGACTGGGGCGTCGCTGGGATCAGTATACCCATACCCCATAGCAGGGATGGACAACCCCCTGGCCCTATTCCTCAAGAGTGGGACCGACTGTTTCTCTCTCCGCTTGGCGCCTACGACCTTCGGCGCAAACTTGGAGTTCTTCCGTCAGAGCCGGGAATTTTCATGCGGTACCAGCGCAATTTCGAGGCCGCTGACCTTGCGTGGCTAGCGACGGGTGCTAGTACAGACAATAAGCACAAACTCGACCGCAACAATACCTTCTTCCCCGAATTGGTGGCTCTGCGCGATTCGCTTCCCCTCGCAAAAAACGGGGGCGGAGAAATGCGCCGAGAGTTTGAAAAGAAGTTCAAGAGAGTTATTTGGGATCTCGTGCGTTCTATTTTTATTTTTCTTCTCATCTCATACGCTAAATAAACGACTTTTGGTTATTTAGGTCACTATATGGGACCGTGCGTTCGGTGGAACGACCCTCCTCCTCCATGCTGATGGGGCCACACCGCCGGGCATGCCAGTTCAGCCCGAGTACCTGAAGGCCTACGGGTACCTTCCGCCTCAGTTTGTGGGGGATGAGGCAGACACCCATGCCGCTCTCGCACACATCGCGCAGCTCTTCATTGAGCACATCAGCACCCGCACGGTGGACCGTTTCATGGAGGCTGGCCGGAACCATGGATGGGTGTTCACCCAGACCGGTCGCCGCCATACACCATTCCACCCGACACGACTCATCCCCATCCCCACCGGGACCGAGTACTTGTTTTGCGGGCGCCCAATGGGTTCATTGACTATGGTACAGCCGGCTACAACACCTGTTTCGTCAACCCCGCCTCCGCATGTGGCCGCACCACCCTACGATGACGACGAGTTTGGAGAGTTCTTCGCGGATGATGTGGACGAGGCACCAATGGAGTTCACTGATCTGCAGGGTCGCGTCTATGAGCTCGAACTGCAGCTCGCAGAAGAACGCAGTGCCCGTGAGCAGCTCGAGGCGCAACTCGAGACACAGGCCGAGCAGATGGCGGCGCTATACCGCCAGATCGAGGGTTTGCAGCGCCGTAATGGTAAGTTTTACTCGTAAATGATCCTTGAGGTACTCATAAATTCCTCTCAGCCCGTGCGACACCAGTACTGACCCCGACCCCATCCCGAGTACAGGCACCATCCACGCCGTCTCGTACCTCGCGTGGCGCTCCGTCCGTGCGCACACGCACGACATCGTCGATAACATCCCCGTCCCCTTCTCGTCACAGCAGCACTCTGATGCCTGAAGACATCGGTAAGGAGACGGCTGCTTTCCTCCGTGACTACCAGCTGGAGTCCCTCCAGAGCCAAATTGCCACCATTGTTCGTGTGCTGCCTGCGGTCCGGTATCACGAGGAGGTCAGCCGTATACAGATGCCGCCCGACCTGCGGCCGAGACTTCTCCTCGCAATGGGGAACGACGCGAGCAATCTGTAAACTTGCCTACCCCTTGGCGGAATTCATAACGTACATTTATCTTGTCCTCGCGTGCAATTTATTCTCGCTTTTGTTTCATGCGCTGGCGTTTGCCGTGAGAATCTAAACAGAATACTTAAAACATGTGAAGATGTCTTGTTTTTTCTCTCTCTTTCTTCAATCTGGCGAGTCGTACAGCGGATAATGCCCACTTCCTACACTACCATCGCTGCTGCCAGTCACCGGCATGTTCGTAATACAGCCCCCAAACCCCGTGTACCTCTATCGACAGAGGAGCGAACCAGAAAACGTGAGGAACGAGAGGAGCGACGCGACCAACAGGACCAGGCCGTGTTGGAGTGGGTTAGTGAGACGTTTGCCAAGGCTGACGAGCTCGCCACGCGCTTCAAACGCACCCAGCGCTATTTCCTCGATGTGTTATTCCAGGGCGGTGCGCATATGATAAACCACCAAGATGAGGTCAACCCCTACAATGCGTGGAAAACCGTGAAGGCTGCAGAGAGCCGCGAGGGTAAGCATGTTCTCGTTCGCATTTTCGATGCTGATTTGTTTTTTTTTGATCAGCTGGAGAAGAACTCACCCCGGAACAGTTTCACGAGCGATACATCGACGAATACCGCAGCCTTACCGAGGAGGAAAAGAAGGTTCTGAAAGATGGCCACACGATTGTCCGAGATCGTGTAGTCAAGGTCCGCCGTGACACACCTCGCGGCCGTATTCAAGACTTGTCCAATATTGTACGGAATATGCAGATGCTTGTGAGTACCTGGCTTTTTACGGGCAGTTCTGCGACTGAATCATGCCTTAGCTCGTTGGCCTTAATAGTCGTGTCGGCGCAGAGGGTTTCTTTTGCATCGTACGGAACAACACCGATTTCCACATCAAACCTCAGTGGTACTTCACATCGCCCGAGCTAGAGGACTACATGCGCATTGCAGCGAGGAAGACTTGGAATACGGAGGAGGTGGGGAGCAAACTCGAGGCCTTTGCGATCGCGGGATGCGATGTCATGAGTATGTAACATATTCATTTTCATTTTCCAAATACTGACACCTACGACTAGATCTTTTGCGTACCTCAAAGCAGAAGGCAGATTACATCAAGCGCGAGATCCGCGATGAAGTGAGGCGCAAGTTACGTGCGTATCCGATATTTGACACTGCACTCATGTTGTGCTGACTGTCGATAGACGCGATCACCGGACGTGACAACATCGAGATGCAGTATGTCAATTATGAGGAGGACATTGTCCTCGCGCACGGCGTCAAGATGGTAGGATGGACGATGCCCCAATTCAAGAACCCGAGCGAGCTTAGCACGGCGCTTGCACCACTTCAAGAGCTCCTCGCCGCGTTGAAGGCAGACACCTGCACGTTCGTCAAGCTGACGGCTCAGGAGCGCATCGACCGCGAGAAGAAGTACGAGGACGATGTTGCCGCTGGCCGCCGCTTGCGCAAGCAGCGCGAACGCCGTTCCGACTTTGGAAAGAAACGCAAGGCCGCGGAGGGCAGCATAGGCGAGGAAGAACCGATGGGCACGGGCACCGGAGGTATGTGACATGCACAGTTTCATGCTCAGGGACACCGCTCATGCTATTCAGGCAACAACGAGAACGACAACGGCGAGGACAGTGACGACAACGACATCGCACCCCCTCCTGCGAAGCGCTCCAAGCGGGCCCCTCTAACAGAGGTGCAGCCACCACCTCGCACCGCCCCCGCTAAGAAAGGAGGTGCTACGAAGAAAAAGCCTGCCGCGGCAGCCAAGAAGACTCCCGCTGCCAAGAAGGCGGCTGCCCCCTTGCGCCGTGATGACGATGTCACCCGTGGTGTCATCGCCAAGATGCGCGCTGAGCAAGCGGCGCGTGTCAAGAGCCGCCCCATCATCATGTCGGATGATGAAACCGACCCTGAGCCCTATACCAATGCCGGCTTGGGCAGCGCCGCTGCTGCTGTTCCCGCTAATGGTACCACTGTCTCCACCAATGCTGCCACCATCCCCGCAAATACGGTTGTCGCTCCCACTGCCACGTAGTTATTCTGTACACTTGGTATCCCCAAGCACAAAATATATGTTTTTTTTTTTTTCATTAATTTGAATGAGTCTTTGTTACATGTGCTCCATCTCTTGAGTGAGCGGGGCGCGGCAGCGCACGAGTGGGCGGTGATGGGTGGTTTGATGGCGTGTTGAATACCAGTCACACAAGCGGGAACCGGTAACACCTCGGGACTGATGGCGCTGATGCGCTCGGCCATGTCCGAGGGGAGTGAGCGAGCATGGCAGCGCGCTCAATGACTAGCGGGCAGCGGTGATGGGCAGTTTGATGGCATATTGTCAGTCATAGATGCGGGAACCGGTAAAATCCGGGGACTGATGCGGCTGATGCGCTCGGCGATGTCCGAGGGCCGACTCCCGGCACTCACCTGGAATTTTCAAGTCTTTTGAGGAGAGCTAGTGGAGGGTCTTCCTGGCGGGTAAGACAATGGGCTGTTTTCCCTACCGATTGGATGGCCTGTCATGATGGTGACATGCCGTCTGATGGGTTGGTATCTAGGGGCAGGTCAGGTGTATTCGTGGAATATTGCATCACATCAACCAAACACCGGTACACACGGACCCATAGTTCCGCGCTTCGATAAGTTGTACTGTACCATTTCGTTCAATTCGTGTGTCACGTGTCACAGGCCCCCAAATCCACGAAAATTTTCGTGTATGTCACGGTTCACTGAGGCCGACCACGAACTTGCCAAAGAAGTCACGCAATGGCGCGAGTTTGCCAAAAAAACACCAAAAAATCCGATTTTTTTTCTTCAGCGGTGCCTCGCCGTGCTCGTTGCCATGGTACTCACAGAACTATCATCAACCTGGTATATTTGACGTATTTGAGTCCCTGCGCTCACTACTAACACTCAACACATCACCGAAATCCGAGGCTGAATTATTTTGTGGCTGGTTGAAGAAAGTAGGTATAGTGCTGCTGGCATATAGGTATAAAACCTTGCTAAAAACCCCATAAATCCTTACACTGCCAACTGAAAAAACACGAATTTTTTTCCGTGTCACGGTCGGTGATAGTCTCTTATAAACAGACGCTATAACATTATCAACTTGTACCTCATTTGTTATAGGTCGGTGAGGCCAATCCACGAAAACCAAAATTCGGTTTTCGGTAATAAGATACCGTGTGACACGGGCTCGCCGTTCCGTGCGTCGATAGCGTCCGCATTATCCAGGATGTCCCAAGACATAGCACCTCTTCCGTCGGCGTCGACTGTTCAATTCGGTGGACTAAGGATAGCGAACTTTTCTGATACACTGACCACCCCGACTGGCTCAAGGAGTCTGGATACCTGCTTCGACCCAGGTATCAAGAAGGCTGGGCCCCGCATTGGAAGCGACCATCGGACGCTCTTGACCAGGAAGACTTTGCGACATGGAGTGCAAGTCCGACGGTACGCGCGTAGCCACACTGAATGGTTTAGGCAGCGTAACGGGATTATGGGTGCTACAGTCATCGCAGATGGCCCCTTTGTATTAATGAAGCGCCTCAAGACACCCAGCGAAGAGCTCGATATTGCTGTCTGGTTCTCAACGGAGCCACAACGATCCGATCCAGAAAACTACTGTGTACCCATTCTTCAGGTCCTGACGGATCCAAAGGCAGCGGGGTGGGCCATAATTTTCATGCCCTTGCTTCGCAAGTTTGACAAACCTCGTTTTGACACGATTAGGGAAGCTGTTACATTTTTCAACCAGATTTTCCAACTAAGATGGCGAAATAATAATTGCGTGTTCACGTATTGATTCTACTTCCAGGGGGTACAATTCATGCACAAGAATAATGTTGCACATCGGTGATTATTTCTTTCTTTTCTTCCTTTTCTGCTCCTTTCCGACCCTACCAGTGATTGTACTTCCAATAACATCCTGATGGATGGCGCTTCGCTTTACCGTGTACCGTTCCATCCTGTAGCGCAAGATCGCAAACGGGCGAGTGCATGCGCGCATGACTCGCACCGACCATAATCGGAGTGTATCTTACAAAGATGTCAAGGAGAAGGGGTGGTGGATTAATTTAAACTAGGGATTCGACAGGCACAGAGGTAGTACAATACACTAATAACAACCCAGACAGAGGTAAAGAGCAAAAATATTACACAGAACCAGTCTCAACGCGAAGACTCGTCCTCGTCATCGGAGTCGTGAGACACCCTTATGGTGCGATACATCCTATGACGGCCGCTGGACAGGCTGGACACGCCGCTATCAGGCGAAGATCCAGTCGTGTCTGACCCGTCGTCGGAGTAGGTCGGGGGCACAGTCAGGACGAGGCGGAATGCGTCCTTTCCATTCAGGTAGAAGCGATAAAGACGCTTCTCCCGGATGAAACCGAGCGACTCGTACAGCGACAGCGCAGCGCTGTTGTCGTATTCGGTCTCGAGGACGATCTAGCGCTAAGTTAATACGCGCGCTGACAAGTAATAACAAGAAAACACACCTCTTCGACCCCGTCCTCCTTCATCGCGTCGAGAGAGTTCTTCACGAGTGCGCTAGCTATAATGCAAAGGGGGAAAAAAGAAATCGCACCAAAGGTGTTTTTCCATATCTATAAGACAACGGTGAGGATAGGCGAGGGAAACGGGAGAGGTGCTAACCTATGCCACGTTTACGCCAATCCTTGCTTACAACTGAGCATCGCGATGTACCCTCGATTCGCTGACTCGCGGTGCATGCTTTGCTTGCACACGATCACTCCGATCGGGGTGGAAGTCGTCGGGTCGCTCGGGTACGCCTGTACGGAATCAAGATCGCGGAAGTTAAGCGGCGGATAGTACCCACGAGGAAGGAAAGATGCGGCCTATCATCGCGCTCAGAAGGTAAGATCTCACACGATTTCTTGAGACTCACCACTGGTGGAGGAAGTAACGAAATGTGTATATGACATTAGGGTTCGCTGAGCTCGGATTGAACGAGATCCATGATGTACGGAAGGTCCTCTTCTCCACCATACTGTCGATAGATAACAGACATCTACGTTGGTTCGTCTACGTTTGCAACGCCTGCCGGACTTTAGGTAGAGGAAGATAAGATCGGAGAAGGGCAAGTGAAAAGGTCGTCGTGGTGGGAAAGACGCAAGAACGGAAAGGGAAACGTGGCAATTGTTGGGCTATTTATGGCGCCCCGTGATTGATCATTATCTTCGTACAGTAAGTCACCCGAACGGCCGAACTGAGCCGAAGGCGACATTGAGCATTGACACTGACAGTTCAACTTCAAAGAAAGTCGTGCGAGAAGCGGTTGGGACTTGATCTCTCAAGGCCAAGCATTCACACGGCTGGTTCTTCAATTTAGCAGGTATTTAAGTTAGCTATGATTTCCTCAAGTATCTTAATACACATAATGTCACGAGAAGCTCGATTTTATATATTGGATTAGGACTCGACAAAATCTACTCACTAATCTAATCTATCAAAGTGGAAATAATGTCCACAAAATTTCAAGTATCACCACACCTTCTGCCAGCCATGAAATGCAATAGAAAAGATGAGGAATAAATGATCTTGAAATGAGTGCCAAAACTACAGGTATCTGGCCGGTCGATATGTCTGTCGATACTTCAGATTTTGAATTAAGTTTAGAGGACAAATAAATGAGAAGTAGGGATTCTCGTTTAAAGGTGTTGGAAACTCAATAAAAAATTCCAGGTTTTGGACACCCTTGAACACATCTGCAGACCATCGGCAGATGGGTTTAATGGTGTCCGAAACCTCAAGTATTGTATACCTTTAAATGAGAATCCATATTTCACATTGAATCCTCCTCTAAACTTAATTCAAAAGCTAAAGTATCGACACTGATAAAGCGATGCCTCATCCATCATGATGTTGTGGGACGTGCAATCCCTGTCGTTGATGTGAGAATAAGACACAGTCGATCGAAAACAACCTATCGATGTCCAACATCATTTTTGTGCATGAATAGAGCACCCTAAAACCAGTGGAATCATCATCGGCCGTACGAATTTGTGTCTTTTTTTGTGAGTGAACTCACTTCGAATATCTGCCCGAAAAATGCGACGGCTTCCCTAATCGTATCGAAGCGAGCCTTGTCGTATCGTCGAAGTAAGGGCATAACGATCAAGGCCGACCCCGGTTCGTTTGGATCGGAGAGGACCTGAAGGATAGGTACACAACGGTTTGCGGGATCAGACCGTTGTGGTTCGGTTGAGAACCAGACAACAATATCCAGTTCTTCGCTCGGGGTCTTTAGGCGCTTCATCACGACGACGGAGCCGTCTGCGATGACCGTAGCGTCCATAATACTGTAACGCTGATACAATGGTTAGTTCCCTTTGGTAAACCTCATCGTCACTTACCCACCACATCGCATAATCTTTATGGTTATAAGCGCTGATGTCGTTAGTCCAAGAAGGAATCCAGCCTTCCTGATACCTGGGTCGAAGCAGATAGCCAGTCGCGGTGGTTGCACCAAAAAAGCTCGTTTTCGTTCAGTTTCGCCGATGAAGGACTCCGCCGTCTGAGGCGTAAGATTAATAATGTCTGAGGGCATCCTTTAGGTCAAGAAGAGGGACAAGGGTGTGGCCACACATCGACACGCGGAGTGATGGGTCCGATTGTGTGGGTGTTTGGTTGATGGTGCTTATAGTGATATTCGTAGAAGGCAGCCAAGGATGCGGGGAGATGTCGACTACAGCAGCTCGCGCTAGAATGGGTGAATCATTGGATTCGGGGAGCAGACGGTACAGTTTTCCGCCGCTTACTTCCCGACCCAAGGGAAAGTCTGCTGCAACCACGGGTTATTTATGTTGACCCGGAGGTGTAATATAAGCTGAGTTTGGAAGCCTCGTATTTCCCAGTTGGCAAATTAGACGGAACTTTGGCTCAAGCGGATATGACCGTGATCAAACGGCTCGTCTTGAACACTGGAATGAGGGCGCTTGCAACTGAGGCGGTTGTCCGTGGATCCATGTGTAGTCATCCGAGAATGAGGAACTTGTCGCCAAAAGAAAGTCCAATCTCGCAGCCTGCGAGAAGAACTGACCGAAAAATGAATACTCCATCATCACAGGATTCTAGTCTAGAAGCGGTATAACGATTATCGAGCTTTCACGATCTATTAGTATCTGTGTCCTGAATTTTCAGCATCCGCTCACCTCTAGCGAAATTCTATCGTAGCACGATATATAATTAAATAGACGATCTATAGCTTGGCTGCAGAGGGTTGCATCTTGATGTGCACCCCAGACGCGACCAGACGGTGCTTTGTGGCGTTCCAGATCTGTAAAGGCCCACTCTGTCAGAGACAACTCGAAAAGATAGTTCATTGTAATGAACACCTCAGTTCTAGCGGACATGGCCCGAGCACCCACAGTCATCGTTGTATTCACGATTCGCAGTGTTTCGCCGCTAAGAGTTTTGAGGGAAAAAGTCCATGGGCTTCGAATTGACTCACAGTGTGGCCGGCGAGTGGTATACGATATTCAGTGATTGTGAGACAGTATTAATCTCTGAGTTGAATGCCATCAGACACAGCGTGGAGCAACTACAAGGTAATCAGCGCATTTCCTCGAGATCCACAGCAACAAAAGACGCACACGTCAATGAGAAACGCGGAACATCCTCCGTGGACGTTTCCACCGCCGTTGAGCATCTCTGGAATTACGAATCACCAACAAAGCCAGCAAGCGAGTGCTCCGACGTACCCTCCGTCACGGTGAGTTCACAGACGACTCTCCCCTCCTTCTTGAGAGGCTCTTCTGCCTTGTTGTCCACTGAGGCATGGGTGATAACCAACCCTCGGATTATGGAGTCTCCGAACCCGGGCTTCTCGAGACGATTCAGTCCGAATAGGGTGGAGAGGTCAGCGAAGCCCTCCTGCACCGCGGGGTCGAGATTTCCAGGAATCGGCATGTGGTAAAAGTTGAGAACGTCCGGCTATATTTTTGACCGGACCGTATCCGACAAGACGGATCATGTGGCTGTGGTGATGCGTTGAAAGGCTTCTTAATTTCAACCAACTTTCAAGCTTGCGATCCATGCCCATCGGTATCGCTTAAAAACTCGAATAAAATTATGCAATCGCTGATAACTTGTCCGTGGCCGCAAAGATTACCAGTCCAAAAATATATCGATGGAAGGCATTTCGGGCGCAGTTTTCCTCTTCATTATGGACGCTCTGAATCCGAGTCCCTCTGGCCACTGGTGAACGATATTACGACAACTCAAACCGAGAAAACCACGATGTGTGAGGTGATAATTCGTTTCGAAGAGATTGCGAGCAGGTTGAGTTCCTGGAAACTTCGCTCTTGGATGCTGAACAATTACGACCATGTCGTCCTTTTTATCTCTAACCTTGCACGCAATTGGACCAGATGCATTGGCTATATTCTCCGAAGGATATCACTATCCAATCCATGCTGGCCGAGCGAACTGAATGGATTTCGGTATGGAGCAGCTTATTGTCCGCATTTTCGTTGTAATATGACAACCTGTAGTAAATTAGTTGCGAGAAATAATGGCCTGCGGTAAAATTTGCGGCCCACTTCGAGCCGCCGAGTCGCTGTAGCTTGATGCAAGTTCGCCGGGTCTCGGACCGGGGGCCGGGACTCAACGTTCGCGTCCCGATTTGGAAATCGAACTTTTACAGAACAGGGAAAACGAGGATACTTGGAGTCTAAAAAGCGAAGCGGAAATGCCCACCCCAGGTGAGCGCTAAGGATGGGCGCTAATGAAGGGCCGAAGTTCTGGCCGGCATGTCCAAATCACAAATAGCGTGGCTGTGTGGGTTTGTCCTTGTTGAATTTCCTTCAGCAAAGGTTTACAGCCTTCAACTTCACCGCCTTGAGCATCTTTCCCTCCACCGTCACGGACAACCATACTGAGGAAGAATAGATCGATCCTCCAACGAGCTGCGAACCTCCCCAATCAGACTAAGAATAAGGAAACTTGAAGAAACGCCCAAAAACCGCGACTCGAGTAGGCCAGGGCGATTCCAATCCTGCCTCGTTGCCACCGTCTTTGGGCGACTCGGATGCATCCTCGGGCGTTATTTTGGATCCTGCGACACCGCAGGAAGCGCAGGAACGTCAACTCGCACGTCTTTCCTGCCTCATTTCTCATGTTGTGCATAGAACCTTCTCTACCAGGATCCAGTTTCCGAGGGAATGGCCCTAGTGGAGGCTTTCTTACAGAGGCATGAACAACGAACCGACGTAGGTTTCCGCCCACCATCCGTATGATGGGAATGGCGACTATGTAGCGTTTGACAAGAAAAGCAGCAGTCCCTCCGCAACGAGAATAATTGCACCTCCTTCTTTGCGGTTCTTGGCTCCCGCGAGGCCAAAACCGCGGTCATGCGTCTTGAAGTCACCCGTTCCCAGATTTTCCCCGATGCTTCTTAAGCTGTGGCGTGCTATATTCTCGAGCGCATACAGCAGTCTGCCTGTACAAATGCTGAATCCCATATAACAAGCTGTACACGGGCAAGTCACCGTTCTTCGACCTCAAGCACGATGTCGAGGCCACGACGAAGGTGGTCGAAGGTGGTCGAAGGAGACCGGCCACTACAGCCCGAGAACATGACGGATAATCTGTGGGAGGTGCATGGAGGGAGAAAGCTTTTGATAGACTCACTATAGAAACGATTATCGTGCGTATGAAGATGATTTTGGGGTGCAGTGGATGAAAGCCTAAACTAATACTAAGTATTACTGTACCATAGGACTCTCAAATATTTCTTGATGTATCCCAATGGCTCCAAGCCATCCAATATTGCCATGGTTCGGAGGGGCGAAAACGAGGTACCAAGTCAACCAAGACGTCTGAGGGAACGGCATGCGGAGAAGACGAGGCCTTCCAGATCCATGAAGACAAAAACGAGCGCGTTGAAGTGTAGAGACCAGACGACTTGGATGTGGACCGGACGCGAGGGCTTTTGATTCTCAAGAATGGAGCCCAGACGGCTTTTGAGTCGTGCTTGTTTGCTGTATGCCCGAGAATAAAAGCATCGCAGGAGTGCCGACTTGAACAAGGGTTAGGATCCGAGAAGGATTTCGTATGGAAGTATGATCGATAGTGCTGCTCAAGATCGTGGCGGGGTGGTTGAAAACTCCAAAAGAAGGACTGAACATGAGGTGGCGCGAATGTGAGATGGAGACAGAGCTGAAGGAATCGTCGAATAAGTTAATTAAAATTGAGAGTGCGGCGGCTCTCAGAGTGACATACAGACGCCATTCTGTTCGTGCGTGATACATACATAGAGAAATCCAAGGGTTGTCCCTACAACTTGGGTTTGGAGGGCCGCATCTTAATATGCACGCCAGAGGCCACCAAGCGGTGTTTTGTGGCACTCCAAATCTGTTATTTAGACCGATTCAGCGTCTGTGCATGAGAGGATACCGATCCTTGCCTCAGTTCGGGCGGACATGGCGCGCGCACCAACTGTAATGGTGGTATTTACTATGCGCAGTGTTTCGCCGCTGAAGATGAATGCCTGGTGAGAATTGTTTTTGCCACCTGCACGACTTACAGTGTAGCCGGAGAATGATATACGATGTTCAGGGATTGCGAGACGTGCATTCCACGCTGGTATAACCATCAAGCACAGCGAAGAGCACCTGGGCCATGCGATTTCAGCGCATTTTATTCCTGCGGCGACGAATTGACGCACATGTCGATGAGAAGAGCCGAGCAGCCCCCGTGGATATTTCCGCCGCCGTTGAGCATCTCTGGGGACCAAATCGTCGCCTCAGCAAATCTGGCTGGCTCCGGACGCACCCTCTGTGACGACGAGCTCGCAGACTACCCGTCCTTCTTCTTCGTAGGATCCTCCGAATTATTTTGCACTGATGCATGGGTGACGAGCAGCTGCTCGACGATGGAGTCTCCGAATCCGGACTTCACTGCGTTGGATTCAATGCCTAAGACATGGGAGAAGGAGAGCGAATCCTTGACGTCGCTGTCGATGTCTTGGGCGAAGCGCATGGCTGAAGGGGACAGAGTTACCGCGGAAAAGCGTGGGAAGGTGCGCGCCAAAAACTTGATGATAAGCGGTGTTTCTCGCTTCTCAGTATACTAGATCCTTGCTGGTCGTTTCCTTGTTCGTTCACCGACGATTCAGGCCATGTTTCTCTGCTCCATACCCCCCCTACGATCCCACAGATTCCAACAGGATTCTCGTGAGGTCTGGTCTCATCGATTCGGACATCATAACTCAACCTTGGTCACCTACAGGTACACCACTGTCGTCCACCGATGGCCCGTCATCATCACAGGGTGGACAGGCTCCAACCGTGCATAGGCCGTTTGCTTATTTGGAGTGCCATTCTAGGGTAATCGACAGGATGCATCGGCTAAGCCACGAGCTGTGTCTCGAGATGAATGCCACCGAAGTCGAGGCGGAGAAGGAGCCGTTGAAGTTGCGGATAGATGAGGCTAGGGGGATCATAGAAAAGGTCGGCGGCTCGCCAACGACCTACGTCTTCGCGACTCGGTGCTCACTAGGTGTTCAATCTCGCTTGCAGATCAGCAAGTTGAAGTACGAGATGGGGAGGAACTATGTTATGGAGTAGGCGTTGTGCTCGTTGTCTTTCCTTTCTGCGAACTGACATGATATATGTACTAGACCCATTCCTTCCGATGGAGAACCGGCTGAGACGTACAACTCCGAACTAGAACGCCTGGCCGAAGAGGCAAAGAATACTTGGTTTACTGCCCCTTGGCTTTTTGCAGAGTGAGCTCGTCGTGAGTTCACGCAGAGTGTTCACCTAATCTTCGTCTAGATGCTACTTGTCCGTCGTCCTGTCTAAATACCGGTTCCTGTATCTAATAATCAGGCTAGGTATAGACTTCTTCGCTCATACTTCGTCCAAACGACGCAATGGTCCTCGTTTGATCCATTCGCGTCCCAGAAAGGCCGAGACTTTCAAGCAATCGGGGAAAGCCATCTACCGTACGTCTTTTTGCGAATTGAAATTTCCATTGAACCACATGGAATGCCGCAGAAATCGCAACAACCATGCACCAACTTCAGGAAGAGCATGCAAAGCTAGAATCAGACTCTGAAAAACTCGGCGTCTTGTTCAAAGAGATGATTACAGATGTGTCTATGGTTGATATTCGTATTTAAACCTCCTAAGCCGTGTGCTGATGTGGCGGATTTGAAGGGGAAACGCGACAGATCTGTCTCTGTTGACTCATATGTCGTCGTCCGACATCGAAAATCTACAAACTGTGGGCAAGGATGCGCAAACCGCCCGGGCAGAATTTATCCTGCGAGACGACCAGGAGAAAGTCTGGAGCCACGTGGTATCGCTGTCCGGCGGAAGGGTTGATTTTGTGCTCGACAACGGTAAGAATCGAACCCTCGTTCTGTCTTCTCTGTGACGAGCCTTCGCACCTATAGCCGGCTTCGAGGTCCCGAACTTTCTTTCGCGATCTGATATTTTTTGAATCATGAGTATAGCTGTTCACTGACCTGGTGTTTGCGGACTTCCTCGTCACATACACGCCTCACGCCTCGACTGTTGTTTTCCAGTACGTTTCTGTTCATGTTTCCCCGCCCTCTCTGAATTTTCCTAGCCCGAAATTGATCCCTTGGTTCGTCTCTGATGTATATAAAATTTCTTTCTCCCGGTGTTTTCTCGCGCTCATGTTCTGGAGGTGACGCCGGGAGACTTCACCGACACAATCCACTCCCTGCTGGATCCCGCATTTCTTCCCCCTCCGCCGGGAATGGATTTCGAACACCTCCAAACCATGATCAAGCGCTGGGAACGATACGTAGCTGAGGGTGTATTTGCGCTGTCGGTGCCGGCGACCACCCCTTTGGGCGGCGGTGGTTCAGATGGAGCTGCTGAATCAGCACAATTTTGGACGTCTCCGGCGCCGTACTGGGATATGCAGCGCCGTGCTCCTGGCCTTTGGGATGCTCTCAGGGCCAGCAATCTCGTTATTTTCAAGGTAAGTTATTCATATCCCTGATCGTCGCCGCGAAGTCTGATTTTATTCGCCGCGTTTCCCAGGGTGATTTAAAGTGCGTTGTGTTGCATGCAGTTCGAGATGCAACTATTTCTATAGGTTGCTAAACGCATCCTAATCATTTAGTTATCGCAAGTGCGTAGATTCGCACTTCGAAACTAAATTAACAACTTCCTCATTCCGCGCTCCTAGGCTTACGGGTGACGTGCAATGGCCGGCGTGGACCCCGTTTTCGACGGCCCTGGGACCTCTTGCGGGATCCTTCCCCCTGCTGAGCTTGCGAACGAACAAGGCCGATGTGGTCGTTGGAGTCGAGCGAGAGATCGCGGAGAAGCTCGATGGAAGCGGATCGAAAGTGGAGGGTTGACGGCAGGTAAGACCTCAGGCGGCCGTTTACACTCCATGTTGACGATCTGTTGCAAGATACGCGCTCATTCGTTCCTTGAGGCCAATAAAGAGTAAAGCTATGTGAAGCTGATGTTACATACATTCATTCCGACCTCCCAGCCATTTCACGAGCAGTGAGGTTGATTTCGTCAAGCCTGAGGCAACTTGACCGCAGTTGCTTCGACACTGGTGACACTGCCCATTTCAAGTTTTGATTGTTGTGCACTGGGAGCGTTGGTGAGAATGGATTTCTTTGACAGGCCGATTCTGCTTGATATAAGGAGACATTAAGTAAAGCAGTATTTATTAGGCTGGACGACCAATGGAACTGCTTTTGAACATTTCCGAGTTCTATATTTGGCTCCGCGGCAGCCGGTCTTGGCACGGGATAACATATGCCGCAAGCGTCGTTACCCGATCACTTCTTTTCATATTCACCTTGATTGCAAGCGATTTTCGTTAGTTTTCGTTGCGGCCGAGTCACCCGAGTGCGATCACCCGGGGATACAGTGTCTTCTGGGCACGCCTTGGCCTGCCTTGGCCTACCTCGATCTTTCTTGGCCACCCTGGAATCCAAGGATATCCCTAACTTTGAGCGGCAAACCCTTCCAAAGTCATCCAAACTGATTATTGTATTGATTTCGTTGGCTAAGTGAGGGAGGACCACGGAGACAATGGCCAACTTACTCGGGATTGTGAGAGAGAAGGCGAAGATCATCCATGGGGTGACGGTAACCATCCGGGTCCCCGCTTGCTGCCAGGTTATATATCCCCTTGCTGGTTGGGGGGCACGGTCTTGCTCGTCACTTCCACTGGTTGAGTTCTGTGCACTCACTGAGTCACTCTTTCCGTGGCTGGTTCCCTCTTTTCTTCTGACGGCAGGATCGTCTTCAACTTGCTTCAATGGTTAATCAGGAGACTAGGGAATGGTTCAAGCATGTCCTCTGGATCTCCAGAGTCAAGCTTATCGTGAGACTGCTTCCTCCGCACTGGCCACATCTAACTTTGCGAGCAGTATGCGAGAATCACTCTCACTCGCTACACCACTCTTTACTTCTTTCTTGCTCTTTTGAGCTGCATCACTCTGGTCGGATTGCAAACGGGCACCTACTTGAATAATACAGAAGGCGCATATGCAGTTTCTAAGTTCCTTGATGAGGTATCGAGCATATTTCATCCCAGTGTGCAGAGCTGACACCAACCTAGTCCAATGTCACCTCTACAACCTTTGGCATGTCTTTTCTGCAGGATGGGGATGTTGTCGTACGTCAAGCGATTTTTTCTAGCCATTCGCCGTTCATTTCGGTTGCTAGCTGTGCCAAAACATCCCCGGACAAGATGGGGCCAACTGCACCACTCTTGTGAAACGTGCTCATTCGCACATGCATGTCCGTCCAAAGCCACTTCTGGCCATTTCTTTTTGACAAGCATCGATAGGTTCCGGGACACAATTCTCGAGAGGGCAGATGGCCCCAAGGACGTGCAGCAATGTGCCCTGTCCTTGATGTGGCTTGAAGACGTGTGAGCGCGATCATCCCTGTTCCAATTCCCCTCGCTGATTTTTCGCCAGTCTGTCCGATGCAGTAAGGACTGTATCTTAGCACTGGTGCCATTCAAAATTAATGGAATACGCAGCGTCGCGAGGATCTTGGCACTCTGGTTTACCAGATCTGGCTCATGACGTTGTCCGTGATGACGGTGTGTCTCCTTTCAAAAGGATATAGGACCCCTCTAACGAGCCAGTAGTTGCTGAACGAGAGCCTCCCGCACCTTTTCGCAGGCTTGGCCGCTCGTGTTCTCGCTACCGCTTGGGCGAGCTTCCGCGTTCAAAGGAAATGCGAATCTATATGAAACCTACTTGCATGTCATCGATGCGGGGAAATGCGACGGTTCTGACCGGCTTGGAAGCTGGTGGGACCAAACCACGAGTCATGGTGTTCGTTCCCTTGCTTGATTCATGCCTATATTCTTACGTCTGAACAGGTCACCAGCTTGGTTGCGAACACTGTGAATCTGGTCCTGATAGCCGCGTTGACCTATAAGCTCTTCACCGTGCGCTCATTACATGCTCTATTCTCTTCTCATAGAATTAATGAACGCTTCAGGTGTATGCGTCCCAAACGTTCAGCAGGGTAGGCGCATCGACAGAGATCAATCGCATATACAAGGTACTTCCGTCCATTCTTACGCATCTGACTCGCCTCCTGACGTCCCGTGTAATAGCTCGTACTTTCTCTCTCAGTCATCCTGCAACTTGCCGGTTTCTTCATCCTTGGACAGGCGGTGAATTGCAGGATTCTTATGTTATGCGTGGGACACTACTGACACCTCTCAGGCCTTGTGGATCGACAAGATCTCCTTCGGCGCCGTTCGTCAAATGGCCGAACATTTCTTTGTCTATCTAGCTGAACTCGTCGTCACTGCGGTGGTGCGTGGATCCACAGTTCCATGGTTATTTTGTCGCTAAGCCCACGCAGCTTGTGATCCCGTGGCTGATCCTGGGCTGGATTAGCGTCCGGAGGGAGTCGAAACTCCTCTTTCTACTCTTCTCCGTCATTTCCATGATTCTCTTCGCGATGTCGACGGCACTATTTTTTAGCCCTCGTGCGTCACTTGATTCGAAGCAACTTGCTGCACCGTACTGACCAGTATATTGTGATAGTTAATCGATTCGTGATTAAAGAGTGGTCATTCTACGCCACCATGTCTATCAGTGAGTGGAAGAAACGAGAGCTCGACACAAACGTCCCTGATCTGTCCCCCTCCTTGAAGCTGCGTATATGCTTCTGATTGCGACCTTTGTCCTGGCCGTTGTTTGCAGACTACAGTTTGGCAAGGTTTGTGGTTTCTGATATGCCATTCTAGCAAGCAATTACTGAAAGACGTTCGCATCTTATCTGCAGGGGCTCGCGCACTTCCGTACGTCGATTGTCTGTCTCACCGAAGCGGCCGCCGCTTAGTTGTTCCTTTTCATTCAGTGCGCGTGACAGAGGACCTGGAGGGCATGGACTTCACCCCCGTCCTTTTCTACAAAGTATTCCCTTCAATCGCGCCTGGCATTGACAACTCATTCATATTTTTTCAGGGAGACGATACGGCGTCGTATATCGAGGACGACAGCAAATCCCAGTTCGACCCGGAGAAGACTATCTTGGGCGTTTCGAGCCCGAGGGACGCAAAGACGCCGCAGCAGCCCGAGCCCGCCGCGCACGGCCGTAAGCCCAGCGCCATATCTATGTTCTTCGCGCAAGAAAGCGCGGGCCAGTCGCCAGCGGACACCATCAAACTGTCGAGCACCCCGGCGCTGTTCCAGAACGCGGCGACGGGGCAGCGGGTGTCAATGTCGCCCATTGTCGTGCAGCCTGTTGTGCGCGTGTCGAGCAAAACGCGCGGCAACAGCAAGGCGCCCTCGCCCTCATCAATCAGGCCCCCGAACATCGATGTCGGCGCTGCCCTGGCGCGACAGGATTCGTACGTGCTGCCGGCGATTTCTGTGTCACCCATGTCGTATAAGCACACCCGCGCCGAGTCCGTTGATGAGCGCGAGCGGCCGAGTCGGGATCGGTCGACAGCACCCGCCGAGCCTGCACAGGCTGTGGTAAGGTCGAGATCGGTGCCGAGACAGAGAGGCCCTGGGCTTCCGAGGCGCCCGAGCGATGGCAAGTCCAAGCAGGCCGGGAACTATTTCTAAGGTAATTTTAGCTGTTTACACGGCTCAGCTCTAGTCTGACCACAAATCCTTACAGAACTTTTGAGGTTGTGTAGACAGCCGATGGCCTCGTTTTGCTACTACGGATGTTTAGAGAACATAGCTTACTGTGAAAGTGTACAACAGAAACGAAATCGCGGGACGGCGAGGGCTGTCGTACGCCAGCATGTCTGGGGAGGGAACGAAACAAGCGGTGACGCCGACGCAGGTTACAAGCGGCATTCAAGCCGACAACTTCCGAGCTGAGTTTGGCGTCTTTCGTGGGATCCCCTCTTGAGGTAGAATACTACTATTGTGATTTCTAAAGAACGTAGCTGATCGTTGAAAATATTGTACAACAAGAAGAGTCCAAAACGAGCTAAGCTCGAGTCCCGAAGAAAGAAAAAGATATGTAGTTCGGATGATCATCGAGATCAGAAGCGCCCGGGCGTGATATAAGGCTTCTCGTAGGATGGTGGCGGGCCCCGTACGGGTGTAGGTATCCGGGACTCATCGCTGCGCATAGTCTCGCCGCCGGACAGCATGCCAGAGTGGAAGGTGGCCAGCGGGAAGTCCAGCTCGTCATAAGCATAGAAATCTTTCGACTTCTCGCCCGATTTTTCGACGTCGCTATTCTGGAAGACTTCGGGCGTGAAGTTCAGGTCGGCGAGCGCGTCCTCTGCGTTGACTGCAATGTACCCTTTAGTAAACGAAACTGGTGGGAAGGCTGAGAGGGACGAACGATATTCTGCAAGGCCCTTATCGAAATTCCTCCAGCAGATCGTGCCTAATGCCATGCTCGCACTGGGGGAGAATTAGAACAAGTCGTGGGAGGGCCAGGGGTGAACGACTAACAAGATGAGAATGAAGGACGCTACGGTGAAGCAGCCCAAGTACGGCCACTGCAAGAACGACCTGCCAAATGCGCATGAGGTGCCGCCTGCAAACAGAAATGATTCGACTCACCAGCGGTAGACTATCGAATAGAACATGATGGCCCAGCCACTGATAAAGAAGAAGCCGACAGCGAGGAAAGATATTATCAATCCCTTTCGTTCGCGCCGGACGCCGTACCAGCCCTGTCATGGACCGTTAGTCTAACGTAGGTAGCGGGCAACCACAGCGAGCGTACCAAGGCGATCCACGGGATAACGAGGACAGTCGTTGCAATGACCAAAGCGTTGTATATCGGCGTGTGGGTCGAGATCAGGCTGATGGCGGTCCTGCTGAGGACATCGGCCCAAAGACTTTAAAACGATAAGAACGGATGTACGGTTAGCATGAAGGAGGCGAGACGTACCTGGTTGCGACGACGAGCACGAAGACTTCCAGCTGCAGAACCGCTTGGACCGCCATGAAAAACTGGAATGCGAAAGGTGATGAGGAGCGAGACGAGCCACAGGTGTGGAAACCGACCTTGTAGATACGGATAACGTGTTCAGGCGCCCCAACACGCTTGAATGACTGTGCCTTAAAGACCTGGAAACACAGTGTCAAAATATAAGTCGTGGCACACCCCGCAGTCCCGTACCTTCAAATATTCCAGGACAGTAAACCGGCCAAGAACAATGCGGTAAAGCTCAGGATGGCGTCGGCGATCTGGGAATCGTATGAGGATTGATGCTGAAAAGTGGGCGAATTAACTCACATCGTACGCATGGCGTGTCGTGAAATATGTGGGGAACAGCTCTACCCCGCACGGCGTCCCAGGCGCTGAAACTATCTCCCGGAAGATACCTGCTTGTTTCTTCGTTCGGTAGATGACGATATATCCGGACCAGGCGGCGATGAGGAAGCGAGATGCAAGTGCAGTGATCCTGCAGGCATTTTAGCTGTTGCAGCTTGAAAGAAGGAGGGATAATCACATGTGCGGAATAGACCCTCGAGAGATAGCGAAGACAGAAACACCCAAAATCCAGAATTGGAAGAATATGAATGTCATATCCTCGCGGACCGAGTTTTGAAGACTGGAAATCCAATCAGAGCCGAAAACGGGAGAAAACAAAGGGACTAACACTTGTTGTGGGTACACCAGAATCTGCGCGCATTGGTGACTGAGGAACACAGACGAAGCAGCGTTGGTTTTGATTGTGACACCAATGGACTGGTTGGTACTATCACGGCTAGTAGAGATCGAGAATCCCTGGGTGTAGCCTTCAAGGATCTGAGAACAATTGTGAGATGTCGCGGAGGCTAGAAGAGGCCCACGTACGGAAGTTGAGGCAATGGTATCCTACGTCGACATATCAGAAACGCAGAAAGTACCAAAATAAGAACAGAAGGCGCACAGATTCCACCGCGTCTGGGTCATCATTCACGTCGACACCGGACTGAAAGACAACTGCGCAAGGGTCCTGCGCCTGGCCATGTGGGATGTTTTTGCACATGCGGAGGGTCCAATGATTACTTGACCCCTCAAGGTAGGTCATATTTCCTAACGGAATCCGTGATGCGTGCACGATTTCGTTCACAACCCCCACAAACTCCGTGTCGATGGAATAGAGTAAAGACTGGATGATGCCCTGGGCAAAGCAGTGGACGAGAGAGAAAACAAAGAAGGCAACAGTGACCCGATCTGAAAGTCCGTCAGAAGAATGGTGTGTGCAAGCAAACTAATAACGCACTGAGAGTAATAGCGGCATACTAGATGGGCTGTTAGCTCATCAGTAACAAGAGAGAGAACATGACTTGCCCGCCGACTTAAATACCGCGGATAGCTTGGAGAACATTGTGGTGGAAGCTCAGCAACGAGTCGAAAGTAAAAGAAACGAAAGAACGACAACAAAGAGGGATAAAAAAGAAAACAAAGGATCCAGCACCGATACACCCAACCTGAGCGTACGTCGGAGGCTCTTCGGGAGATGGTGGGAGGGAAAGGAAGAACCGTGCGTTGCTCAGCAGTCTAATCCTGGCAGCAATCTAATTCGTCAGTCCAATACCCGAGTTGTGGGTCTGATACTGCTCAAGAGAGCTGGGACAGCGTCAATTCATATATGCCATCTGTTGAGCGGGAGACACGGAGCTGGGCAGTTTGTTGATGCTAAGAGGAATCCGCAGATGAGAACGCACAGCAGACCCGAAGCTATGGACGAGAAAATAAAACTTTAGGCAAGGATCAACATCCGGATCGGATGGAAGGACGAGTGCACGTACGGAGATATCCAGGACGTACAAACCGCGGATCCCACAAGATTCAGCAGCATTCAGCCATCTTTTGTCGACGAACGTGCAGGGACGCGACTCGCTCCAATGAGAGTGCGCCGGGCAAATTACAGAAGAATGATTATTCCTCCCACATCTCAAAAGAAGACACGCATCGAGAGACTTCTGATATTGTGTCCGTTGATCTGTTGCACTTCCGGTCAGATATGGATAGCCGGAATACCACCGCTTTGTGTTTTCAGTGGCATCGCCCACCGAGCGGATAAAAACACAAAATATTATATCGCAGCAGACCTACGTACTATCGTACCTAGTAAAGTAGCGTAGCGATGGCTGGACGGCGTGTGTATCATAGGAAATATCGCGTACATACATACATGATCGTGAGGTGGTGGTCTGGCTAATGATACGTGTGATGGATGGGTGGCGGGTGCGTCTGTCTGTCTGTCTGTCTGGAATGATGATACGAGTCCGAGTCCAAAGCCTCCAAAGCGGAGAAATTATTGGTGGCGGGCGTGAATGTACTGTACCGTGGATCGTGGATGAAAGAGTCGGGAAAGTCGTGGGTCGTGGGTATGGCATGAGCGTCGTAACGTCGTGGATCATCGGAATCATCTAGGCGGGCTGGTGGCCTTCGACTTGCCTGCGGCGGCCGCGTTCTGCTTGACCTTCGAAAGCGGCGACGACAGGACGCTCAGCGGCGACTGGTGCGTGCCCGGCCGACTCGGGCGAACTACATAAGTCTCTTAGCGAGGGAATCAGGACAAAGGAAACAAAGGCTTACCGCCGCAGTCCCGCGGCGCAATCTCCCCGCACTTGATATGCGCGCTGTAACCGAACGTCAGTCAAGAGGCGACCGGACGAGGAGAACACTTGCCGCAACCCGCAATCATCACACTCCAGCACGGGTTTCCACCCCAGCCTCTTCGCGCAGATGTCGCACTTGGCAACGAGGAGACCACTGGAGAAGAACAGGTCCAGCGGATTCCACCCGGCGGTGGTCTCGCCGTTGCCGCTACTGCCCGTAGGCGAGACGGCCCCGTTGGACCCGGTCTTCCGAGGCTTCGCACCGGGCTTAAGGAGGGAGAACCGATGCACGAGCGGGGCGGTGTAGTTGCCGTGGAGAGAGCGGATGGTAGAGCCGCCTTCGGTCGCGTATGTCGTGGAGATGGCGGAAACCGAGTGCGCGGTGTGGTACGAGTCAAGAGAGGCGATCGAGAAGATGGAGCCGTGGAGGGGGTCACCCTCGGATTCCGACAGAGATCGGCCTCTCGCAGCAGCGGGGGAAGCTTCAGCAGCTGCCTCCTTAGCATCGGGTGTATCGCCGGGGGGTGACGCCGCAGCGCCGCGCACAGTGAGTATGGACGACAAGGACGGGAGCTGGCTACCCGAGCCCTGGGTGGGGTGGGCGCGAATGACCGTGGTGCTGTAGTCCGAGAACGTCGACGACGTGACGTTGCTATCCAAGAGAGGCTGGTGACCGTTCGTCTCCTCGCTCCAGTCGCTATTCCCCACACCGACGCTCGACAGCCCCATCACAGCCTCCATCAGCTCATCATCGCTGTCATCCGTGTCCGTATTGCTCGAATTGTGCGAGCTGCTTCGGATATCCTTCCCGACCCCGAGCCCAAAGCTCGGGATTCTGGGGTTGGGGCCGGGGCGCCGGCTAGCCGTCATGAGCCTGACGCTGCCGACATGGAGGTCGTCGCCCTCGGCGGGTCGCGCAAGGACCTCGGCCTCGATGACCCGAAGGCGCTCGAGGACATCTCTGGTACTCGGGCGTGCTGCCGGTTCTGTGGCAAGACAGTCAATGGCGAGAGCCAAGAACTCCGGCGGGCAGCCTGGATTCGCTAGTTTGTGCACCTCCGCGGGGTCGATGCCGAACGTGGGGGCGGTCCGCTTGAAATGGTCGTCGTCCGCCAGCTTGCGGGCCGCGATCTCGCAGAAGATGATACCGAGGGAGAAGATGTCGGTGGGAAGGTCGAATTCGTCGCCGAGCAGGATCTCCGGTGACATGTACGAATCCGTGCCGCAGAACGTGAGCCGCTTCGACTCCTCGTCGTTTCGAGCGGCGATGCGGGCGAACCCGAAGTCGGTGAGCTTAAGCCGCCCGTTAGAGGTAACAAGGAGATTTTCTCCTTTGAGATCGCGATGGATGCACTTGCGGGCATGCAAATATGCGAGAGCGCGCGCAATGTCGGTGGCAAAGGAGAGGCGAAGGCGCCACGGGAATGGCTTGGATTTGTCGTGGATATATACGCGCAGATTTCCATTCTCGATGAACTCTGAAAACGATGAATATGCGATTATCTGGCTCGGGTGCACGGGAGAGACCCTGAGAAGAATGAAAAACGGTGAATGATTCCAGAATGAATCTTACGATGTATAGACAGCAATTGGGATGTCTGGTCTCCTTCATGAGCCGCCATTCCCGCTCAAAGTATTTGGCGACGTCGTATTCTGTCGATGGAAGAACCTCTTTGATGGCGACTTCGATTCCAAGGTATGTGGCTTCGCAGCTGTGTGAGCCGGCGATCCGTTGAAAAATTGTAAAATTCACCTTTATACACATTCCCGAACGAACCCGCGCCGAGTTTCTTCCAATCGCCTTTGATGTCCTGAAAGAGTGGTCAGTATCGGACGACCTGAGTCCAGACTGAGAAAAATAACAGAAATAGCGATCCCGGTGGCGGAAGGGTGTTGGAGCACGATCACAATCCATAGCGACCGAAATATGTCTCAGAAGGATCCCTTGGACCTTCAGTGAGACAAAGCCCGAGGAACCGCGATCCCAGATACGACCTAGACCACCGCGGTGATGCATCGTTCTCTTTGCCTTCGAGCGCAACCCGCCATGCGAGCGCGGCCCGAAATGGTGTCTCAGAAAGGATCCACTGGACCCCTTGGGCTGAGACAAATCGCGAGACACAGCAATCCCGGAGGTCTTGGAGCTCCAACCCGATCGCAATCCATGGGCGCGACTGAATTGAAGGATCCGTTGGGCCCGTAGTGAGACAAATCCCGACGCATAGCGATCCCAGGTCTTGGAGACACGACCCAGTACCCGGATGTTCCATTTAGGGATCACTGGGGTTATACATCGTGCTCCCTTCCTTCGGCCACAACCCGCCAGGCGAGCGCGACAGAATAATGTCTCAGAAGGATCCAGTGGACCCCTCAGACTGAGACAAATCCCGGGGAACGGCGATCCCGCAGTAAAAGGGTGAAGAACGCACTAACCGCATAGGGGATTACATCGAAGGCGTCCGAGTGCATTGGAAGGCGGTAAGCAGCGGGTTGACGAGCTGGAGATGCCTAGGAAGAGAGAACAAGAGGCCCGCAGCGATGGCGATGGCGGCGAGAACGTCGTCGCTTGAAACAGGAATTATGCCCGAATTAGTCATATGTCAATGCAAGGACAAGCCGATCGACACCGCCCCGACAGTTCTGAGTTACAATGTGAAGCGACGTTACTTGCGAAGGTAGTTAAACAGAATCATAACCCCGGCTATTCCAATACCCGTAAGGGCTATAACTTGCGCCCGTAGCGCGCGCTGGCCCTGGAGCACCAGAATCTCCTCCAGTCGACGAAACCCGTCCCGCATCTGCAGCGAAAAGTCGCCTTGCGTAAATCAGCTCGAAAAGATGTACATAGATTAATATGCAAGTCATACCTTGAGGTTGGCCGGTGGGGGTGTGGTGGGACACTTTGGAGGCTGTCGAAAATCAGTCAGGGACAATTGAGAGATACCAATAAAGGCCGCACTCTGCTTATTGACGGGTTTGTTCTTTAGTTTGCTCGTATGTGTAAATAAGTGAGGTGCGATGCCCGGCAGCGGCAGAGGTTTCTGGTTTGGAGTTGGGGCTGCAGTCATGGTTGAGAACGAGGAGTATTTCAATTTGTTAGTCACGAAATGATCCTGCATGTTTCATGTGTTCATTCCAACAACAACAACACGCCGGCGGCCCTAGCTGCCCGTACGGTCCTCTGCCCCGTTCTGTTTACCATCTATGCTTGATTTCATGGCAGCTACTAGAACGACCGCCGAGACTAAGTTGGATGCTCGTGTCCATTTTGTCAACCGCAATCGCGGCACACATCCTCACCGGTTCTCCTACGCATATTTCGTTCTCAGCCCTCTAATTTCATCGCCCATCTCTAGAGCACGCTTGCCCTCGAGCCATAACATAGCCTCTGAAAAATATTTCGTTACTCTCAGGTGCGCTAATTCGAGGACAATCCAACCAACCTTTATATGTCTTCGGCACAATTTGGCGCCGTGGAACCGAGGACGCCGAATCATCGCGACACCAGGTGAAGCGGAACTCGTTCGTGGTGCTTTCGTTTCCCGTCTGGACGTCGACGACGTTCGCTGTGACGGCGACGTGCTGTAAAAGGTAAAAGTGTTCAAAAGAGATGAATCATGTCGATACGGGGGCGCTGAACCAACCACGATCATGGGAAACTCGGCCGACGAGGTCGAGTGCAGGACATATGAGGTCAGTCTGAGGATGGAGCCGATTGGAACGGGTTGCGCGAAAGCGATGCCGTCCAGGGAGAGAAATCGAACATGCCCGCCACGCATGAATAGACTCGAGTTTGAGAATCCCAGCTGAGATCGCATGCGTTAATGCTGGAAGTTGTATATGAATGAATGAATAACGACCCACCTCGTAGGCTAATCGCATCAAGTATCCGCCAAATATTTTCTGGTGAACGCTTCAACCAATCATCAGTTTAATCAAAGGTATAGTCCAGGGCCCTCTTACTTGCGTTCTTGAGGGAACATCAGCATTGTTTTTCTCCACCTTCGTATCCCCCAGCCACACACGCTCATCACTTTCCCTCGGGCTGCCCAAGTCCTTGGCATCTTGGCCGTATTTAAGGTAGAACGAATGGAGGGCTTCAGCCTCGGCTGAGCTCGGGGGAACACGCGAAAGCGAGCGAAGCGCCTGCGATTGTCGGCGTTTCTTCATATCTACCGAGCGTGAATTAGTAATATGCGACATGCGATGCTGGAGGCGACCAACCCTCGCCCATGGAACGTAACGACTCCTCTTCGGTCGTAGATATAATGAGGGGATGGACATTTCGCGCGTGATGGGTAAGTGCGTCGCGGCAAACCATCGAAAAGCGACCTTGAAATGGGTCAGACATCTTGAGATCCCAAGACCGAGGCGATGAATTCTCACCCAGCAAAACAGTCTCTTCTTCTAAGCCCATGCCGATTGTCTCCATCTTGACGGCGACCTCCATGGACGATTTTCCGGTGTATATTACCTGTCCGCTCAAACGCAAGTCGCGCGAAGGATCGAGAGGAGACAACATATCCAGACTGAACATCCACGAGTTAGTTCAATGAGTTCGAGGGGCTGGGGCTGACTGCACCGGTCAACAGAAGCTGTGACGATATAAATCCTCTATCCTCAATTTTTCCGAGACTATCGACTCCCGGACCGAGCATGTGTTTGTATGAAATCGAACCTGCAAGAGAGTCGAGGTGTTCCATCAACCTTCGAACAAGATCAGCGAGTGAGGCCGAGAGACAGAAGACAGCGTTACTTTCCGGTACGTATACCACCGTGCACATTCGTATATTGCTCGAGGAGTTTGGGGGAGGATCCAAACGGCAGGACGAGTTCGCAGTATGAATCGTGCATGTTGCGAGGAGTCAGCTGATCGCTCCGAGGTAGAGTTTTGTTCGAGTGCGGTGACTTGGATGATACTGTATGAGCATCGTGCAGGATAGCTTCGGTCCATAACTCTGGCACGCGTATTGGAAAAACACTGCTCGGACGGAAATTAACTTTGCGAACCGCAGGAGTGTCTGGAAAGACTGACGTGTTATAGGTCGGATCAGCCCTCATTTCTGTTTAAATCAGTATTCGACGTCGTTCAGAACATCCGTCTGCTCACTAACGGCCTTCAGAAGGCGGTCCATTGAGTTGACATCCTGAGTCTCTTTTGCAACAGAATTCGGCTGCAGGGGTGCCATATCCATCCAGGTGGTGCACGAGGAGAAACCCCGTGGATTACAAGGACGAGCATAGACGCGACTCAGACCTGCCCTCCGGAGAGCGGAATGCATCTGGAGAAAGAACGGTCCGGATCTCGCCCCGACTGCCGATCTCAAACTTTCGCATGTACTGCCACTCAGAAGTTCGGCAATTTCCGAAAACAAGTTTTGTTCGAATGCAAGCATATCGAAGCTTTAAAATGCGTGGTGCCGCTGCAATGTTTATCTGTTCTACTCGGTAGTTCAAAATCTATTCTGCCCACCAAACTGCGTCAGAGTCACTGGGGTCTGGTTCGGGAATGTACTCTGACGGTGCGGGAGACTGGGTGGCGAGCCACGACACAAAATTTTGCGCCATATCTCGTGCTACTTCTTGGGCGGTCGGTCGTGTCGCGGGGTCCTGCGCCCAGAATTTATTTATATATTGCCAAAGTATGCCCGACATTTCGTGTTCGCTTGAAGGCTGATCAGGTCGGTCGCCGTCGATAACCCTGAGCATTGCCGCAGTTTCGGACAAATTGGCAAACGGGGGTCGACCAGTATACAGCTGACTGGAATCAGAACGAATGAAGGATGATTGAGACAACAACGAATTTACTTCCAAGCAAACACACCCAAATGCGTAAACGTCCGTGGCTGGCGTTCGAGCAAAATTACGCCCGAACCGGCTGGGGTCAATCAGCTCTGGTGCCATCCAGCGAATACTCCCGGCACGGTGGGAAGTAGTAGTTGCGGCAGTGGCGTCAGTTAAGGATGCCAGACCAAAGTCTGCAAGGCATGGACTCCATTCATTGGTGATGAGGATATTTGCCTGGACAGAACAGTCAGTAAGTGTAGGGATTACTAGGAAGTCTCATATCTTACGCCACGAAGATCGCCATGAACAAGATTTTGCGAGTGAAGGTATTCAAGGCCTTTTGATATTTCGGACAACTAACGTCAAGGTCTTCATTATGATGAATAAAATATGAAGGAGACAACGAACCAATTGATCTATGTTCGCTCTTCCGTGGTCGTTTAGATATTTGAGAATAGTGCCATTTTCCATCCACGGAGAAACCTAAACACAACATTGAGGAGACAATTCCAAGGTGGCAATTCAACTGACCATGCAAAGCGATGACGGGAAGGTCTCGCGATCTATGCCAATTAAAGGAAGGATGAAGGAATGTTGCAGACGTTGCCAGACAAGAGCCTCTCGACAAAATTTCTACTCCAAGCCATTATGCGGAGAGAAATAGCACGAAGCAAGAACATACCAGCCGAATCCGACGTTGTTCTGCATCTCTGTGGAAGGTTCGGATGTGTTTAAGCGCGACTGCCTGTCCATTATAGGTAGCCTGGTATATATCGCCAAATCCACCCCCAAATGTCGCGTGCTCTGCGCGTCCGGTAACTCCTGTAATGAACAAGGACGAGGGGAGCCTATCGCATGCCTCGGAAAGCTTGATTATGAGTCGCCGAGCTTTGGAATTGAGCACTTTCTCAGGAAGAAACCCTCGGTCAAGCGTCTGGGACCAGAGATGAGTTGGCGTGATACCAAATCGCCCGAGGAAACTCAACATTTTGAATGACGTCGAGAAAAGACTGTGCAGCGTCACCATCCAGTCTCAGGACAGCTGCCCGATCGGACTCAGAGTTCATGATGACCACGAGGGCCTCCGCGATTCGTTCCTCGTCTTCGCGGAGCGCGTTGCGCAGCTTGATATCACCATAAATCCCCAGCTCGGTGGCAAGCTACGAAAACTCGTCAACGTGGGCCGCGAACAAGAATGAGGGAACTCAGAACCTTCAGCAATGTTTTCCGCGAGTCGCTGCTGTTCACGATAGCCCAGATTGAATGGTCGGCGGCCATTGTTTCGTGGTAGTCGTCCATAGCGTCGTGGATCTTACTACTATGGTCATGAAAGATGTGATCGGATGGGAAAATTCTTACGAAGATCTAGTGGCGAAAGCAACATTCTGGATTAGAGTGAACAGGCTCTTCAGATTACCAGAGTCAAAATTGGGGATGATTATCATCTGCGCGTACATACCTGGTACACGAGTATGCGTGAGGATGTCATGATGGTTTTACCGCCGTTTCAGAGGTCGTAGGCAGTTGAACGTTCGGGGTCCCCGCCGAACTCGGACTTGGGAGAGGATTTCGAGTCGAAACTTCACTATTACTTCCTTCCATGTCAGCGGTGCGCAGGATGGGAACTAAAGAAAGAATCACACAAGTTCGGAGACGCCGATGGACTGGCTCTCTATACTGATCGCCTACTCGTTCAATCTTCTCAGCATCGACAATGGGAGTGCAGTACAGTGTGTTATGCGCGGGCGCCGGTGCATCATGGATAACGGCCCGACCCCGAGATCGGCATCAAAATACCCGAGCGCTGGATTCAGAAGACCGAAACTTCCAGCAAGGTGGCGGCGCTACGTATACGCCGATAAAGAACTCAAAGAACTGCATGTTAAAAAAATCGGCTTCCGGTTGGGACCGACGTTCAGTGGGCGGCCATGAAAGTCGAGATCACAATTGGCCTGCGCGATTGTGCATGCGGTAGTTGACGACAAGGAAGTTCGGCGAATTCCGGTAAGGCTTGATCTCAAACTCTGTGAATCACTGAAAGCCTCCCAACACATCCAGTCTCCCGGCCGGGACTAAGGATACTCGACCACTTCCGACCCGCCGATTCGCGACCGACTGGCAGTCACTTGGGCTCATGCTGAGCAGCTCCGAGTCATCCTCCTTCGAGGCCCCGCTGCGCCAAACCTCAGGGACAGAGTCTCCTGGACTGCCGCGATTAATTTACCACTGCCACTACATCGACCGATCCTCATACCTTTTTGGCTCCGCTCCCTGAATCTTTACTGGGTGCTATGTAGGTCATAACTTATGGGATTATGCCTCGTTGGTCTCAAGCCTCGTGGTCTCCGCATCGCGCCTTGGCTCGTCCGCTTTCCGATTTACATTCAACTTACCAAGGACCTCAATGTAGGTGCGGTCCTCGCGAGTTTCCCCAAGGTATCTGTCGCGCGTGTTGAAGGGCCGATAATCATCAAGACATGTTGTCAAATTTGAAATCTGTACCTTAATTTCTGAGTCGCACTGCCCCCACTGGAACTGCTTTAATACGGCCTCACCGTTCAGCAATCATATTTTGACTCGTCGCCTCATTTAATGGCCGGAAATCCCAACTCCATTATTGTATTTGGTCCTTCTCCCGACTCCCCCGCCATTTCAGACCCTCGACTTAGAACAAACGCGCCGAATAAGGTCCACATACCACCACTACCATCCGGTCACCGCAACACGAGAGAACATTTCCTCGTAGTATGCTGGCCGAGACTGGCTGGGGATGGGCTCGGTACACTTCCCGAGGGGTCTCTCATTGAAATCAGTTGCTGCTGTCGCCGTCGCCCCACCGAGAGGCCGACGAGAATGACGACTGCGAGCTTAACAGCCATGTAGCGCAAACAAGTTGATAATTCCTCGATGTATGTGGCATTGGTCGGATAAAGCACAGCGAACTGTTCATACAACGACGCCGGGACTTGGGACCAAGATGATCGCAGTGCGCACATACTAGCTGTGCATTGGGAAGCATGAATGGCCGACGCCATATCTCGCTTGCCTTCGCAATCAGCGAGCTGCTTCTTGTGTATCTCCCATTGAAACTGCCTGGAGCACATCTACGTCTCGTTATGAAGAACGGGACTCAATTTTGAGCATCGGAGGATTGTACGGGAGAAAACAGACGACGAGCAGGATACTCCACATCTGTGGGGTACTGGGTGAAATTGTCTGTGGAGCGCTCCACATAGTCGGACCGAGTGGAGCCGCTTTCCCCATACCTCGAACACGTGCACGTGTCCCTCCTACTCAGTCGCTGCAAAATCTTGCTCTGATTGCTATTCATCTGCCGCAGTTCAGCCACATCCAGTACTTCTAACCATACTGTTAGTCGCAAACGCGTGTCCCTTCTGCTCATCCAGTACTTCTAACCATACTGTTAGTCGCAAACACGTGTCCCTTCTGCTCGGCAGCTGCAAAGTCTTGCTCTGATTGCTGTACATATGCCGCAGTTCAGCCATCCAGAACTTCTATTCTAACTTCAACAATTTATCTTCGCGGTTTCTTGTCCGCTAAAATGTGTCCTTGGTTGGGATGATGGTCAACACAAACATTCACAGCAAATGATAATTGCCTATCTGTCCATGACATTCATGCATGGACCGCACGTCCTCGGCGAGATCTGCTCGAATGTTATGGAGAGAAGCCATCCATCCTATCCATCCTATTTCAGGAAGCCGATGCCATTCTGTCATATCCGTGCCTCATTTCTCGGCTTCAAACCACCTCACGTCGCGAACACCGTGTAGTTGGACGGACTGCTCTCTAAGTGACGCGGGACACCTGTGTTGGAGCTGAGTCTGATCTGTCCTCGGGTTCGTGTCGGTTCCAGTCAAGTATGTCATTGGAACCCGAACAAGATGAGGATGGTAAGGTTGATATGCTGGTCCAACCGCTGCATTTCTTTCGAGTTCCGCATTTCCAGACTGCGCCTAAGCCACTACCACATCTTGACTTTGTATGGCAATGGCAGAAGTGGACTGTTATATTGAAAGCCCAAACCCCTTGAAATGGCTGCTCTGCCGCCGCGTTGGGAGAACTTTTTTTTTCACGATTATGAATGATATTCCCCCAATTGCCGCAGTGAGTCAGAGGAGGGCAAAATGCCGGTTTGACCTGCGAGGCTCCCAAACCCGCCGAAAATTCACGTTAGAATGCCTATTGGTTTTCTCATACTTGTTGTTGGATGACATACGACCCTGGGGACAATTGGTTGCTCAGGTGATCAAGTGGCTGATGATTGCAAGTATCCGTAGCATACATTAGACGCCATGTATGTAGTACGGGCCCCGGCTGTTTCTTAACGGGACCGCGCCGGAATATACCTACCTACCTACCTACCTACTATATCGGTCATGGGCGCCGACACTTCGTCGAGTAAATGTCACCAGCCTTCACCAATCATGCCAAGACGGACCTAAATATCTCGGTGAGTCGATGGACGAGGTACGTATGTTTCAACTTGTTTTTTGGGGTTTATAATCACACGCGTTTTCGAATCTAGTGTGAGTAAAAATGCGTCGACCTGGGTGGATTACAACGCCGCCACCAATAATTGTACTGTGTCCGTTTTCTGTTCCCTTCAGCTGCGACTTAACTTTGTCTTCAGTCCACTTCAATGGCGATATAAGCCGAGACGTGCGGGATCACATCAATGGTGCGAATGGAAAATGCGCGGCTGAATTTGTATCCTTCCCGGACACCAACAACCCCGGGCACTATTTTGTCAAGGAAAGAACCACACATGGAACGCCATTCTCCCGAGTTATTTCATCGAGCGGCTCCAGACCATGCGGCGTGAGGTACAGAATTTTGATGCTGTCCTCACGGGCATGCTTTTCGGCAAAGGGAAGACCAACATAATCCTGCTCGAGGATGGGTTTTCGGCAGATCTCGATGACACTGAAATCCCTTCGCCGGAGCATCCTCTGTACAAGGTTGGAGCTTGTCCTCGGTCCTCGTCACTTCAATATTAAACTTTGTGCCAGGTCTTGGTCGAGTTCAGCACGCCTGGGGATGGCGGAGCGGTGATCCTGAACTGTATTTTTTAATAGAAAACTCATCGCTTATGGAATAATCTGATGTGGAATATCAGGTCATATGGAATGGCATTTATGCGAGGTCATATGGAATATCATGCTATCTGGAATAAGGTTTTGGCCTCTCCCGACCGTATTCCATATGAGCAACTCGACTGTACTTATCCCCTTGTTCTTTTGTCTTTTTGGAACCTCGTGGTCCGATGAGCGACGACACCGTGAATCTCCGCGAATCATCTCCCCTGGCGAGCCCTGGCGACGCCCACGGGCCGAAAAGCTTATGATAATTTTTAGAGTTGATTTGAGGGGATTTGAGGGTGCGAATAGTCGCGGATCTCCGTTTCATGGCGTTTCATTGGGCCGAATAATGATCCGTCGATAAAATGATCTTATTCCGGCGGTTGCACACTCATGAGAATTATTTTACGTTCGGGCAACATACCTAACGAAAGTCGATGAGATGAGCGCGGACATTTCCAACTTGCAAGTTGTGCAGCGCCAGTAAACACTGGCATCGGCATCCTTTGAGCATTATTTTCTGCCGTCTGGTCAGTAAGTTGCTTGGGATATAGGGACAACCCTGACCTCACGAATATTCCGTAAGGCTGGCACCTCGTGCATAGTAATAGGGGAACATTTCGGACACCACATATGTCTTTGGAATGAACGTTTGAACGTCATCGAACAGTATATGAGTCCCGTCGCCAATTTGGCAATATTCAAAGCCAAGACTGCCCGCGAGCAGGGTAGGATGGATTAAAAACACGAGCTGGATGGGCGGGCATAATTACGGGCGCACCTTGAGCCCTGAGCTGCCCTGAGATGTACAACCTTGTGAGTGACAGCCGGTGACGCGAACAACCCCGAAGGTCGCCGTCGTGGATAATTAAGACTGCTCCCACAGTTTTGTGCCACACCGTGGAGTAAAATCTAGCTGAAGAAAGTGGAGTCCAAGTGTACATGGCACGCCGCACAACAGTGTTCTCCGATACCTTCAGTCAACGAGACTCATTGAAGGAGCAATTTCCGTGTGAGTCCGTGAGACGCGGTTCCAATGTAATTTCCGGCGAATGTATCAATTTACAGCGCAGACAGGCAGGAAGATGCCTTCTGAATAACGACATGATGGTTTACGATCAAGCCTGAAAACGTGGCGGGTTGATAGCCGAGTCACGTGGTACTTGTGGACGCCTGTGGGTCCTCTTTCAATTTGCCGCTTTTTCGAATTGCAAATTTAATTCCAGGCTAGGATATATTAGCTCTTATGGGGAAAATTATACACTGTAAAAGCATTTGTATTTCGGATTTTGGTTTATATCTAGAACGGACCCGTTCCAGCTCAACTGAGTCTGCTTGAGCTTCCCAGGTTTTGTTGATTCCAATCTCCCTCAACATCTTACTCGTGGCTGACCTCAAGAATACAGGAATATATTGACCTCTTTGTGTTTCATCAACAACTTTTTGAGCTAACACCATTGCCCGATCGCGAATCAGTTCTTTCAATGATCCTTACAACCAAAGAGTTTCGTGCCCCGAAACAAGAAAATCATGAATTTCGAGACGGATTAAACAACAGAATAAACCTGAGGGTCAGTGCGATGTTTTGACCCGGCGCTGTTGCACGTATATCAGTGTTCAATTTACAACGTTGACACGTGATCGTGTTCGGACCACAACATTTTCAAATTTCAAAGACTGTCCACCAGCCGACGCGACTTGCCCAAGTAGACCGTTCGCTTTGGTCCGCCATGAGCCTCGGTGTTATGCAGTGCATTTTTTTTTTTTTTTTTTTTTCAACTTCGCGATCTTCAACATTGCTTCAACAGGAGCGTTGGATATTATCCCTTCATCATCCGAAGGACTTCAAAATGTGAACTAGGGAATCAAACCCAAGTAATTCGACTTCGTCTTGAAAGTTCACATAGCCGTATGCCTTGGCCAAGCGTTGTAAACAGCCAGCAAGTCCCGAATCTCTGCACCTCGAGATCTCCGCTCGCGTTTCGGCCGCGAATGCCTTATAATTGCTTAGCTGGGATGGCCTTTTGAAAGGCAGCAGACGGTGTTAGTGACGACTGAGAGCACGCCCGTGAGGGATTTGATGAAACACGTCCTTGTTCGGAGCGCGCGGACTGGTTCGGCCGAGGTCACTTCGGTGTGGACGCGTTTGCTTCTGTCCGGAGTGTCCGATGAAAATGCGCACACCTTTTCCCGGAGCGATAGCTGGTGAGTTGACTTTCTTCTTCCGCACGCAACAGTGCGAAGAGAAAGAAGGTTGACTGCGATTTGATTCGCCAGGGTTAATTCTATATTAATTCAGCAAAATGGCGCTAGATCGTCGAGGTCGGCGGCTAAACCATCTCACCCCGCTGTAACTGCCTGTAAAGGCTCCGCGGACGGACGCGAGCCCAGATCACTGAACTGTTTTTGGACTCGGATTGGAGTCATGTTGTGCTGCGTAAATCAGCCCGAGAAGCAACCCAGTCAAGTCCATCTTCGGCTTGCGCAGCCAAAAAAAATCTCAGGCAACCGGAGGAGTTAACAGAGCTAATAATTGCCCCATAAAAAGATCGAAGTCTATTCAAGTTGAACCGTTGTTTACGCGCCAAACAGATTTGAAACTCCGCCTCTCGATCTTCTTCCCTTCCCTTTCTTCCCACCTGCCTTTCTCGGACATTTGTAAACTCTAAAATGCCTCGCGGGAGGGCTTCGCTTCATTGATCGCCATATAAGGCGCGCTTCGGCGCTTCTGTAGTTTCAGCTGGACTTGAATTCGCTGATCTGCCCTACCGGTGTGGGGAGCGTACTTATCGATGATCTGATCGATTTCCTATTCGTTTTTGTCGTCCTGGGCTCCTCAGGCAAGCCGGCGGTATCTGCGGCTGACTCGACCTCTGAGCTTACTTTGGATGAAGAAAAAAAAAGGTTGGCGCTGGAACAAACCAAGAACAAGACCAGGAAAAAAACAGGAATGGGGATGAGCACGACTCCGCCAATACGTCCGCTCCACCTCCCTCGGTATGGTCTAATTGCTCCGCTGGTCCCGGACGATAAATTCGAAGTGCGCTCTCAGTGCGGGCGGGTCTGTTTCGCGTCGCGTGTTCATTTCGGTGCGCGAAGGCGTCTTCAACTCCGGACCAGTGGCAGACGGCGATAATAATTTGAATAATAGGCAAGTACAGTCGGGACGCGGTTACTTATGTATGTTCATTTCGACTTGAATGACACCGCATGACGCTGATGCTAATAAGTGCGTAAAAAGTGGACTGGTGATCCCGGGCATGGGTCATCGACGCAGCGCAATTTGATACTGCATCAGATTCGGTTCGGACGAAACACCTCGAGGGCGCTGCCGAGGCCGAGCGCGACGTCCGACATTTCGTGGGTGCGCACCCGCCTCCACCGCGGAAGAAAATATTGTGCCCATCAATCAGACCGGCACCGATACTCTCCGATACTGAGCATCGGGCTCTGCCGCAGGTAGGTACGCGCTGGTACGCGGGGTACGCCCGACGCTAGTACTTAAACGATGAGCGATTCTGCCTCGCATGCGCTGCCGCGGCGCTAATCCTCCACTAATCATGATCCTCCCCACTTGAATTTGTTCCGGTTTTCCGCTGGCAAAAGCCAGTAAAGGCCCATGGGGATGCATTGCAAGGCATTTGGCTGGGCATGTTGTGATCTACTGTCGACACGTACAGTGGGTCGGGCGTTGATGCACGTAATCCCGAATTTCGGGCGACCCTGCCCACACCGCATCTCGGCCAAGGGTGCGCTCGAATCTCTGTTTTGTTTATTAGAGCGCGTTCCCGAATTGTGGCTATTAGCTTTTGGAATAGAATTTAGGCCTCCCGCACGCCGCCTCGGCCCGACCTTTTGCTCGTCGCGAGCGATCTCGACGCGTCGCCGCCGCCGTCGTTCATGCGTTCATTCGTCGGTCCGCCGTCTGTACATAAGCTTCGACTAAAGGAAAATAAGGTTTTTTTGATCTGCGGGATTAACAGACAATCGCGGTAGCGCGAGAAGCGCTGCAGTTATTATGTGTACGCCTTTCGAAGGACATCCGCGACGTGCGAAGAGTAAACGTGCGGAGGCCCGGGATCACCAGTTCGCGGGCCCTTGGCGACGGGCGGACGTCTGATTTATTGCACGCAGCCAGTAAGAACAGTTACAGTAGGAATGGGAATGGATTGGCGGTTTTTTTAATGGCCGGATGACCTGCGGGAATACGACCCTAGGTCAGTGATTGGTGGAGCCCGCCCACCCGACAATGGGCGCTCCGTGTCTGTGGGCTCGGGGGCCGCCGCCTGCGCGCCTAGATACGGCCGCACGCGTAATATCGATGTTCACACAAAGGAGTAGTTTTAAGTTGTGGGCGTTTGAGTTGATCGGTATCGAAGGAGATAGATTCGAAGACACGGCGAAAAAATGGCTGTGGACGTCCATTCTCAAGGCGGACTTGTGTGCAAGACTTCTAGGTGACTTGGCGAAGGCAATTCGGTAGTTTGAGTGCCCTTTGGAGAGCCGAGCAGAAGAGCTGGGGATGCCCTGAATTTGAGCGTTTCGGGTGCACGTGACGCAGCTACGGGTTTGTTGTCGACTTGACACGGTTTTGCAATGTCGATTTCATATATTGCAGCACAGCAAGACAACGGCTGGAACGGAGAACGACACTTAAAGGGACTGATAGCAGGCGCCCACAAAACATATCTATCTTGGCCGCCTTCTTCTTTTCCGTTTTAACGTTGATTAATACTCCCGTCTTCCTCTTCTGCTGTCACTTCTGGTCCCGCGAGCTTCCCTACTTCTCTCCAAATGCGACCTACATCACCTCGCTATAATAATGTCCACGCAGACCAGAACACCCCAGCGATCCCCATCGACATGCCTACTCCCTCCAAAAACAACGCCCACTTTGACAGCGTTCTCCACCGCCTCCACCGCCTGTCCATCTCCACCGCTGCCTCTGAGCCCCGCTCGCCGCTTTCTCCCCTTGGCCCGGCCTTTTCTTTCTCGCACGTCAACTCCAAGGCTGCTCCGACCTATGAACCGCGTCCCGCCCCTGCGCTAGATCTCTCCCCGCAATCGTCCGCTTCTAGCGACTTTAGCTCGGTCTCTTCTGGGCGTGACTCGTTTGACGCGTTTGTGCGCACCCAATCGCGGGTTGTGAGGGTCCGTGCATTTGTTTTTCTATCGCACGCGTTCCACGCCCCTAATTTGCGGTCTAGATCTCCAATTTGCCACCGATGCCACACGGGTTTTTGTCTTCTCTGTTCGCACAGCATGTGTGTATTTTCTTTTTTCTGCGTCTCCACGATCGAGTCTGAATATTTAACAGGGCCTTGCTCCGACGCTGTGGATGTCGCATGTGCCGGCGGCAAATCTGTGTGTTTGGGCGGTATTTCAAACGCATCGCGAGGTAAGACGCCGGAGACTTTCCCGATCTGGTCGCGAGCCGTTAGAGCCACGTGATGATCGTGTTGCGTTCCTGGCAACGACGAATAGCTGCCGCGCGCGCCTCACACTCCCGCCCGTCCCTTCATAAGCCCATATGATTCTGACGGCATTCCTCTTTCTCTTTCTTTCCAGGCCTGCGCTGCCCTTGCTCTTTCCTCCCACCGCATGTCTGTCGCCGCCGCCTCGAATCCGACCTTGAACCCTTCTCCAAGCTCCAGAGATTCGAGTTGAATGCCGGGGTAAGCTTCGTTACGTCGTTACTTCTCTTTCAAAAAAACTCATCTTCTTCGTAGGCCCCCCAACTTTATATGAACTCTCAGCGCGTCCCCGAGGAATATACAATCTCGAGCAATCCGCCCAATCCCCGCACCAGCTTTCGTCTCGGCGATTGGATGTGAGTTCCTTCCATTCCTTGCAATCTCTAGGTTTGCAAATGGGAATCATCTGATTTGCGATTCATTTCCTCGGTTACACTGCACCGCCTTCTGTCTTCTTTTTGCGGCAATTCATATTCGTCACTTCTCCATTCGTTTTCGACATTTCACATGCTGACGTGCTTTCCAGATGCCGTTCGCAGAACTGCGCTGCCCACAATTTTGGGTGAGTTGTCCATTTCAATTCCTCAAGATATAAGATTCGCATCTGTCCATGATCCTTTTCTTCTTCGTCTCCGCACACCACCGAGTCCCACAATGCTGACGGATGCTTTCCCATGTATGGTGCTTCACAGACGTAACCTGACATGCATCGGATGTGGATGTCCTCGTTCTTCCACCGCCACCGCCGCTATTGAAGGGCCTCAATCACCTCACCACTTTTCCTCTTTCCAGTCCTCCAACCCACCACCTCATTCCTCGCGCCCTCAGCCCTCTCCCCGCTTCGTATCTGCCGCCAACACCATGCAGCAGTATCCCGGCAACTTGTCGCCTATCGGCTACGGATTTGCGTCGCAGCCGCCGTCGCCGTCGTACAATCGCGCTCAGCAGCAGCAGGCGGTGATGAACCTCCCCCCGCCGTCGCCGCTACCCTCCCCGAGCGCCACCAAGAGCAACATGCACGCGCATCCGCTCCTCACGCCGTCGGGTCGTGCGTTCGCGGTCGGCGGAAAGGTGCAGAACATTTCGAGCGACCCGCTGTCGCCGTGCATCATGTACTGGCCCGACAACGAACCGTTCCCGGAGCAGGGCCAGATCCGCCCTGGCGGGCTGATGAGCGTTCAGGTAAGCAGGCGTTTCAATTTGTCCGGCGTTGCGCTTCATCTCCGTTCTGTGGTTTATTTCTGACATGCACGCCTTTTTCATTCCAGCAGCCACCTATCCTCAACACGGGCAACAGAGGCCCCATTTCTCACGTATGTTTTTTTCTTTCCCCTTGCATTTATCGCGGGCGGCTGATCGTGGCACGTACAGCAACCGGGCGATTGGATTTGCCTGAAGTGCAATTATCTGAACTGGAGGCGGCGGAAGGTCTGCCAGACTTGCCTTCCGTGTAAGTTTTGCGTTTGGTTTCGATCTTCCGGCGCTTATCCTTCATCTTGTTTTCCAGACGCTGAAGGGAATGGTGACTCGGTCTCCGCTGCTGTGCAGGCGGAGCGCATCGCCCTCTTGACGTCCGTCCTCGAGCAGACGCACTTGGCTTCCCCCGCGCCGGCCCCGGCGCACGCGCAGCCCCACCCGCACCCGCACCTCTCCATCGGCCGCTCGCACTCGACGACGCCCGCCCAAAACCACCGCAGCTTCGTCAGCTTCTCGCCCCCACCGTCGCAGCGCCAGCCCCGCGCGCACGTCTACCGCTCGCAGTCGCACAGCGAGCTCGGCAGCCAACAGCTCGGTTACGCGATCTACCAGACGGGTCAGCAGCAGCAGCAACAGCACTTCTTGCGCCAGCACCACCCGAGCCCGCTCGGCGGGCAGCGCACGCTCGCGCTCGACGGGCGCGGGAGCCCCGTGGACGTGTACGCGCCGGCGCCACTGCTGCCGTCGTTCCTGCAGGATATCGTGCAGTCGCCCGCGCTCTCGCCGTCGTCGACGTCCTCGGCGGACCTGTCGTTCGACGAATACGAGGAACACTCGCCGGCGTCGACGCGCTCGACGTTCTCGCAGGCGGACGTGGCGAGCATTTGGCGGCTGGACGGGGAAGAAAGCAAAAGTCTGGCGGCGTTCCCGCTTGCCCGACAGGAGCTCATGCGCGGCGGGCACGGTAGCGCGAGCAGCAGCCGTAACCCCAGCTTGGAGCGCCTTCGCATGCATATTTCTTCATCTTAATTCGTACGTCGTTTCCCTTCCTTGCTTTCCGCCAGTCGCTCATTTCGTTTAGGGAATATTGGACAACGCATTTTCATCTTCATCTTGTCTTCTCTCAATACGCCTGATGCTCCGGAAACATTACTGGCTGGCCGGAGGACGGCGTAATACATCGCTCACCTCACCTGTTCGTTCGGAGACAGTCCGAGTGGGCGGGCTCCACACTAATGGCTTGATGCGCGCCGGATTTCCGCGCCAACCCAAACTCAAAAATCGCTCCTCTCATCGCTTGGACAAAACACACATTTTTGGAATCTCTCGGCAACTACATAATACACCCATCCAATCCAATCCACCTTGGTACAGTTCCACCTAATTCTATTCTACCCACTCCCCCACCCTAATCGCGCCGCCACCGCCTCGCCTCGCCTTGCTGTCGATTTGGCTTTGGCTCTCTGAGCGCTAGCCTTGCCTACCCTACGTACCCCATTTGCACGCATCGAAATGTCTTGTAATGCCCATAGTATGTGTCATACGCCCGCACGACCGCCTCATGTATCCTAGCTAGCTATATTATCTTGCAACATGAATGCTTGTTTGACTGCTTTGAAGCTCTAGCGGTGTTTTGAGCGTTCTAGCGTGACATGGGAGTTAGTTTGTTCTGCCGCTATTTCGATGGCAGCCTATTGCGGTACGCGCCGCGACGCAGGCGACGTCAAGGAGGGATGTGGATCGTTCGGTGTTTTGCGGTGCGTGATTTGATATACTATTCGAAATGGTGCAACTCAGTATTTCGAATAACGGGGTCTGGGATCCATTTTCTGAATTGGAATGGAGGTGATACGAATCAGTCCGGTGCTTTCTTGGTCTCACTTTCTCTCAAATAGAAAAATATGCCAAGGGATCATCGCCATCACGATTTATGGAACAGTCCAGACCTCCTTGGGCGAGTGCACCCAAGTGAGGCCGCGATTCAGTTCCGAGTCCCTGGATAGATAGATGTCTGCTAGTTTCATCGGTTTGAAAAAAAAAACTACACCCGAACAACATGTGAAGATGCGCAGAAAATATTCTCAGGTCGCATCCGAGTCCGAATAGCCCGCACTTATAAGCGCGGGAAACCATCATTTCGAGTCATCCAAGAAATGGACAGTCGTGAGAGGGAACATCCAATATCCGCAACAAGTAGCCTCAAGTGGCCGATAACCGGCACCCGGGCCGCGGGATGTCGGTCAAAGCGAGAAATATGTGAAACTTTTATAGAAGCCGTGATGTTTTTTAATTGCCGATTTGCCGATATGATAAGGTATAATAATACAAAGACCGTAGGGACGCGAAGGACGCGATCATGCTCGTATACTCCGAACAGGCTCCAACCGTGCACCATTTGGACCGCGTGAGCGACTCCCTTGCGCGCGACGTGTCTCCTCCTCGGTAGGCCAGTGAGGGTACACGTCTTTGGCATCATATGAAAGGACGTCGTATCCTGCATGCTCCAAGACTGATTCGTGCCGGTGCGGGGGCGGGGGTCGCGGGCGCCGATCGTGTCTGATGGTGGCGCACGTGTTCCCGACTCGGATCCAATGGGTCCACGGTGACGTCGTGGTCGGGCGATGAAGGTCGTGTCGCAGTGTGCCCCAGGAACATAGACCTTATCCGACCGCGCCGTCGTGACTGCCCCTCCTTTCCTTTTCCTTTCCCGGTGGGTTTAGTTCGATCCATGAACGCGGGCAAACTGTGTCGGCTCGTCGATGGAGACGGCTCTGAAATGGGTGGCCCATTTGACGACGAATCGAAGGTGTGTTGAATCGGGGAAGGGACCGAGAGGTTAGCGTCGCCCGTTGACCCGTAGTATGGATCGACAGCAGACGACGGGTGCAAGGAAGTGCGAGGCGGCGCAGAATGGATGGAACCGCGCGGCGGGGTGGGAGGGGGGGACTGAGGGGATGCCGATAAGGGAAGAAGGCCGGTGAGAGCGCGGGAGTGAAAAATCCTGGTACTGTGGCGAGATTTGTGGAGGTCGCGCGCGCGTCGCATACGGTGTCTGCGACGGGTAGGGTGTTTCTGAAGACGATGCGGGTTGCGGGGGGTGTACGAGGAATGCAGGCACAATGCGGTCGTTTCCTTCCTTCCGCGTTGCTGGATCTATGCCTGCACCCAGTCCCGCAAAACCCGGATCGTGATCTTGTTGAGTTGGATACGGATGATCGTAATATTTTTCGAAGGGCGAACTCGCGGTAGGCGGATTATCGCGGCGGTGGTGAGCAGACGACGAGCGGCGGCTCCAGATTCGCTGCGGCTCTTCATATTGCTGTGTGGGATACGAATGCCGTCGATCGTACACAGGCGCCGCTGATTCAACACCGAATTCAGTTCAACCAACTCTCAACTCAAGGGTTCGAAACGCACGAGGAAGTTGGGCCGTAACGCCACGTATTCTAGCCAATCCCTGCGCCATCTCGTGTCTCCCGCGTTGCGCAATTTGGCCGCTCGATGTGTACTCGTGGGGCCCGGGATCCGTCGCTCCCAGGGACCCGCGAATGGCGTCGGTGAGTCCGTGAGTGACCTGTATCGCGCCTCTGCAAAATCACTGTAAGTAAGTAAGTCAGAGGGAATAATGATTACTTACTTGATTTTGGTTCCCCAGCTCACATTGCTTGGGCTGCGGGATAAACTGCTGCTTGGCGACGGCGGGGGGCGGCTGCGGACCAGACGGTGTGGTGGATGGTCTCTGTTCATTTCTGTAGGGTAAGATGTGTGTTGGGGAAATGTGGGGGATCTTACGTTTATACAGATATGCGCAGTGACGACGAGTGAGGTCAGTCGCGTCAGTTGACAGTTGAATCTCCGAGCTGCTCCCGACTCCACAAAACGAGACACGATCACGTGATGGTTTGAATTTCTTTGAACTTCACGCTGGATTGGTCTGACCTGGTGATAGTCAGATTCTAGTCGTGAAAATCCGACCGTGCCTTTTCGCATCGAATTGGACCGTGGGAAAACGAAGTGGACGCTTGAATCTGCCGTGAACCCAATATGAACCCCGAAACTAATCTCCCACAAAGAAGGATGCTTTACTTCTAAACCGCAATGAAACCTTCTGCTACCCCACGCGATTGAAACATAGCAGCCTTGATCACATTATCGATCGATCTACTTTACAGGTCAGACACAAACGCGGGTTCGTTTACCTGACGTTGCTAGGGGGAGATAGTACACGAGCATGAAACACCCAGGCCGCGTCCATGTCGTGAAAGTATATGAATCCCTGAACAGTCCGGCAAAAGAACTGTCTGCACGTCGGCTGGGTTTCTGAGTCTATACGACCCTCGTCACTTCGTCAATTCGCTTAAAAATGAGGAAATTCGCCAGTCTGGATTCTTCCCATCGTTTTCTGAGAAATTCCGTCGGCTCAAGGACTTTTTGGGAATTTTCGTCACTTCGCAATGGAACGAACCGCTGCAACAAGCAAACTCACTTAACAAAGACCTTCCTTCCTCCCACCATGGCACCCTCTCGCTCGCTCGCCGTCGCGGACACTACCGCCTCCAGTGCTGCCCTCGCTGCAGCCGACTTTTTGGCCGTCGCCAAACCCTGTGAACCCTTAGTTACTGCGGCAGAAATGTTTGCTGACGCCAAGAAATTCTCGCGCTATATACACCGGCGAAGAATGGGACAGTCCAACAGCCGAACCCCTCTCAAAGCGCATTCGCCTCGGGGAAGAGAACCAGAACCGGTTTCGCATTTAGGCCAACGGGGAAGAGGTGGAGCGAGAGTACTATACAACGGCAAGGGCGGGGCACACAATATTATGGGTCGGACGTCGCGGAGAGATCACAGCGAGTAGGAACATCGGGGAGATGCTGTGGACGCGAGGATCGTGCTTCTCAACTGATAGCGGCAATTTTCGACCTCGCAGGATACACCACGCCCCAGACGGTGGGCGCGCGACGCTTGTGGTGTATTGGTTCAGTTCCATTGGCTCGCATTCCCGTCTGTAAGCACACACACCTGCTCCAACCTGCAGCAATATACTCAATCTTCACCATTAGAGAAAGTCAGAGTACTGACTTGCGAGTCGATTCTGGTGTCGATTCTGATTTCGATTCTGGTCCACTTCGGAGTTCGGAGTCGGTTTGTGTTACGACTGAGAATCGAAATCATTGATTCTGGAGTCGATTCTGATGTTGTTCCTCCTCCGGAGGAGGAACAACGATTCTTGGTCGATTCTGGGATCAGAATCGGCTCAGAATCGATTTCTGAATCGCCAACTCTGACTTCCCCTATTGTTGTGAACTTGGAATTCTGTGTAATAAGGAGAGTGAAGAACCTTCACAAGTCCCACAGCGCAGGTGCCGAATTTTCGTCCAAAACATCTGAAATGACGAATGTTCAACCGGATTTTGCAAAGTGACGAAAGTATACATTTTTAAGTGACCTGAAGAAGTCACGAAGATGGCGCGGACTCTGGGTTTCTCGCTCGCGTGGGTCCCCGGTCGTAATTCCAGGTTTGCTCGGGGTTTAGATACAGCGAGTCGGCTACAAGGCCCCGTTCGCCTTGGGTAGCCTGATGATTCCTTTCACTCGCCTGAATGATTACATGGAAGCCTTTGTTCAAAGAGCAGTTTCAACCGATTTGTGAGGCTGAAGACCGAGTCGTAAACCCAGTTTTATCCATAATTTGGTCTGATTCTGAGGGTTCTCGAAACTAACCCGGAGACGCACGCTGAAGTATACTGAATCGATTTTCTCGCCTCGATATGTCCCGAAGAAAACTTGGAAAAAAATCAAGCAGCGACCCAGAATTGGACTCGAGATGAATCTTTGCAGCATAGGTATACCTAAAGGGCTCGAGAGGTTACAAAATTGAAAGCCCTTATGAATGAATTGGACGGAAAGGGAATATTCGCAGCACAGTTATACTTGCCCAAATTTATTAGCTCAACGCTCGAGAGTTGAATTCGCACCTTTCATAATAGAATCGCATTGAAGAACGCCCATCACAGAAAAATTTGGGCCCTTGAGCAGAAAGCAGAACAGGGGAAGCTCTTGGTCGCGGCCAGTCGCCGAATCTCTCAGCATTGCAGGTTAAACTTGGTTCAACTTTCCGGATCTTGCCGGGTGCCAGCCCGAGTCGGAAATCACCGTGTTTGTCATCATTCGGCCAGTCTCTCTTCACTTCCAACGCCTTGGTTTTTTGCGGCCTTGGTTTCAGTCTGTGGCTCTTACTCGTTTTACGCCGCGCACATGCCTGTCTTTCCCTCTCGTCCCTTAAATCCCTCGCGCCTCAACACCCTCTTGCGCAAGCAACCTTTATTTTTCGGTGTGCCATTCATCGCTCTCATGGTTGCAACGTCGTTCGGACTCGCCACGGTCACACAAGTCAAGTATGATGTGAGAGATCAACGGGTGAAGCAGGTATGTTCTTCTTCTCGTTCTTTTGTCACATTCCTTTTTTCATCAAGTTTCGTCAAATGGGACACTTTCTTCCGTTTCATTGCGAAATAATCTCTATGTACTGACCCCCGCACGTCCAGGTAACGAAAGAGCAGGAGCTTAAGCTTGAACACGATCGCAAGAAATTTGATATTCGCGAGGAGTATTTCGTGAGTTATCTCTTTCTACTCCTTAATGCGACTCTCTTTCATTTCCCTCGACTCACATAACGGACAGCGTCTGAGTGCACAACCCGATGAAGACTGGGATATGAAACGCGTACCCCGGCCGCAAGGGACACCAGAATGGGGCGTGCCGCCGCCCGAGCCCGAGACTAAGCGCGAGACCAATACCCCTTGAAGCGTCTCACTCACTGGAATGGGATGGGGCGCGCTGAGTAGTAGGTGCGGTGTGCGGTGTCTCCATTTGGGCCAGATCTCTGGTGTGGGGGGACGCAGCCGTCGGAAGGCACGGAATCGAGATCGAGTCGGAGAGACGATCGATGCAAGTACCGCGGATTACTATACGGTGAGACCAATGCGACGCCCAGCGCAACCAAGCTCGTGTCTTGCCGGTCTGCGATGAGCGCGGGATCGCGGATGCTTGATTCATTGTACGGCGCTTCAATAACTTGAATTATACGCAACAGCTTGTCGATAAACCCGGGAATTTTCCGGCTCGGTGGCATTGTTGGTGGCTCTCCTAGTTCTCTCCATTTCGCAATAAATGACGTGTACCACTCGGTTGCTCTCGCCGTCGCCGAACTTCGAACTACAGGCCGCCGCACGCTGCCGGCGACGAAACCAGATAGGCGCCGGGATGCTTGTTTGATCATGAGGGGGAATGCATGTGGTCAACGTGGTGTTAACAGCCGTTCCTAGCTCTTCACTCTTACCAGAATGTCGCCACAATTCCAACCTCCAGTCGTGGTCGCGTCTCAGGCTCGAACCTATTCCAGGTGAAATCTGGAACGAGATTTTCAAATATCTACCCCATGATGCTTTAATACGTCTGCACATCGCGGATTCACGGTTGCATCGCATCGCTCGCCCTTTGCTTTTTCGTGAATTCAACTTTCATCCATACGGGATCACGGGGCAAGGCAATACCATGGAATGCCACCCATCTGCATTCGCCCTTCCGCAAGAACAGCACAGCACCTGCAATATTGGACATCGAAGGAAATTGCTCCCTTCGTTCGTGCCTGCCGCATCACACCTTGGTACTTCACAGCGGAGCCATACCGTTCATTAGGCTGGGAAATCTACAAGTAGAATGATCCCTTCGCCATTTTGAATTCATTCTTCCGCTCCCTTACGCGACTCACGAATCTGCACCACCTTTTCGCACGTTACGTGCCTTTCCGCAGCGCTGGAATCCAAGGATTATCCCTTCTTCAGAAACTCGCTCACTTCGAGGATAATTTATTGTCAGCTAGGTCCCCTTTGATTGCTGCCTCGTGGTTCATTCTCTTCCTATCCAACTGCGCGTCTCTTCATTCGCCATGACAACCCAGCGGTTCATCGGAAATGGTGCAACGGTATTCTCTTGATTCCGCTTTCCAACGAGCGGCTCGTCACTCAAATTCGAATTGGCGATCCCTTTGCCTGCGTAACTGAACTCAAGATCGTAATTGACCCCCACACGCTCTCCTCCCTCCATACCCTGCCCTAATTCCCAGCCACCGAGATCCTGAATATTCGCGATCATCTGATGGACTTCGAGTCTCGATGGCTCTTTGCCGATTTGACGGCAACCGAGCAGCTTGTAGAAGCTATCCCTCTAGGCCTGCCGCGGCTGAGAGAATATACAGGACCGTACAAACTCCTTCACCTATTTGTCCCGATTCCCACTTTACGGCGAGTCACTGTCCTGCGCTGCAATCCCACACATTTCCTAGGCCGTTTGCACGCCCTCGGGCCCTCCACCACGGTCAGGTCACTGGATCTCCGATTCAGTACATTCGACATGAAGAAGCTTTCCTAATCTCGTACAGCTCCATCTTTTCATCACCAGTCAAACCTTCAGCCCTGAGCTCGGACACGAGGTGAGCGCCAGCAGTCTTTACCTCCGTCGGGCAGGGCCGACACACGCGCAGTTGGAGACATTTTCCCGCGAGCTGGCGAGTTGCTCGCCGCTGCCCGCCAGCATGGAACAACTCAACATTGTTTGGAGATTAGCTTCTCCATTCCGCCGTGATGCACTCGATCTGCCGGCCTTGAAGGCTTCGCTCTTTGCGGAACACTCTGCTCTGCTGCAGAGTATCCGATTCGAGATCTCAAGACTTCCAGTTCAGGAACTCTCAGAATTGAGTATGGCGATGTATCGCCCGCTGACATAGCGCTCTCAGCCGTTCGGTGCGTCGTCAACTGGCATGTTAGCCAATGTTCATGACAGTTCACGTTGGCCTGATGGTAAAATGTTCCGACACTCCACAAAGAGGGTATAACGTGGTCTTCATCGTAAAAATACGGAACCAAGTGTGCCTTCTTCGCTATTTATTTCCCAGCTTCATGGTTCCAATTCACGCGCCCCCGATATCGATATGCCCGAACGGAAACGATACGTAACCAGGTCCGACATCCTCATCTGCCTCAGTCCGTTTCTATCACTCAGACTGCCACCGTATACGACGCACACCGACAGCTCTGATATCTAGCTGTGTAGGTTGATGAGTCCAAAGGAAGACTTCGAGAATCGAAGTTACCCAACCTTGACCTGGTGACCTCACTTTGTGGCCGTCTCGCTAAGCAAGAAGCGCTCGCGGAATCTGCCCCAACGGTGCTTAGCCTACTACCACCATGTCGATATTGCCGCTACTTGCTGCAATCTCTTGTCTTCTTTCTGGGGTGCTTGGGCAGTCGCATGTTCAACCTCAAGGAACTTTGCACCGCCGCGCCTATTTTTATGTTGGCCAGACTTATATTGCTCAAGGAAACTCGTCGATTGCTGCCGGCCAGATGTATATCGAGCATCTTACTCCTGCAGCGGTTACCCAGCCGTTTCCAATACTCTTCATCCACGGTCTGGGCATGACGGGAACAAACTTCTTGAACACACCGGACGGCCGACTCGGTTGGGCGGATTACTTTCTTAGCAAAGGATACGAAGTGCGTTGAACTGATTCGCAAAGTCCGTTTCATCTGAATGAATATAACCACTCAGCTGTACATCGTCGACCAACCGTCTCGAGCCCGGTCTCCGTGGCAGCCCACTGTGGATGGTGTACTTGTTGCAACGGACACCTTCACTGCTGAATTGCATTTCACGGCCGTGGAACGATTCAAATTTTGGCCTCAAGCCGTTCTTCACACCCAATGGCCTGGTAGGTGCGGTTTAAATTTAGAAAGCACACTGACCGTGTGTAAATAAAAGGCAATGGATCCGTCGGGGACCCCACATTCGACAAATTTTATGCATCCATGGTGCCCAGTCTGAATTCGACAACTGAACAGTCCATAAAAATAAAAAATGCTGGTTCGCAACTCCTCGACCAGATCGGTGTATGTGATGATACTTGACCGTGTCTGCGATCTGACATCGCTGCGGTAGCCTGTTATATTAATGTCGCACTCCCAATCTGGCCCTTTCGGCTGGATCTTGGCCGACTCACGTCCGAAGCAAGTGAAAGCCATTGTAGCGTTGGAACCTTCTGGGCCGCCTTTCATTAACGCAGTCTTTCCGCCATTTACTCCGAATCGCACTTTCGGCTTGACAGACATACCGATTGCATATGACCCGCCTATTACGAACGCTTCTGAGATTGGTCGGGTCGTAGTCAGGTCGGTATTTCGAATATGTATTCCGGCTACACCTGACAGCTCTCTTGTATCCAACCAGCGAGATTCCGGGAGTGACTTGCTTCCAGCAAACGGAGCCTGCGAGAAAACTAATTAATCTGGCCGATATTCCTGTTCTAGTAGTGACTTCCGAGGCCAGCTATCATGCGCAGTACGACGACTGCTCGGTCGAATATTTACGCCAGGCAGGAGTCTCCGTCGAACATATCAGACTGGCTGATGTTGGGATTCATGGTTTGGTTGCACCTGGAAAATTCTGCTCTCGAGCTAACAGCGAGACAGGAAACGGACATATGTTCTTCATGGAAAAGAACGGAATTCAAATCGCAGACCAAGTGATCAGACCTTGGATCTCAAAAATACGCAAATGAAGTTCCGAATTTCCTGTCTCTCTCTATCCAAGTTCAATACTGTTCAATTCTAGCGGTCTATGAAGACCTTGTTTGTACTTATAACACAATCAGTGGCACTACTTGACCAGTCTTTTGAACCACCCAGCACGTCATAGAAGGTTTGATTCCGGCCATGCGTGAAGGATCAACTCAACCAAAAGCTGACGGTTTTGTACTGCGAATTCGATTCGAATGAACAACGCGAAGGAACGTGGACATCCTGGCACTGATTCACGAAGGTATAACGCTAGCAATCCGCGATGACGGGGGCCAGATCGCGGTAAGGCGCTGTATTTGTCCGGCGACAGCTTGAAGAGGCTGAGGCTACTCCCGAGTCCCGACATTTATATTTGGCATTTATGTGGACGAGAATACCACATGGCTACCGTGACAAGCGGGACGCCCCGACGTTCAATGCGCTGAAGTGCCGCGAATGATGATGGCGTCCTGTGCGTCGCTGCCCGTAGACGAGAGTAACCGCGTATCAACTGCCAGCAAACAACGTGGAAGTATGGGTTTTTCACCGACCGCTACACGTCCATAGACGCAAAGCCCGAGGATGGCTCGCGTTTCGGGGAGGGAAACCAGGGCAAGGCATATGGAGCCTCGTTCCCGTGTTTTTCTGCGCCGGCGTCGTTAATCCGCACGGCAGCAGTAGTGTCCAGCTCCGTGGGTGCTCGCAAGTCCACGCAGTCGTTCGCGCATCTTGTTTTGGTGCAAAATTATTGTCCTGTAGTTTCCCTGGAGTAAATCTGCGTCGACCAACAAACACACACAGGAGGGCGTTGAACGGTTTTTATATATTCCCTATGTCCCCGGTCCCAAAATAAAATATCATGTACACTACATGTACGACGCCGACCGCGATGACGCCCCGCTGTGGACCTTCATATCCAGCTCGTCCATCTGCAGCGGCAGCCCGTCCACCTTCGCGTCGCCCGTCAGCAGCCCCGCGCGCGTCGGGTCATGCGGACCTTGCTGCATCGGCAGCGCCGACTCATCTTGCGGGCGCGCGCTGCGGAAGGGCTGGTTCCGGCGGCCCGTGAGCAGGCGCACCCACGCGAGGTCGATGAACCAGTTCGGTATGCGCGGGAGGATGATACACAACTGAATGAATGGGGGGACGGTGACGAAGATCGCGAGGAGCTAGAAAAAGCGGATCAGCAACAGGGACGCGGAGGAAGCTGGGACAGGATGCACCTGTCCGTAAGTCGCGGAAAAGGATTCCCGTGTCGAGAGGATCTCCAGCCCGATTTCGATGTTGAAGATCCAGAAGGCGTGCGGGAGGACGATCATGCTGTAGAACTGGATGAAGGGGTAGCGGTTGACGACCTTGCGCCTGCGGGGGGCGTATTTAGGTAGCTATTACAAGAAGAAGAAAAGACGACGTGCCACAGACGCCCGAGCGGGAGGTACCGGTCGTGCTTTGCCCAGATGATTTGACGGAGGCGCCAGATAGCGATGCCCCATGAAACTGCGACGGTCGCAATGATGAGGACCCCGATGTACGGGTACACTTTGAAGAAAATAATGAAGGGAAGGAAGAACAGCGACGCGACGTGATTGCTCGCAATTTCCCTGCCACAAAGTGAGCCCCATATCGACCGCAAATCGCTAGTGAACGCACGTATCACAGGCGGCTTGCTGGAATTGCCATACGGAGGTGGGCAGTGCGGTGAAACTGAGCACACTCGCCCATAAGGGCAGCATGATGAGGACCAGTGCGCGATTTAGGTACATTCCAGGTCCGAATACGGCTTGGAGACGCGTCTGTTTGCCCAGAAGACTCCGGAAGACATACATGATGAGATAAAGACTGAGCGGCGACGCGGCGAGTGTGAGCGCGATCACGCTATGAAGTTTTGTGAGGTTGTGTTTCCCGATTGAAATTCTAAGGAAATATAAGGACCAGCAACGCGGAAAGAGAAAAAACCACTGTATCTACATGGCGGCGACGATTAGGGAGTAAACGTTGAGTAATTGGGCAAAGAACGCGGAAGTTACGTCCTCTGGAGAGTAGAGCACCAGGATGGCGGAAACGAGTGACGAGAAATAAGCTGCGCGAAAAATTAGTGGCTTGATTCGTGAAAGGAAAGACAACGCACTAGAGTAGCGCACGGCAGGACTCGCCACATCCGGGTTAGGACAATAGCCAAAGGAACACGAATCCACAGGCGGGTTCGCACAATACACGTCCAGATACGAGCTTGGGCTGGAGATGTTTAGAAATCTAATCATCGTGTCCGTCGGAATCTGGCATATGCTGCTAGCGTTTGAAGGGTCGCCAAAGCACCAGTCATGGTCAGGAAACACCGTATTCGCAGAAAAGCCGTCGAAGAGGGTGGACATTGTTCGGTGCAAGAGCCAGAGAGAGGGATTTGTTTTTGGGCAGACGCGGCAAGAACATCTGGGCTTTATATATGAGCGCTGTTTCGTTCCGTTGTCTGTTTGACCGGGATCAAATTGTCCTTACCGAATGTAGGACGATCGCACGGTATTGATGAAAAGATCGGCAGGGCACAGCAAGCGGCCCGCGGCAATGCACTGGTTTATTCTCCTCCAACTCGTTCGGAATCACGATGGACATCGCAAAACATCGCCGTCGGCTTGGTTGGATTGCCTTGCAGCTTGTGCTCTCCTTGCCACTTGGCTCCATTTGGAGCCAGTGGATTGTGTCAGGTACCAGACAGTGGCGCATCACTTTACACCGGTCTCTGATTGCCTCCATTCAAGCGAAAAGCGCCCAATCACTGGGCGCTTCAAGCACTCTTTCTTCATGGACCTGGCTTTGAATCCTTGCTCGCAGCTTGGGTTCTTCTAGCCACCTGGAAGTTGCCTTGAAGGCACTAGACGACTTTGAATCCTTGCTTCTTCTTGCCACCTGGAAGTTGCCTTGAAGGCATTGAACGATTGTGTCAGGTACCAGACGGTGGCGGATCACTTAAGTTACAGTTCTCAATCCACGCCGATCAGTGGGCGCTTCAAACCCTACTTTGTTTTCCTCAAGTCACTGCAAGCTTGGTATTCCTGCCAAGAGCCGGCGGGGAAAATAAGTTGATCTTGGGAAAAAACTGCTATGTAAATAGCTTCCAAGCCGAACGGATCCCAGACCCATGATCTGGCATCGACTCGGACGTTGATCATCCATCCTACAGCCTTCTACGGCGATGCCGTCACCTTCTCTCTCTCAGCCGCCCTGACTCGCAATGGGTGGCCATCTCCTGCAAGAGGGAACGTCGTCTGGTGCTGGTCCCTCCGTGTCAAGTCGAGGGATCAAAGCCGCAGCAGAACCTAGTTCTGCGACTCCGAATGCATCGAGAAGCGTGCCTACGAGGGTAGTGGTATATCAGGTGAATACTATGCATCCTCCTTGCTCGCAAAGGTCTTAAACTCGCTACAGAACGTACTTTCATTCCTCAAGGGCGCCTGTAACACCTGGATCCCAGGGTGAGTGATTCTTCGCTGTCATAACTTGACATGATTTATTTTTTTGGCAGCCGGAGTCGGAGCGAAGTAGCGAGGCTACAGACGACCGTGGAAGGGTATCTGCTTTCAATGGCATCTGACAATGTCGTCAGCGCCATTGTTGCGAGCCCAGGACATCGGAAAATATTGTTAGAGGTACCAACTATCACTGTTACTCGTTTGCCTGCTGATGTCCTAACCTTAGCTGTCCTCTATCCTTGATCTCGAAACCGATCCAAGGCTCAGGACGGCCCTCCGCGCAGATGAAGAGGGCATTGCGGCATCTATCGTTTCCATTTTGGACTCTGAGTCCGCCCAGGAGGGTGTGCTGAGTCTCGAAGGCGACTCTGCGCAGTGTTTCCTCGATGTTGTCCAAGATGTGCGAGTCCACGCTATTTACGTTTCGCTTGACTGACTGTGTCGCAGGCACTGAACCGGGGCTTTCTAATGGCTCAGGACCACAGTCGCCAAGCACGCCGCATCGTTCGCAAGCTGTCCGAATCGTGCGACAAGCTCCCATCCTCTCTCTTCATCACCGGCGTCACTGGCAGGGAAGAGCACCCTACGTTCGCTGGCGGCTTTGGAGACATATACAGGGCCTCGCATGGGACGAAGATCGTGGCCCTCAAACACATGCGCCATTTTATCCAGAGCTCGGACCCGGAGATCCGCGATATCCGTCTAGTGAGTCCATTCCACATCCCTCGATGCACCTACTAACGTCGGTGAACGTAGAAACTGTGTCGAGAGGCCCTAGTCTGGAAAGATCTGCGCCACCCGCATATCCTGCCTTTCCTAGGAATTGATCGAGACAGTTTTCCATCCGCTCTTTGCTCTGTGTCCCCTTGGATGGAGCATGGTACCATCTTGAAGTATCTGCAAGACCACGGCCGCGGAAATGTGGACAAATTGGTGCGGTTTGGTCTTCATCATAATTCAGGTCGTGCTAACAAGATATCTCAGCTGCACGAAGTTGCGCAAGGGCTTCAGTATCTTCATTCTCGCAATATCGTTCACGGCGACCTCCGAGGGGTACGTGGCTTCCTTGCTTGTCTACAGAATATTAATCCCGCTTTAATCGCAGGCAAATATTCTGATCAACGAGGACTGGAGCGCGTGCCTCGCCGATTTTGGGCTCAGTGTCTTTGCCAATGCCACCACTTCTATGTACACCTCGACTCGAGCAGGCAGTCTCTACTGGATGGCACCGGAACTGATCGACCCCGACCGCTTTGGGTACAAGTTTGCGCGGACGAAGGCTAGTGATATCTACGCTTTCGGCTGTGTCTGTTTGGAGGTAGGCGTCCTCTTTCCTGTTCTCGTCTGTGTCTCAAGCCCGAGCGCGTCTAGTTATACACTGGTCAACCGCCATTTTCCGAACTCTCCCAAGCTGCGGCTCTGCTGCGAGTAGTCAACGGTGAACGACCCGGCCGGCCCTCTGGTCCGCCTGCGATGTCCGATGCATTGTGGCAAAACGCCAACCGCTATTGGGCTGAAGACCCCACAGCGCGACCCGTCGCAGAAGTCGTAGTCCAGGAAATGGGTCGGCTGTCCCCGCGTAAGCCGAGACAGCTACGCCCGCTGCCGCCTATTCCCGTCCCGCGATCCGCCCCGCTCGCATCGCCCTCAGAGCCCGCGTCGACGCCGTCTTCGCCTCCCGTCTACGTGTCGCCGCAGGGCTCTCCTCCGGGCTACGATCATGGGGACTATCAGCGGGTGGAGCTCACGCCGTTCAAGTTAGCGCAGATGGAGAAGGCGCGGCAGCAGGGTCCGTCGCGAGAACTGGATCTGCGATACATTATGAAGCTCGTGGAGAAAACCTCCGGTCGTACACTGCTCGATCAAACAGTCGTGTTAACCGACGGAGTGCAGACGCTGTTTGAGAGGGCCCGTCAGCGAGAGGTGACAAAGGTGAGCACGCTGGGACTTTTCTCTGCTCGTCAAATGCTCATTCTGCGTTCCGTGTAGCGAGATGCATTCGTCAAGCAGCTTGCCGAGTATTCAGACGCCCGGAGGTTCCACAATCAAGATGCTGTCTTTCATCGAAGGGCGGGGAGCCCCGAGTCTATGGTATGTTTGCCGAAGTTTATTCTGACAATTCCTAACGCCGTTTCGTCCCTAGGATCCGGATGAAATTATCACTCTCCCCCAATTCGTGAAGGAGGGGCCGCCGCCTCACGTCCTCGACGATCCGCTTCCGATAACACCCCCTCCCAAGACGCCCGTTCGACCGCGCCGGCCATCCCTACCGTGGCTGCGAATTTCTCCTTCGCTCACCTCTATGCGATACCGACTTACCAACCCCAAGTCGACATCATCCATTGGTATATGGTGGCTGTGCTTCTGCTTTACTTCGTATTAATAGTCTCTGTAGCCCTGCCCGGTAGTAGCAACATAGATGGAACCGTTGTGAGCGGTGGACCCAAGACCTCCTCGCCCCTCCCTCGTCGTTTTCGCAGCGCGTCAAAGAAGCGCCTTTCGGGGTCAAGTGGGCCGGATAGCCCGGTTCGCGAGCGCGTCAGAGACCTCTTCTCTGCTTCCTCCTCAGCCAGTGGGTCCAGTGCGTTCACCTCCTGATGCACCTTACTTCGACTAACGTTGTTTGCGTAGAAACTGACATGGCTTTACAAGGGCTCTGGCGACGCGTCAAGCCGGTCATTGATACAGAAGACGCGAACTCGAACTCGTCCTTTTCTGTCGGCCATCCATCGGAGTACAATCTTGATGATATTCCTGCGAGTCCCCTCGAAGAGACCATCGATGAGCCACACACTACCCCCGACGAGGTGGAGGCCACCACGAAGGAGTCCGAAGTCGCCACGAAGGAATCAGAGGCCGCGCCCGTTATCGACCTACAATGGCCGGATAAAGGGAGAAATCCAAACACCCCGCACCATATTCCACCGGACGAGGACATGTGGCGTCTTTTCGAGTGCAGGTATGGCACCGGGAATGCGGCCCAGCTTGGCGAGGCGCTTGCGATGACCCCACCCGAAGGTATCCTCAAGAACTCGGTAATCGAGGTCCGTCGAAGTGCATGATCTGCATGCCATTGTTTACTCAGAGATTTTCAGGAATTGCACAAAACGTGCGTCGAATCGCAAGAAGTTATCTCCACGCAGATCCCATGGGCCTCAGCCAGTGCAGAGCGCAGCCGTGTCGCAAAGGATAAGGACCAGTCCGGGAATTCTGTGGATGGTGACGAGGCTCTCGAACCGCCGATGTTAACCTGGGAGGAGGAGCTACTTTTGGAAATGCTTGCAGCAAACGAGGGCCTGCTCTCGGCGCTCAGGCTGTATGACGATCTTATGCGTGTTGCTGTGAAACGCGAGGCGGAGGTACGCACGGACGCGCTTCACGTTCCTTCTCTTCTTATTTGCCATATATAGCAACGACACGCCGATATCCCCCGAAGCGGCGGTTCGTCGCGACAACAACCACAGGCTGTTGTTTCCGATCGGAGCCCACCAAAGGGTCCTCCCCCCCCAGTGCCCCAGACACTTGACGTCGGACAACCCGTCGACGAAGATTCCCAGCCGAGTCATCGAATCAAAGTCAAGGCTCTAAAACCTTGTATGTCTCGTCTCCGCTATGGACTGGCCGCTTGAATATCGGACACGGCTAACCAGAGAACCAGTCACTGCTGATCCAGATGATCCGGACGAGATATCTTTCAGTGCCGACGATATCCTCGACGTCCTTGACAAGCAGGGAAAGTGGTGGTTGGTCCAAAGCGCGGACGGGTCCGTTGGCAGTGCGTCGAGTCCATCATCCTGCACCTCGCCGTGATAATAATTCTTCGCAGTCGCGTCGTCTGATTATTTCAGTGTTGTTGACGGCGATCCACAAGCTGAGAGAGCAGAGCCATTGCATCCTTGTACGTATGCCAAAGCGATCCATCGTCGAAGACGGGCTAACACGTATTTGTTAGATGGCTCTCCTGGAAATGAGGGATCGTTTAGTCAGGAGGAAATTTTTGACGTTGTGGATGAGCAACTCCAATGGTGGAAGGCGAGAAAATCGCACGGATCCATCAGTGGTACGTGCTCCGATTTCTCCGAAGACGCCTCTAAGCAGGTCTTGTTTTTTGTATAGTATTGTCTTCCGACCTTTCCAGTGTCTCGGGTTCCGAACCCGAGACTTTCCAATACAAAGCTCAAGCTCTGTATTCGTGTATGTATGCGCTACCCTCCTCGAAATTCCCAACACTGATATTGTTATTCTAGACACGGCTGATACGGAGGATTCCAGAGAGTTGTCATTCAGGCAGGGCGAAATATTGGACATTGGCGACAAGGAAGGGGATTGGTGGCAGGCTCGAAACGCGAATGGATCGATTGGCAGTATGTTCTTTGCATCACCCTCACGGGAAAGACCGACTGATATGTTTCTGTTCTAGTTGCACCATCTAATTATCTCCGCCTACTTTGAGTTCTTTCTGGTTGTAAAAGTCATCATACCCTTCTTCGCTCCTTACTCTTATTTATCTTGGACGGACTATGTTGTATTTTGACATCACACACTCGTTCTACCTCCCTCGGCAGATATTACGCTCTATCGTTATTGACCCACAATGTATATCTTTAGTGACACGCTGGACGATGAGGACAACTGCTCACTGTGGGTGCTCGTTTGTTGTGGGTGATCAAACTCCGTCGGGACCTATATTATATCCACTCACCTCACCGGCTCCAATGTCTTTCTCAGTGAGACATGTTACCCAACCCACCAGTAAGTCCGCTCGAGTTCATTCATTCACGCTCCGAGTCATCGTCTTACTTTTTCCAGAGCAAGAGACTCAGGAAGCTACCCGCGTCCTTCACGAAACGTTCGGAAAGAGTTGGTCACCTTGCTGAGTTGTTTCTCGCACGCGTACGCCTTCTGAGGCGTACAAATCTTCAGAACTTTTTTTTGCCTGCCGTAGTCTTGTGGAACCATTTCTATTGGCTGATGTCAAGGCGACCATCATTGGAGACCAGCTTTTCATTGCAGAGCTCCCCGGCACCGGAATAATAGGTGTTGCACTGTGGTTTGGTCCAGGCCAAAAGTTTCTCTCGAGGTTCGTTACGACGATTGTTTGTTTCGGTTCGACTTTCAGTGACGAGCAGCGCAACGCGGGCTGGAATCAGACAATGGAGATCCTCGACGATGCCTGCCATAAATGGTGGGATAATGCGACGAATCCATTACTGTGTCATTGGAATACTCGGTCTGATCCTTGCACTTGAGTTCTTATCTCTGGCGGATACTGTTCTGCCGGAACACCAGAAGAAAGGATATGGGATGGCCCTCATGTCGGCAGTTGAACAAAAGGTGCCGGTATTCCATTCATTTCCAACGTCCCTACTCAGATTGATGTTTGGGAGGCCAAACTTACCTCCACCGACATTGTGGTTGAATCGATGGGCGAGACGGCGGTACACTCTTTAGCCGTATTATTCCGTCCTTCGCTGACACGGGCGTACGTGCCTATCTATAAGAAACTCGGCTTTGAGGTTCTTGGGCCAGAAGTTATCAAAACGCCTGGTGAGGATTGCTTCAACTTGCCGGAAGCGTACTGGAGGAATTCGAGTTTGATCCATGTTCAGCGCTCAGCGTGGAAGTTGCCGATGTATATCGCATAAATCTAGAAAAACTCACGGTCGTCCTTCGATCCTTACAGACTTTCCGTGTGGTCAATAACTACATACCTACGCTAGCTTTCCAAACTGTGAGAAAGAAATCGGAAATTCCCGATTTCGCAACTTCCAAATCGATCAGTGACATCATCAGTTCTTGAACTGAACAACCATGTCGTCCTCGCTCATCGACTGGACAACGTCCAAGATCTCTGCTCTCTACGCCTCACAGCATTCTTCCGACGAGGACGCGCACACTGACACCGCCGCGCAGCTCAAAACTGACTTGGACGCGATATTTGCGCCGGATGCAGAGATCCATTTGAATCACGCGCTGGTCGACCGCGAGAAGTTCAAGGAGTTTGTTGAGAGCCGGCGGTCGGGGACGACCCAGGTGGAGTTCCAGCCCGAGGATCTCATTGAGACGCCCGTCGAGGATGGTAATTCGGACGTACGTTAGTCAAGCCGCATCTCGACGCTGAACCCGAACGACCGGCATGCAGGCTGGTTCGATTGTGGCTGGGAAGATCACGTTGGTGAAGACGCACAAGTTTCGTATTAGAGCTGCCCCTGCGAAGACGACCACCATAATTTCGTTCAGCGCAAAGTGGGTTGAGTGCTTCTACACCATATACTAAGCCTAACGAGTTGCAGGATCAAGCAAAACCCGGAGCCTCAGATCGTTCAACTCTTCCAGACATCAGTGGACAGGCCATTCAAAGTCACTCTGCCGACTCCAGGGTCACATGCGGTGGACGCAAGCGCGTTGTGAGAGGAAGAATTGAAAAATGTATTTCATTTTCATGTATGTAAATCGCCCGAGAAGAAAATAATATGATGCGCAAATTGGCAAGCTGTACCTCGATTGAAGACCAACGACTGCAGAACTGTTGTCACCGAAGCTGTCGAGGCACATCAATGTGCCTTGGTTGTTTCAACCCGCTCACCAACAGCCCGTATTGAGGTATATTAACTTGCTTTCCCTCGCCTAAATCTGTCGGTATAGTGGCGTCCTTCAATTCGATTTCATCATGAAAGGTGCAACTTCAACTCGCGAGCAGCTCAAGAGTCGAGCGAATGAATTTGTGCATGTTCGGTTACAATAACTGGGATGTGAATATTCCCTTTGGATCCCATTCTCTCTTCAGGCCTTTCAATTTTTCCAACCTCTCGGAGCCTCTATACCTACGCTGCAACGGTTCATCTCGAGTCCAGTTCGGGAATGCTGCTTGATTTTCTTCGGTCTGACCGTGACGCACCAAGGCAAGAACTTCTTGTTCGATGCGGTACACCTCAGCATACGACTCCGGGCTCGTATACCAGGAGAGAAGCTCCCTTCAGAGCCATTAGAATCGGATCGAATGGAGGATAGAACTGGGCTTACGACCAAACTTTGACGTCTCGGTGGCTAAACGCCGTGTCCGCATGAGATATCTTGTTCTCAGGACTGTACGCGTTCCACTCGAACGCATATCCCGTGGCCCCTGCATCTGGGCACTTACTTTTCAACTCCTCAAAAAGGTCGATGACCTTGGGCCATACGGAGGGATCGAACTTCTGTATTCCGGCGCCGGCAAATCGTTTGAAACCGCCCTTCGAACAAAAGGTTTCCATCGAATCATTCAGGCGAGCGAAGGGAACAGCTTTGCAGTCCATCATCATGGGGCCTAAGGCAATGATGGGCTCATAATATTGCTCTGCAGCGGAAGCTGGCCCAAAAAAGACTGGGATGATGATGAGGCTGGTCGTGAACATTGGCGGTGGTGCAGCAATGAGGAAAAGACCAATAGCCGGTGTGGATTCGTCGGCGATCAATGGTGCTAAGGCTCGTAGAACCTCCTCGGCTCTCTGGGTCGGAAAGACGATGCTACCCGTCCACACAGTCCCGTCAGAAGTGCCGAGGATGGAGAGCGGGTACGCTTGGAGGGTGAGCTCGGTAACAATTCCAAAGAACTGCCCAGCACCCTGCAGAGCCCAGAGTAGTTCCGGATGGGATGAGTGAGATACGGTGATTAGAGAACCACTAGCAGTGACGAGACGAGCAGACACGATACTATCGGACGTATATCCACACAGGCTCGAGAGCGCGCTGATGCCGCCGCCGAGGGCTTGGGGTACGACACCAATAGTGTTTCCGTTTCCGAGAGCTGACAAGAGGCATAAACACCGGCGATGTTCTAGCAAATGTGCTCGACCGACCAAGACATAGACCGCGTTCGAACGCGGCGTCGTTGACCTCCTTGATTAGAACACCACTTTCGACTGTGACCATTTTTTCCTCCGTGTCTATGGAAATGCGTTTGAGAAGGCTCAGGTCTAAAATAAAGCCTTCGTCGCCGATTGTAGACCATAGGCTGTGTCCCCCAGATTTTGGGACGAAGGGAATGCCCAATTCGACGGCAAGTTTAACCTGTTTATTATCAGAAACGATGCAAGAAGGTAGGACTGTGCATACGGTCAAGATAACGTCATTCTCCGTTGCGACAAGGACGATAGCAGTTGGTATTTTCAATGCAATATCACTCCATCGCTGCAAAGACTCTTGGAATTCCGTGCCGTTTCGGTTCGTCAGGACTTTGGCTTCCGTGGAAATGGAGGCTGCAAGCTTGCTGAGGAAGGTTGAGAATAACTCTGGAACTGCTGGAGCGGTCGAAAGGTTCATGATTGAGCTGTGTGTTGCGGATGAAGTTTGGCCTCTATATAGTCTTCTTACTGTTATTTTCGAGCGTGCTGTTGCCCACGATTTGACGAACGACCTTCACGGACGGTGTAATGATCGAACCCCAAAGGGTCGCTCGAAAGAAAGGACGGCAAAGATCATATCGGCGGGAGGGCTTCTTCATCTGGAAAATGACCGAAGTCTAAGATGGTCTCCGCAAGACAAGATAGACAGATAGACTGTCCCCTGTCTGTTCTAGACTCGGATAGACACACTGTTTCTAGCATAGTCGGCGATAGATCGATAGACATAGGCAAGTTGTTCGTTAAGTCTTGTTCATCAGTCGCCGTCACGGTGTTGCCACAGCCTAGAGAGGTGGCATCGCAGCGGGGCCAGTTAACCCCGCCCGGCGGGGGAAGGAAGATGTATTCCAGAAACCAGTACTCACGTCGGAGGGCACCCGGAACTGGTAGAAGCTTGAGTCTAGACCGGAGACCGTCTGTCGTATCGAAATCTATGTGTCGATAGACAGACACGAAGATTTCGATACAACAGGCTGGACTCGAGCCTAGCTTGAGTCGTAAATAAGGGGTTCCCACGTCACACTCGCACCGATAACACTACATGGCCGCACAGCTAACGCACGATTATTGTAAGATTCGGGGCGTTACGACGCTGATGCCAAAATGATAAGAATTATCGTCCGACGGCCAGCTAACGCTTCGTAAGTTTGATGGATGTACCATTTTCGGTCTTGAGGTCTTGAGTTCCCCGACGTCCAGAGCTCAGAAGAACCAGGATATCTTGACGTCTTGAGTCTTGGGAAGAAGGATGTGGAGACAGTTTGAAGTTTTGCCTATCATCGAAGGACACATTTGAGGGCGGGGAGGGAACAGGATGCGGAGGCCCCGTGAAGCTCCACCAAAGGAGTGTCCCAAATTATAGCTTTTTCAGGGCGAAAAATCGCGATTTCCTTGTCCGAAGTTAAGCTTTTTAGGCCCAAAACTCGCCAGCCTTGTCCGAGGATAAGCTTTTTGAGGGGGGATTTGAGCTCAAAGCTCATGGTGGACCCCTCGTTGACACCGTCTTAAGTGTGTCGCTTGGCGAAGTGGTTAACGCTGCTCTTTCCTACAGTCGCTCGTCAGAACCTTACGTTCTTTTTTGCATTTTGCTTGATTTCCGGTCCGCCCATCAAGTTCAACATTGAACTCTCATACCGCATGCCGCGTCAGTGTGAACAACTCTTACAAAGAGCGGGAAGGTGTCAAAGGAGGTGAAAAAGGTTACGTTGAAGTTGCGCCAGCCCAAATAGTGTATCTAGACGGCGCGAGCGCAAAAATTGGAATTTTCGTTGATTTTGGCGGAATTTTGGACACCCACGTGACTTGCCTTGTCCCATGTTAGCTTTTTTAGGTCCCAAAGCCGCCAAACCGTAAGCTTTTTAAGGTCAGATTTGACGAAATTTTGGGACACTCCTTTGGTGGAGCTTCACGGGGCCTGGATGCGGCCGCTGGAACGAGTTGGGGGAGAGGGCAAGAGGGAATTGATGGCAACGATGCAACTCGAACCACGACAGGATGTGGACACGTGAGGCGAGGAAATGGCCTCCATCGGCCGACAGCGCACATTCACAATGATTCAGAAATCGTACGGAGCGGGTGAGGGAACCGTACAAGAGATAGTTTGTCGATATGATCCGAATGTGTTACGTAAGATCACTGCCTTTCGTAAAAATTGTGTTTGGCCGTGTAGGCTCGAACCCATCCGACCTTTAAATTTGATAACAATCGATCAAAGCTGGCACCACTTGCTTCCATTCACTCGAGATGGGCGCTCCATGATGGGCTCTAGCTTTGAGGTGCCCCGGGATTGATTGACGATCGGCGCATCTCATAGTGCGCATCTGTGCGCATCTTAGATCTGTGTAGCAACCTCGAGTTCATTTCAACTGGGGGTCAAGCGTTGCTCGTACGCGCCGCCGTCCCACTCCCTTTGCAGCAAGACGATGTCCCAGAGACAGACAATTCCATATCAGGAACTCGCGTCTGACGATGGAGACGTGCTGCAAGGCAAGAACGACAGCACCAGTCGAATCTCCCACTATTTCTCCACTGGAGTCCTGGTCTTCTGCTTGATATGCACTGTTGCCAATATTGTCCTTCTTCGACTCGAGCCTCCACCCAAATATTCATTTCCATCCTCCACCACCTTTCTGACATCCAGGGGGGTGTCCCGCAAAGACCTCGATAATCTTCGACGACCCTCGCAGTTCGTCGGCTTCGAGAAGTTGCAGAGAGTGGGCACACCGGCCACTAAATCCTTCGTCAACTTCCCCCTCGTTCTTGCCCAAATCGACAGCTCGGACCCCACAAGAACGGCCCCGCCTTTTCTAGGTGTCTTCACAAACATCGGTACGATATATCCAGAACTAGGACGGGTTGTGGTATCGAAATCGGTAGGTCTTCTGTGCATTTTCGGGCATATTAACTGACATTCGTTGTCAGATATCCACCGTTGTGCAATTCAGAGCACTCGATTTTGGCATGGAAGCATGCGAGATTCGCATTGCCCTGCCGATCAATGCGAGCGCAGTATCCGGCAACCGACCACTGACGTTACCCTCGTCGCCCATCGCAATTTTCAGTCTTGAACACGACAAACCTCTACATGCCGACAGCCTTTCTTACTCATCCCGCCCCACCTCGCGGCGATAAAATTGCGGATATTTCTTTGGGATACGGTTCTGTCTGGAACCACCACTTTAAATGCCAGATGGACGACATGTATGCCTTCGAATTGGCTTGTCCTTCTTTGGGCAGTGAATCCTTTTGCGATTTGGCATGGGAGCAAGACAAAGACCACGATTCTCTTCCTGGTATTTCTTTCATCGGCTTTTTTTGCCAGCGTTGACGAATAATACCGCAGCTATTACGATGATCCAGCACTCCACCGTCTAGCTGTCTCCTCGTACTATTTTTCGTCGATGTAAACTCTGAGGTCTGATAAAGAAGATGTCCGTTTCTGATACAACAAGTGCTTCGAATAAATGTAATCACAACGAAGAGTTGCTCGCATTCCATTTGAGCCAATCCGTCAAATTTATGTCCACCAACTCGTTGACCTTCTCCCAATCTCTACAAATCCCGACACCCCCAAATATATCCCCACGAGCAGCCATGGAATCTCCTAGCTCCAAACTATCGTCTGACATACAGAGAAATGATTGTCTCAAATAATTGAGACAATGTTGGACATGTTCATTGGTCAGGCGTTTGTATTCCCCTCTGAGGAACGTCAAAGTGAGAACATGAACACAGTGCCACTGGTGATAGTATGCAACACTGAAAGCACGTCCGTTGGCACCGAGATGGACGACGAAGGGATGGATAGAAAGGGTTTCCCATTCTTTGAGAGAAATGTTGCTCGATAAATTCATCTCGAATCGGGTGGTATTCCGAAGCAGTGTCATCCCGACGGCGTCGAATTCGAGGGGGAGTTCGAAGGGATAATTCTCGTCCGTATAAGCTATGTCTAAGGTCGCTGGAGAGTTAGGAAGCTTCAAGTTCTGCAAGTCGAATGGAATGAAATACCTGACTCAGTCTGACCAGAAAACGGTCGCCAACCACGAAGTATGAATATGGCGGAGTTAATTCCTACAAGGATCCAGAGAGTGTAGCGGACCCATAGGGTCAGTTGAGAACATATCGGCGAGAATTTCGAGGGTTGCATGTTCTGGTCAAGAGAGACTTAGAGAGGCCTGTCAACACCCTTTTACATCACTCCCAGGCCAGATCTAGCGCCGCCTCGAATTTTTGAATCAGTGACCGTCATGATTCATCGCCGGGGCCATTCCTTAAAATTGTAGTTGGAAGAAGGAACTTCAATAAGCTAATAAATTTATGTATGGAGTGGGTATCGCGATGACTCTTCGAAATCAACCAGAGCCTTGTCAACAACATCATTTACTTTATCCCAGTCCCTGCAGACCCGAGTCGTCTCCAACAATCCTGGAATAAATCCCCATTCAAGAAAATCCCCTCTTTCAATCTCATCGTCTGCGGCGCATAGCAAATGTTGCCTCAAATAATTAAGGCAGTGATGTATATGCTCAACAGTGTATGTGGCATCGTCCGGATGGGTAATAGCAAATTGCATGGCCCGCAGACAGTGGAATTGGTGGTAAAATGCCAGTGCGAATATGCGCTGGTCGGGTCCGAGATGGATTGTATAAGGGCGCCCATACAGGGAATGCCATTCCTTGTCCGCGATGTCGCTGGAGGCATTTAGGTCGAATCGGACGGTTTCTTGAATAGCTATCTCCACAGCTTCCATATCTTCGATGGTTAGCTCAACGGGATAGTTGTTTTCGCGATATGCTGCAGCAGCAGTCAATACGGATCGTGCATTATTGGGGACAGAGCTCACTGGGAATATTCGTGTTTCCGATGCGCATATAACGTTGATAGTTGAACATGACTGTAACCACATTGAACATCATGAGCATGCACAGTGCATGTATAATGAAGGAAGTCTGTGAGTGCCGCACTGAGGGATTCATAAACGCGGACGGGGAGGGAGGGAAGAAAGCAAACACCGATATTTCAGACGGAGAAACCAGTCTCTCCCGTAATAATGATCCCGAGATCTATCGAAAGAGATCTTGAAGAGATCGGTATTCTCGCCGCACCAGAACTTAGAAGACGTCGCGCGCTGTTCTGAGTTCTGATCTCGTTTTACCTTATTTTTGCGTCCGTGTCTATCGCCCATTCTCGACTCGGATGTTATACTAAGAATTCGGTGTTTTCAATCCCCGGGAAATTGGCGTCAAATGAACATAAAACCACGTGATCATTGTTATGTAGTATTGTAGTATTACGACCGAGTGTTCAGGGGTGACGCGCGACGGGGCCTCTGAACTGAACACTTTGGGTACAGGTGACGGTGATGGGAGGTTTTGCGGCCCAGATAGGCTGATGAAAAATTACCATTTATGGTAATTTTTTCTCGTGATTGCCGAGGAACGAACATTTGACGAACACTTGAAAAAATGAACATTGTAGGTGACGGGTGACATGGCGTGAACACTCGGTCGTAATACTACAGTACGGCAGAGAACCGAATAATAATATCAGAACCACTTCAAGTTCATCTCTGTTTCATGGTCAGGTGTGCTTTCTGAAACAATATGCCTTGGCCTCCCCGCCTGGTGTCTTGATGACTTCTGGCCCAAGAACCTCAAATCCGAGTTTGCGGTAGATAGGGATCTATGCCCGCCGTGTAAGTGACGAAAGAAATGTTACGGCTGGAGGGTATACCGCCGTCTCGCCCATCGTTTCCACTACAATGTCGGTGGAGGTAAGTTTGGCCTTCCAAACATCAATATGAGTGGAATGTACACGGGAAATTGGAATAAAAGACTTTTTCTTCAACCGCAGTCATCAGTGCCATCCCATATCCTTTTTTCTGATGTTCAGGCAGAACACCAAAGGTTTGCAAATGGTACGATGCGAGCTGTTGACCCGGACCATACAGGCGATCGGGCACTGTATCCGCCAAAGACAAGAACTGTCAAGTGCAAGGATCAGCCAGAGTATTCCAATAATAATGATTAATCACATTATCCCACCATTTCTGGCAGGCATCGTTGAGGACCTCCATTGTCTGATTCCAACCCGCATTGCGCTGCTCGTTGCTGGAGGTGCATCTGTGAATGTACCCTCGATATACCGACGATCGTAAGGACGAACCTCGAAAGAAATTTTCGTCCCGGACCAAACCACAGTGCGACACCCACGATGCCGGTGCCGGGGAGCTCTGCAACGAAAAGCTGGCCTCCGATGATGGTCGCCTTGACATGGGCTAGTAGAAATGGCTCCACAAGACTCTGGTCGTTCCCGAGAGCGGGCAGAAAATATCCTGAAGATGAATATTATGCCTGAGAGAACAAAGAGCGAAGAGACTGACTCTTTCCAAACGCCTCGTGAAGTACTCGGGTAGCTTCACGAGTCTCTTGCTCTGAGCGGCGATGAGATGGTGACCACGGATGAATACGAAAGACCTGCCGGTGGGCTGAACGACATGTCGCACTGAGATGGCCATCGAAGGTCGTGTACGAAGATAAATGTATGCAGTGCACGGTGCTTCTTGAAGTTTAAATTTATATATGTTGAACCAGGCACGTGGATTGGAAAGAAGCTCGGGATTCAGACCGAAAGCCGGTTGTGAGTTCAACCACTGAGCAGTTCGTACTCTTTTCAGATCTCATGTCTGGCACGCTATTGCCTCTCCAGATAAAGACAGTTTATGACAAGGAATGGATAAAATTGAAACAGATCCGCCGATCTCAAGTTCCGCAAACAACTTGAAGATGTACTAGGAACTACGTATGTGGCTGCTTTGGGCTCGACATAGTTCGGCCTGGGTTGCCATGATCAGTCAATGTGAACCACACGGCAAAGGAATTCTATACCTTAAACTGGTTCCATTACAAGAAGCACCTGCTTTCCTCTATACCACGTTTCTCCGCTGGATTGTCTACAGCATTGGATCTTGAGTACGAAGAAAACGATGTGTAAGGGTACTACACGTACTGATTGTGCAGGAGCCAGTTTCTTCGGGAGCTGGGGTCGATTTGACAGAGACAGCGGCTAGAGCCAGCAGAGCGGCACAACGGATGAGTAGAGAAGTCAGTTGCATCGTTATCTGAGACGGCCACCAAGCTGGACAACATTTGGAAAAATGGTGCGGGCTTTATACCCAAAATAAATTTATATTAGCACGCGGATACGCCGATTCCTTATGGCTTTCGACCCGAGGATGTGGTACAAATGCTCAAATTTGGTTGAACCAGTGTTTCGTCGACGGGCCGAGATTCTCCGGAATGACAGATCTCCCTAGTCTCTCGGAGACAGCCTTCCTAACGGCAGAAGTGGCGTCTAACTGGGAAAGTCCCTGATGTGGGAAGATCAGGATTTGCTGATGAACAACGAGGGTATCCCGATCCTACGTCAATTATAACCATCTGCCAGTCAGGGAACTGGGAAGTTCAATTCCAGTTGCGTGGAAGAACAAGTATACAGGGGACTCCTTCACGTACCATCCGAGTTCAATACCGCTCATCTGGAAATATATTTTGGTTCGATAGAAGTGGTGTGTCCCCTCTAGACCTGCAATGTCTATCCCAGACCAATATAAATTTTGAGACTGCTACAGACACGGCCACGAAGCGATAGACCGGCGCTAGACACGATCCATGCGGTGCGCCCGAAGCCATTATATTTTCATCAAGTTCAGAACCTTGATCGTTCTCATTCTCCCTCATCTGGACGTTCTCCGGTCGCATTGTTCACATCGTCAGTTGCTTAATGACAAACTGGCACACTACTGGCACTCGAGAGTCGTCAAATCCAACTTGTGAATTTTTTTCCTGAGTCCTTTGTCGAGGCACCTAATTCTCGGCTAACGCACGAATATGTAAAGAGTGTACATATGTCCCCTCTTTTCACTCATCCCATGTCCTCTTCTCCCTTCTATCTGACACATCTCCTACATGTCTATCCATCTAAGTGTCTATCGGTCTATCGCCGTCTATGCTAGAAAGGGTGTGTCTATCCGAGTCTAAGACAGGCAGGGGCAGTCTATCTGTCTATCTTGTATATATTGTCTAGCAGAGACCGTTTTAGACTTCGGTCATTTTCCAGATGCTCCCACCATGCCCGGAAGTCAAGCGACAACCAATTGTCGGTGCACATTATGATTCTTGCCGAGTTTGATGTTCCAATGAATCAAGAATGAATGCAGCTCTAAACACCATCGTGCTCGCAATACGAGACTGTGATTGTTTCAATTAAACCGGTTCGTGGATTTATCAGATAAATATATTTCAGGGACTCCCTTCCCTGCATATTCATTCTGATCCGAAGACAATCTTCCACGTAAAGTTCGACACGCCGGTTACTATTCTGTTTTGCTCGTATAAACCCGGCCGAACTGTCGATTGTGGAACGGACTTAGGGTCAGCCGTCCTCTGAACAAACAAGCCACGAGTTCGGGGGGTACTAAACATCCTCTCTTCACGCCAGACCGCGAACACCATGCAGAAACCATTTTCTTTGGTGGTGTTGTCAGCGGTGTCTGCTTCAATCATCCTCATTTCTATTGTAATGGCTGCTCGCTCCCTGCTTTACGCGCCTCCCCTGACATGTGCGGGCCAATTTCCATTTCTTGCTACATTAATGCTGATGCATTGTTCCTCATGGCAAGCTCCATCCACGCTCACGTTTGACGTGAAGGTTGGAGAACTTGTTGGTCTCACCATTTTCAACACCGCCCACTATGGGCTCGACGATGAAGGTGCAGAAGAGTACGCTAGGTTAATGCCTTCCGGCGGCCATACCATTCATCTTGCAGCCGGAGACAATCGCCAATCCCAAGAGTTCACTGTAACACTCTTCCACCAACTCAAATGCCTGCAAATCTATCACCAGGAGTATTTGAAAAAGCCTCGCTCGACTCCCACTCTCCTCCTTCGACACTGCTTAAACTATCTGCGACAATCGGTCCTCTGCCACGCAGACACCAGGTTGGAGTCGATAAAAAATGCGCAGGTTCAGTCGAGCAAGGAGTATGAAACAGTTTGTCGGGATTGGACGCAGGTCTACGACGCAGCCGAGAGAAATTATGCTGTGTATCAGGGATGGATCGATACAGAATAATGTACATGTGCCTCGATCGAAGGATCAGAATGGAGTATTTCGTAGAGCCCTCTGGGGAGATGTTTGACGGGGTACTCAGGTTGTGAAATGGTGAAAGGGTGAGGATATCCGTAGCATACAATATAATACTTGTGTGTAGTACGGGCCCCGGCTGTTCCTTAACGGGACCGCGCCGGTATACAACATCCTTCCTTCCTTCCTCCACATAGAAACTCCGCCTCGTTTCCGCCGTGCATTTTAAAAATTGCATTCATCTGGCAAGCTTGATGGAAAGTCGGCATGTGAGACTGTGGCGCAAAATAAAAGGTTGAAATTTAGTCGATGGACATCACAGAACTTCAATTCACTAACAGATATCATAGATTCTAGTCCGACTTACGAACTACCGAGGTACAAGGTTCTTCCGTTTGTAGTGTCTGTCTACCAGGGATGAAGCCGACTCTCACGGCAATTATTGGTTTCGATCAAAACGCGATGGGTACTTATCATCGATGCATGTCTTCTCCCGCAATAAGACCCCCGTAGGCTCGAATCCAGCCTGTCGTGCCAAAAGAAAGCTGTTGGTAGACAGCTTACTTTTGATAGACGGACAGTCACTGGTCTAAGATCTCCGCTACTTTGAAGCTCTTCGCCGAGTCTGTCGGGGCTCGTGAACACTTCCCCATCGAACTGGAATCATTCATCTATGTCAGCGATGGGTGGGCACGACGTCGTATATATGGATTGAAGTATTCCTCCTCAACTACGGTACTACCATAACCAGTGTCACCCCCAGCTACTTTCAACCTCCGCATACTGGCCATGTCCGACAACTCCACCTCTGCTGGCTTCCGGCCGACGATTTCTTCTTCGACAGCGTCAACTTGGTGGCCTCAATGACCATCAGTGCTGTTGCGTATAGTATCATGTTCACACTCTGGGTTATCTGCGTCTATTTCCTGTGGCAACAAATGCGAACTGGTTCCCGCGAGCGAAACCGATGCGCCGTCTTCCTGGGCTACATCTCGGTGATGTGCGTTTTCGGGACAATGTATACCGTTACAACTGTCCATGCGACGACGATCTCCTACGTGCAGCACCGCGACTTCCCCGGGGGTCCAGAGGCCTATAATAACTTCGTGCTATTCTCAGCACCGGTTGGCATTGCGAGCAATGTCAGTTACATATTGGCCAACTGGATGGCCGACGGTTTATTGGTTAGCCCGACTCGAGTTTGTCGTGGTGTATGGATTGAACATTCCCCTTAGCTCTGGCGATTGGTTGTCCTACACCACGGATCCCCTTACACCAAATTAATTGTCACTTTTCCAACCTTGATGTACCTCGGAACAATAGGTCTCTGTTCAACGCAGTCTTATCCGTTGAGAACTGACGCATACATCCGGAACCTAGCAATGGGTATCATGTTGATAATCCAGACATCGCATCCTTTTGGATCATTGTGGGCCAATGGAACGATCAACTTTGCACTTCCATATTTCGTTTTGTCGGTTTCAATGACCGTAATTGCGACGGGAATAATGATTGCGCGGGCTGCTGGTGGCAAGGGGACGATTGCAGCGCCTCCTAGGTTTACAAACTCCCTCGGCGCATCAACACGTTCACTTACCCACTCCGCCAATAGGTTCTTCCGACAACTCCGAACCATATATCGGTGTGGCCGCAATGCTCGTCGAATCATGCGCCCTTTATTCGACATTCTCCCTGATTTTCATCATATTGTTCGCCGTAAACAATCCCATCCAATATGTTTTTCTTTCAGCACTGGCAAACGTACAAGTCAGTATGAATCCAGTTAATGTTCAAAGCGACTAATGCTCTCCCAGATTATTGCTCCACTTTTGATCATTTTTCGTGTCTCCCAAGGCAAAGCATGGACTCGCAACACGGAGAAATATCTTCACTCTACACTCGAACATTCAGGACAACAACAGAGTAATTCGCGCTCTATTACTCTGTCTTCTCTGGTTTTCTCTCGCCGTGAAGGGTCAGGCTTTGACAAGGCGATGGAGATAGTTCGACTGCGTGACCATGCTTGATTTATTGCTGCGGCTACGAATTCGATTTAGACACTTTTGTAGGTAGCAGCCAGAAAAGAAGTTCAAGGGAAGGCAGCTGAGCACTTTTCATTACGTATTATTCGATCAGGTTTATTACTCCTTGTATTTTTCAACGGGTTGTGTACCTCTGGAAAACCCGGGCGGGCTGACTCCCAAAAATTCTGGCGCTGGATAGATGGTTGAACCGTGGGAAGAATTCGGAGTTTTCCGGACATCCATATGTTTAGTTTATTTGCTCCAGTTTTCTAAACTCTGCCAACAACTCAACTTGCTGTAACCGCAGCCGTTCGGATCCGCTGCGCTGAGTTTGTTCGAAGCCAAATCATTTTGGCCGAAGGTAAGTGTTGCGGAACAGGTAGCCCGTTCACAATACTATTGATATAATACAAAGAACAAAAAGGCTTCAGGAATCGGCATTCACACCCTGATGTCCAAAAACCTGTTCCACAAAGCGTTGCATTGAAAGTCCTGGGGAAAATAAGAAAAAGCCAGTGAATAATGCCTAGTCACGCACGATTGAGTCACTTTGCACAGACTGCACGACGTTGTTCGCCTCGACGTTCCCGCTATACGCAAGCTTCGCCAAAGTCGTGGTCCTGTTCCCTGGAACGTACTTGGGCCAGTTTGGCGCAGGTGCGACGGTGGGATTTTTCACGAAATTAGCCATCAGCGTCTGCATCGTGTGCGAGAGGGTGGCCTCGGCAGGTGTCGCAGTTGCGGCTATGAATGTCCCGAATATCTCGGGAACTGTTAACAAAGTCAGCACAAGGACTCGCTACTCGATGGGGAACGACGCGCGTTCAGAGGAGTGCCACGCCCCAGCGCCTGGGAAGAGTTGGAGATCCGCAAAAACCGCGCCTGATGGCGGGTGCAGTCAGTGGAACGTCGCGTGAAGCGAAATACTGAATATATACCGTACGTATACCTAAATACGTTTGCGACTCCCGCACCGACTGCGGCGCCACTCCACAGCTCCGCAGGGCTGCTTGGGCGTTAGGTAAGAGAATACACCGGAATTTAAATTACTGACCAGAGGAACTCGGCGTCCTTGATTATCTCGGAAATAATTTGGGAGTCGTTCAGGCCCGGATAGAGCGGTCGGACCTGGTCGGCAGTGACCAGGCCAGCGAAGGTAGTAGTGAGGAACGCGGAGAGATCTGTCAGGCCCAGCGCGAAAACAGACCCGTCATCCTGCGTATTTCCAATGATGAAGGGTACTCTCGCTGTTAATCCGGTACGAATGCGCTGCAGAGGGTCCGAGAATACGGTAACACTGCAAGGGAGGGTTGTAGTTATAATCGAGTGAAAAGCTAGAATTGGCGGACATACTCGTCAACGACAGGCGCGAAAGAGCCGCTGGCGGGTCCATTGGTGAAGTTTCGGATAGTTGCCGCAGGAACTTGTTTCAAACAGGCAAGCCGCCCTGGTCCAGGTGCTTGCGTGCATCCAACCGCAGTCGAAAAGTTGTTGAACGAGGTGAAAGAAGGAATGGGCACCATTGACACTTGTGCTCCGGACAGCATTATGCCAGCCCGGAATGGTGCGTTTCCAGAAGTATGGCGTGAAATGGCAGAGCTGACCGATTGAGATCCAGCGGATTGACCCTGGGACATGCAAATCAGGCATTTCCCAACCCGAACAGCAAGTGACCGACCATTATTGTTACTTGGTCAGGATCCCCGCCAAAGTTGGCGATGTTGTCTTGGACCCATAAAAACGCAAGTTCTAGGAGAAAGAGGCGTGAGAAGTAGAGAATTATCACTGAGAAGCTTACTCGCCTTGGTCGAGGAAACCCAAATTATTTCCTGCGAGGGGGAGATCCGGGCTACCAGGGAAGCCGAAGACGTTAGTTCGATAGTTGAAGGTGACCAATATGATCTCTTGATTCGCCGCGAAAGATGTTCCATCATAGGCGGGGAGAGAGGCTGTTCCAAAGCTCAACGCTCCACCGTATATCCACACCAGCACAGGGAGCTTTCGATTTTGAGACGCGGGGGCCCACACGTTGCTGTAAAGTTAGTTAGTCGTACTCAGATTTTATGAAGGTGTTTAATCGAATTTACAGGAAGAGACAGTCCTCATTTTCCGCAGGAGGATCTGCGGGATTGTTGAATAAGAACTGGTCAAGAGCCGAACTTGCAAAAGGGAATTGTTGGAGGCAGGAAGGGCCCAGAGTCGTAACGTTTTGAAGGCGTGTTGAAATGAAGGGGACAGGTGGCTCCCAACGTAGTGCGCCGGTCGGAGGTTGTGCAAATCGCTGACATTTGATTCATGGTGGGAAGAAATCAGAGACAAGAGTAGATTTACGATGCCTTTGAAGGATGAAACTTTGGGGAATATTTAATTGAAAGTTTCCTCAAACGGCAAGGCAGCTCACCTCCATTGGCCACGGAACCTTGCAAGAGCCCCGAAGTCGTATGAATGAGCGCCGGAGCCGCAGAGCAGACGGAGGCGTAAACCGCCAAAACGAGAACAGAAGAAATTCGCATTTTGAAGCGGTGCTCAAAGCTCATTGAGAAAAACGCCCTATTTAAACGGTTCGAATGGTCCCCGAAAGACCGGCTATTTTTTGATCTTGAAGGGTGCAATAGGGAGCAGTGAACGGATGCAATGTGATTGTATTGAAAACACCCGAGCGATCTACTTTGCATCGTGCCAGCCTACGAATAACTGTGCTTTCTGTACAGGTCCCAGACTTCGTGCATGCCTTTCCAGAGACGTCCATCTGCCAAACAGAACAATGAGAACCATCGCCAACATGCCCACTGGTCGACGTACGCAGCACTATCAAGCACAGTGTATTGCATGCTTTACCCCAAGAGACTACGATCCGGTGATCTGCCTCCATATCCTGATTGTCGACATCTTGCGCATCGGCGGCGGAATCGAATTTGAGAACACACAGTCCCGTGAAGCGTACGAGGATGTGCGCAATTTCCTGGGCAGTGTTCTAAATAGGGAAATGAGCAACAAGTCAAAATGAAGGTGCAGTGCTTGCCAGAGGCATACGGTCTGCGGTATTGTGCATCCTGCGCAGGTCAACGATGGCTAGGTGAGGCATATTTTGGGCCGCGCAGCGAAGTAGATCGACGGCGGAGATTCTGTCGCAGAAGGTCCCCAGAGCGAGCGCTGAGATTGTGGCTTCTGTGCAAGCTCCAAGCGCCGCCCACGCGGGCCCCAGACTGGGATCCTCCGCCTCCCAAATAACGGTGACTGTTTCGAGTGATTTGTCTCCCACAACCAGGCCAGACGCGTAGCGACCAGGGCCGGTGTAGTTCCTGAGATGGGGAAGAGATATGGAACCAATCTCGGCCACGAAGTCCTCGGTTGGGAAGAGGTCGAGGGAGGGTCAGCGACAAGTGGCGGTTGATAAACTCCCGGAGAGCCGCAGAGAAAGATATATCCACATTAGAATTTAGGGCGCGTAGCTCCGGAAAGTTCGACTCCTGCAGGAGAGGGCCTAATGGACCGATGACATAAAGTTCCAGACACTGAAGACGACGAAAATCTTGGAAGACGGAGATGATATTGCTGACTAGGTCAGCGGGGAGATTTCTGCGATGCATCAGTGTAAATTCAAACCCCCCAGCTGGAGGAACAAAACCAACAAATTGTTCTTTCCAAGAGTCCCCACCGTCAATAGTCGGACATGACGCGCTCTGGGATGCGAGCCAGCGTGAGTTCTGAGTGTCAAAAAAAATCTGCGTGTCGCAGTAACTGTCGAAAGACGAATGTTTCTGTAGAGGATGGGAGTTGCGAGGCCGTGTATCAACCGTGAGGTACGACAGAGGGCGAGCAAATCTCGATACGAGTTCGAACCCAAATTTTGTATCACTTCTGCGAGAATTTCGTTGGGGAGCCATCTAACGATACACCTGGAAGCTCTGCGCGTGAGGACCGGCATAGAACGCGTCTTTTTGGCGTCGAGGAGGTGAAAGCAGAAAGGCACAAGTGTGACCGAGATGTGACCTTGCGCGCCAACGCTCGTCACCCTTCCGCACGTGCATCTCCGCAGCTTTGCTCCTGACCATGACAGTCTCGGTAGTCTTGGGGTCGCAGTGGGGCGACGAGGGCAAAGGAAAACTCGTCGACATTCTCTCCGCCGACGCCGATATCTGTGCAAGATGTGCAGGTGGAAACAACGCCGGCCATACGATCGTTGTCCCAATCAACGGTGTCCGAACAACTTTTGCTTTCCATCTCCTTCCTAGCGGTCTGGTCAATCCTTCCTGCACGGGTCCTTATTGGAAACGGTGTAGTCGTGCACGTTCCTTCGTTCTTTGCAGAGCTCGATGCGCTAGAGTCTCAGGGTCCGCCTCGATATTTTTTGAATGAAATCGTATCTGATAACGCCTTGTAGGTCTTGACTGCACTGGCCGTCTCTTCGTCTCCGATCGCGCCCATCTCGTCTTTGATTTTCACCAGATCGTGGATGGATTGAAAGAGGTCGAGCTCGGCGGCTCGAGGTTTGCCGCCTGATCTTGTACGATCGCGCCTGATCTTATCCACCCAGCATCGGGACCACGAAGAAGGGCATCGGCCCAGCATACTCTGGCAAGGCGTCTCGCTCTGGCCTGCGTGTGCATCATCTCTTCGATCAAGCCACTTTTGCGGACAAGTTCCGCAAGGTCGTCGAGAACCGCTTCAAGCGCTACGGTCACTTTGAATACGACACAGAGGGCGAAATTCTACGTTATCAGGTGCGGCGGGGTTTTTTATCATGTACCGGATTTTTGACTGGGAACCAGGCGCTGGCTGAGCGCCTCAAGCCATATGTAATCGACAGCGTGGTGTACCTTCATCAAGCGCTCGTGGCAGGCAAACGCATCCTCGTCGAAGGCGCCAACGCTGCCATGCTCGACCCTCGACTTCGGCACGTACCCCTTCGTCACCTCCTCCGCCACCACCGTCGGCGGTGTCTGCACCGGCCTCGGCCTCCCCCCGCGTGCCATCGGCCGCGCCATCGGCGTCGTTAAGGCCTACACCACCCGCGTCGGTGGTGGGCCGTTCCCCACCGAGCAGCTCAACGCGACGGGTGAGCACCTCCAGACCGTCGGGCACGAATTCGGCGCGACCACAGGCCGCATGCGCCGCTGCGGCTGGCTCGACCTCGTCGTGCTGCGCCACTCGTGCTTGATCAACGGATACGACACGCTCAACCTCACCAAGCTCGATGTGCTCGACGGGCTGCGCGAGATCCAGGTCGCGGTCGCGTACAAGGGCGCGGACGGCGTGCCGCTCGCGGGCTTCCCTGCGGACCTGGGCGTGCTGGCGGCGGTCGAGGTGGAGTATGTGACGCTTCCTGGGTGGGAGACATCCATTGCGCATGTGCGCAAGTACGAGGACCTCCCCGAGAAGTGCCGCGCGTACGTCGAGTTTATCGAGCAGTTCCTCAAGGCGCCCGTAGAGTGGATCGGTGTAGGGCCCGAGCGCGACGCGATGCTCATCAAAGAGGTAAGGTAGAAAGAAGAAGTCCAAAGATACATAGTGTACAAGTAATCCAGTGAAAATAGATAGATTATCGTTATGTATGTGTGGAATGTGATTGTCTTGTGTCCAACTCGAGCTAGTCTCTCAGTGCCGAACTGGATTTTTCAAGTTTTATATTGATAAACTTGAGCATCCTAGCATCCGAGCCCGCTCTTGGTACTTGCTACCCATCGAACAAGAAAAGAATTGACACTGAATAATTACATGTAAGGAATACCTGCTACCCATTGAACCCAGCCGGACGTATGGACACCGAAACGGGGACTAGCCAATGTGTGGTATGTTGGCCGACCATGTTGTGGCATAGGCGGACGGGGGTAGGAAGCCCAGGGAGCGCAGGGCTTCGACCACGACGAAGATGCGCGATGCAAAGAAAATGAGTATAAGGGATCCAGTGGAAAGGTTGAAAAACCGAGACGAAAAGGACGTAGATAATTCCCTCTGACTCCGGAAGAGGCTGCCTTGGACTTTCCTCAACAACAAACCAACTGGTATCGCCGCAGCCGCTATAATGAAACTGGCCTACCAAAGGGTCCTTTCGATGTCTGTTGGGAAGACAAAATTCCACGCAATGCAGTGCACGCAACCAAGAAGAACGACAGCGAAGATGCCGCCGAGAGTGATGGAAAGGTGGATTCCGCGTCTGGGTGCGGTATGTTCAGCATGCACGTAAGAGTTGGGGATCCAAACGCTGCCACGAAACGGGAAATGAATGGCATCAGACCGGCTAGTGCTATCCTAAAAAGCTCCGGTGGGCTCGCATGGCGTACGACATAGAGAATTGGCAGTTCTTCGGAGTATCGCGCAGCAGGTAGTAGGTAACCGCTGCGCAGAGTGCATACGCGAGAGTAAGAATCTCCAGCTGGCTTGTCGCAAGACGCGCGGCAAGCCGGACGCAGAGCTGAATAACGAACCAGCCGATCTGCCCTACAGCGGTAGCTGCGATGCGTCGACGACCAGACATCTCCCCGAAGATATAGAAGGTTGCCGAACTAAATCCTGTACCTGCTAAGGAAACGTCTCTCCTCCCAGTCGTTTTGAAGATATGACGCTTTGGCCGTCACGAGCGCTTGTGTCGCTGCGGCAACATTGGTCTTGTCCACGTGCCAATTAATCTAGCCGATTTGTGCGGAAGACTCGTGTGCACGTTTCATGTACATTTCGATACCTCCTGGGGCCCCGGCGTTCCTCAGCGGGACCGGCCGTGTAATCCTACCTACCTACCTACCTACCTGCATTTTCATGATATCCACATAATGCGAACTATTGAGTCTTGATTGAGTTACCCTGCACGAGCCGAGTTCAGAAACTGGGTGATATGTGGCGGAAAAGGTATGTCTTCTTCGGCCGAACGAATCGCTGCTTCGTCGCGTCTCAGCCCCAAGACACCAACCTCCTCACGGTGCTGCTCAGTATCGACGACAGTGTCAGAGCGTCGAGAAGTGGAAGGGTTATTGTTGGGGTGAATATGTGGAAGGTTTATACTGGTTGGTTCCGGAGTCGGTTTGGAAGGGTCGGGATCGTCACGGTTGCTTTCAGGGCTGGGGCCAGTCGTCAGGTCACTCTTCGTGCCGAATTTTATCACGAATCCACCCATATTAGGGCTCATGTACTATGTCTGTGGTTCTCGGAGAAAAACGCGTTTTTTCAAGTTGCAAAAAGAGGAAAAAAGAAGAAAAGGGAGGGAGACTCAGATACATACCTGGATTCTATGTGGCTGCTAAAATTGAGCCTAAAGGTCGTTGTTCCAGCACAAAAAGCAATCAGAAATCTTGATTGGACTGTCGATGCCGTCGTTCCGTTGATCATCAAGGCTTTCAAGACCTGTCGCTATCGGAGTTAAGGGCCTATCGTCAGCCAATGGTTTTCAAGATATTTCCGGTCCTTTAACGCGCTGCCAAATCACGACTCGGCGCGCCAGCGCGACGCGAACTCGTTCTCTTTTCACCTCACCTCTCTGCACACCATTGTTGTTCTCCGCACTCTTTCAGTGCGACCCTCTAGGCGAAACCTAGGCAACCTTCTAGCTATATTCTGGTCCCAGTTCGTGTGGAGGTGGAAGGCACGAGTTGATTTGTAGTATAGGGGTTGAAAAAGGCAGCAGGCATTTGGGGAATACTGGCTGAAAGAGCGGCATGTAGAGGAGCCGCCGGATTACAAGTCGGGAGAGCACGTCTCGGATTTGCAGGAGTCTGCGCCGAATTCCTGAGGATTTTCTCCTTCTTTCTGCGTCCAGGCCCAGCGCGTTTACCACCGTGAGTACCCTTGGGCCTCGGAACAGCGGCGGGCATCCATCAAAGCAACAGTAATGACAAGTATGTCAAAGCAGTGCCTGCGCGTGCAAGGATCACACGGAACAGTGATAACATCAACAATCAGCACGGGTGCAGACCTATCGACATAGGTAACCACAGCGATAGTACATGAGCCCATATTGGCTCATGTACTATGTCTGTGGTTCTCGGAGAAAAACGCGTTTTTTTCAAGTTGCAAAAAGAGGAAAAAAGAAGAAAAGGGAGGGAGACTCAGATACATACCTGGATTCTATGTGGCTGCTAAAATTGAGCCTAAAGGTCGTTGTTCCAGCACAAAAAGCAATCAGAAATCTTGATTGGACTGTCGATGCCGTCGTTCCGTTGATCATCAAGGCTTTCAAGACCTGTCGCTATCGGAGTTAAGGGCCTATCGTCAGCCAATGGTTTTCAAGATATTTCCGGTCCTTTAACGCGCTGCCAAATCACGACTCGGCGCGCCAGCGCGACGCGAACTCGTTCTCTTTTCACCTCACCTCTCTGCACACCATTGTTGTTCTCCGCACTCTTTCAGTGCGACCCTCTAGGCGAAACCTAGGCAACCTTCTAGCTATATTCTGGTCCCAGTTCGTGTGGAGGTGGAAGGCACGAGTTGATTTGTAGTATAGGGGTTGAAAAAGGCAGCAGGCATTTGGGGAATACTGGCTGAAAGAGCGGCATGTAGAGGAGCCGCCGGATTACAAGTCGGGAGAGCACGTCTCGGATTTGCAGGAGTCTGCGCCGAATTCCTGAGGATTTTCTCCTTCTTTCTGCGTCCAGGCCCAGCGCGTTTACCACCGTGAGTACCCTTGGGCCTCGGAACAGCGGCGGGCATCCATCAAAGCAACAGTAATGACAAGTATGTCAAAGCAGTGCCTGCGCGTGCAAGGATCACACGGAACAGTGATAACATCAACAATCAGCACGGGTGCAGACCTATCGACATAGGTAACCACAGCGATAGTACATGAGCCCATATTAGCAAAGTTGCTGTGGGCTCTGCTCCATGGGGTCTCATCCTCCTTAGCCAGGGCAGCGATTTTTTCTTCCATCGACTTCACTGGCTCCAGATTGGCCCAGGCTTTGCCAAGTGGCCATTCTGGCGCGGCGAGGTTGAAGAGTATCCACCCTAGCTTGGGGCTGAACCGTTGGATGGACCGGCGAAACGCCTGGCGCCCGGTGCTCGGGGTCGATTGCTGCGGGATGTTGAGATGCTCCACGGGAGCGGATGTTGGCAACTTGCCAAGGGTATGCCGGCAATTAAAAAAACTGCACTAGGGCCGATGTTTTTTTTCGCAGCTCGATGGGTGGACTAACTAACTAACGTAATACCCCATATAGTAACTTATCACGTGTTTTAGTTGCCGGCGGACAGCGGGGGCGTCATTTAATGTTTGGAAGACATTGGTCGCTTTTTTGCAACTTTGCGGGGCAGTTTTGATTGGAAGGAAGGAAGGAAGGAAGGAAGGAAGGAAGTTGAATACCGGCGCAGTCCCAATAATATCTCCTTGTAATGACTACTTCTAAACCAGAATCATTTTTTCCACCTACTTCTGAGTACGCTTTGCAGGGTGCAACGAACTTGCGGACGAACTTGAAGCCTGCCACGATTGCTCGAATTCGGCCGCCATGTTCGAGGCATGAAGTGTAGAGGCCCGTAAACTCTCGGAACTCAACGAAGGTATGCTCAAAAGTGATTTTACCCCTAAGAAGGTGGGGTCAATTTTTTTTTTTCCGGCCTGACGGCCGGACTAACTAACCGGCCCTTAGTCGCCGGTTTAGACACCGGCATACCCTTGCAACTTGCAAGAATTTCGACTACGCGTGACGTCACGTTTTGGTCACTTCCTTACCATTCCCGTCGCCGTCTTGTCGCCGTCGCCCAGAATGACAACTTGGGATCGACTTGGCATTTCCAAGTCTTCTGGAAATTTGTTGAAAATAGTCCTCCGGATCCTTTGAAAGACCATGAAACTGTAGCAGTTTGTGTCCTACCTGATCGCATCGGGAAGCTTTGGGGAGGAGTGGGGAAGCCACCACAGTACAACACAAGCTGGCAGGCCAACCCATTCCCTGTCACCCGTGAGTCAACGTCGTGGGACTGGGTTTGAGTTGGAACCGAGCACTCTCAGGCTCTTCCCACTCGCAACATCGCAATGCGGATTTCTTGTGCTCTAGTTTTGGCTGTTTACGCCTCCGTCTGCTCGGCGACTCCTGTGCTCGTTAGCACGACTTCGGGGCTGTTGCACGGTTCCAAGACCAACGGAGGTAAGTTGCCTTGCGGTCCGAGAAACGTCGATTAAATACTCGCCCCAGTTTCATCGTTCAAAGGCATTGTGAATCCAGTTCCTCCATTTGTATTCACACCATGCTTGACTGAAATCCCAGCGCTATGCACAACCTCCGACCGGCGCACTACGTTGGGAGCCACCTGTACCGTTCATTTCGACCCGCCTCCAAAACGCTACGAATCTGGGGCCTTCCTGCCTCCAGCAATTCCCCTTTGCAAGCTCGGCGCTTGATCGATTCTTATTCAACAATCCTTCAGATCCTCCCCCGGAGAATGAAGATTGTCTCTTCCTGTAAATCAGTCCTCTTGCACCATTCGTCAGCAACTGAAACTAATTTTCCAGTAACGTGTGGGCCCCTGCGTCTCGAAACCAAAAACTTCCGGTCTTGATCTGGATACACGGCGGAGCCCTGACATTCGGGACAGCCTCTGTCCCCGAGTATGATGGAATGTCGTTGGCGGCGAATCAAGCCATCATAGTTGTGACGCTGAACTATCGAACCAACGTTTTTGGGTTCCCTGGTAGCCCGGATCTTCCCCTCGCAGGAAATAATTTAGGCTTTCTCGACCAAGGTGGGTGAATTTTGCCTAGGAATCGTCTACTTCTCACAGCTCTCTTTCATAGAATTGGCATTTCGTTGGGTTCAAGAGAACATTGCCAAGTTTGGCGGGGATCCTGACCAAGTGACAATAATGGTTCGCCCAATGCTGTTGAACTTACGAAATATTCAAGTGTGCACTCTAGGGTCAATCTGCTGGGTCTCAATCGGTCAGCTCTGCTATTTCACGGCATAATCCGGGCAAGGCACCATTCCGAGCTGCCATAATGCTTTCTTTAGCACAAGTCTCAACGTCCCCCATTCCGTCTTTTGTATCATTCAACAACTTTTCGGCCGCGGTTGGATGCGCCCAAGCGCCTGGTTCAGGACGACTTGCGTGCCTGAAGCAAGTTCCTGCGGCGGTTATCCAAAACTTCACAGATGGCCCCACCAGTGGCATGTTCGCGCCTATTGTTGACAAGTATGTTCACCAATTCGAGCCTTTGAATCAATTTAATCCCTCGTAGTCTCACCGTGTTTTCGGATCCCCTGGAGCGCATCCGTACCGGAAAAACAGCAAGAGTTCCCTTCGTTATTGGAAATACGCAGGATGATGGAACCATTGTTGCGGTCGGCCTCACAGATCTCTCCGCGTTTCTCGATTCCTTCTTCGCTGGTCTCGTTACTGCTGACGAGGTTCGACCGCTCTACCCGGGCTTGAACGACCCCAGCATTATTTCAACGGTCAGCAGGGACGAGTTGTTCCTCTGGTAGGTTATTTGATTTCTGGGGACGCTTGTATCTAACGCCAAGCAGCCCTGCTGCGCTTTGGAGTGGTGCCGCCGTTGGTGCGGGAATCGCGAACATATTTCGGTACATCTATGGTATGTCTCTCTAGCCGTTCACTTCATACGACTTTGCGCTGACTGAGTGACTGCATCCGATAGGACCCGTTTTTGCGGATTTACAACTCTTCCCAGGTGCTGGCACGTGGCACTCATCTGAACGTACGTTCTCCAGCGCGAGGCGCGTGTCCTTCCGCTGACCTAATTAATCAACAGTTCCCGAGATATTCGGGACTTTCAATCGCACAACCGCAACAGCAGCCGAAGCCACACTCTCGCACACGATGCAGACGTTGGTCGCTAATTTCGTCAAGAATCCCACGGTTTCGCCTGCGCCTGGCTGGCCGAAGTACATCCCTGGGAACCGGACCACAACTTTGGCGAAGCTTGCATACAACGGCAACGTTGAGCTGAACAATGTCGTGCAAGTCGTGGGAAGCGATTCGATGGTGCGTGATCAGGTACTGTTTCTTCACTGGGTTGAAGTTCATTCCATTTGCAGGACTTTACTTGCAGTGCTTTGTGGAACAGGTTTTTGGATGTTAGGGAGTGAGTGCCGGTCCTTGGCTTCTGTAGTCTTTGCAGGCTGTAACGAAATCGTCATCAAACGGTCTCCCTGAATTTCTGTATGAGTTTCTATAGCTCGCGCGATATCCTGCCTATTGGATCCGAACGGCTGGAACGCGTTTTGTTACAAGAGCGGCGCGATCAGCAAACCGCGGTTCCAAGCAAAAGATAGTAGCTGATGTACCAGTGATGCTACTACGTTAGTACACAAGCTGAAAGTTGAACTTTCAATCCCTCTCCGATTAAATAAGTAAATTTCATTTTCTTCCCACAGTTCAACTTGGTCGCAACATTATCACTAATACGCGCGGAGTTTACAGCCTTTCAAGCAATATTTACTCAGATTCCATTCAACCTTCGTGGTGACTTCGCACGTTCAATTCCAAGCAAGGAGCAGTGGGTGCACCTTATGAGCAGTACATGTTTCTGGTGAACGCAGTGCCCCTTCCTTTGTATGGACCCGGCCCGCAATTCGCTCCGTACCACTTGCAGGTCTTTGGTGTTCTGCTGGAACATGAAAATAAAGGATATGGTAGCCGCAGTTGACGAAAAGGTTTTCTCCCCCCCAATATTAAGCGGATTTACAAAAGCATGTCTGGAAGGCCAAACTTACCTCCACGGACATTGTGGTTGGAACGGTCGGCGAATCGGCGGTATGTGCACCTTTTAGCGTTAATAGTAAGATTCTTACTCTATATTTTGACACCGAATTCCTATGCAGGTTCCTCCATTGGAAACTTAGATTCGAGGTTCTAGGACCTGAAGCTATAGATGGGGCAGACGGCACGAAAATAAACCCGTCGTGTTTCCGGAAGAATACGGGCGTACATGCACCTGCTGTGGCTTCAGCAATAATGTAACCGTAGTCTTCGAGTTCGTTGTGCTCAGATGGTCGTGTCGTATCTGATCTTTCCTTGCCACTTAATCAATTTGATCCAGCGTTTCCTCCCAGATAATTTGCGTCTTGAGTTATTTTATGCTGAAGATCTATATTATCAAGAGATGACGTATATCGCGAACTCACGCTTTGACCGTCCGCATTTGGCACTAATACATTTTGACAAATCCCCCACTTCGAAATACTGTAGTCACATGCACAGGGAGACGTAGAATAGTAGAACAGACCCGAAGTCGAATAAATAATGCAAATGTGAGCGGCATTACATGCGATGGTTATAATGTTATTTGTACTACAGCGCCCACGACGACGCTCTATCCTCCCAGTGTAGCATACACACACTCTGCCCCCCGATAAAAACGAAGTACAACCGTCATAAGAAACGCGCCCCGTACACACCCCGTCCGTCCCCGTACACGTACCACCCATCGAACCGAAGAAACGCCCCATCGAAGGGGCTACGAAACGCACGAAGCGCATGGTCAATGCACCCCATTGACAATCAGCGCGCTGACGTGTCCCTGCCGGATCCGCTGCTGAGTCCGCTCCGCGGCGGCGTCGTAAACAAAGTGGGTCGCGGGGTGCAGGTGGTGCGCCCAGATCTGCTCCGGCGTGTCCTCCTCGTCCGAGCCGGGCCGGTCGTCGAAGTTGTCCTTCTGCCCCAGGGAGAGGTCGTCGTCGAGCGGTTCTGCGGAGGAGGAGTGAGAATTAATAATCAATCCAGATAAGGAAGGGAGAGGGAAAGGAGACAGGGAGGTAAGGAAGGAGGGAGAGAAAGAGAGAAAGACAAAACGCTCACGCCCAAGGTCGTACGGATCTGCCTCGACCCTGCGCTTCCCCAGCGCCTTCGCGCTCGGCTGGTATATCCGCCCATCTGGATCCCCATCCTCGTCCTCGTCTGAATCATACTCGCGATACGACGACGCCTCGCGCATCTCGTCGTCGATTGACCCCCGTGTGCTCTCCCCCCTCGGCCCCGCCGCCGCGCCGCCGACGCGCATAGCGCTCGCGCCGTTCGCCAGCTCGCCCACACCCAGTGCGGGCGACGGCGACGGCGTGCGCGAGATGCCCACCGCGCCGGGTAGGCGCGGGCCGTGCGGCGCGGCGGGGGAGGCGCGAGCATCTGCTGTTGTTGTTGCTGCTGCGGGTGTGGGGGCGATGTCGGCTGGTACGCCGCCACGGCGTGCTCGAGCTGGCCCGGGTGGCTCGGGAGGGGGTGCTGCATCGGCACAGGTGCGGCGGAAACAGGCACGGCGACGCGCGCGGCACCGGGGGCTGGCGACGGCGAGCGCGAGCGCGACGAGCTGCCGCCCATGCCCACCGTGTCAGCGTACAGCGTGCCATCCTCGTCGATGTATTGTCGTAACTGCAGCCCGAGCATTGAGCGCTTGCACGAAGGCTATAAAGGAAACGGAAACGCACCCTCGGATCCAGCCTCACCTGCTCCCGACTCAGGTTTTCCACCTCTCGCTCCAGCGCAACGCGCTTGAGGTCGTCATATAGCTTCAGCGCCTCCAGCAGCTGCTCGTTCGCCGCGAGCAGGTCCGCCAGCAGGTCCTCCTCGCGCGTCGACACGGGTGTCGCGAGGTCCGTCAAGCTCCCATTGGCGTTTCCGTACCCAGGCCCGGTGCCGTTGGGGTTCATCGAGCTGAGTGTATTTGTGCTGATCTTGCGCGTGCGCACGCGCTCGCGCTCGTCTTGGTCCTTTGCGGCACGGCTGCGCTCCGCACCGGCAGACGCCCAGGGGATCTGCGTGAAGATGAGCTCCTGCGAATCTGTGCACTTCTTGTGGAATTCCTGCAAGGCGCATCGTCAGTGATCGGTCCATCTTATCTCAGCCCGGACGACGTGTAAGGTAGAAGGGGATGAGGAGTAGGTGAATTGCATGTAGAGAAGTGAGGAAACTCGACACGATACGCACCACAACAACCGCGTCGCCCAACATCTCCGGCGTCGCCATCGCCAGCGCCTCGCTCAGCAGATTCGCATTCCCCACGCCAATCTTGCACTCCGTGAACAGCCGCCGCATGTCCTCCTCCGGCGAGATGACGCCCCGGTGCGGATGCGGATGTTTCTCTCGCTTGTCGCGGTGTCTCGATGAGGGAACGTCGTCGCGATCGCGGTCCCGATCCCGGTCGCGGTCGCGGTCGCGGTCTCGGTCGCGGTGCTTCGAGGAGGGAACGTTGTCCCGATCGCGGTGCTTCGCCGCAGCGTCGTTATCGTTCGTCTTGCGCGTCCGTGCAGGCGGCCGCGCGACGGGCGGCGTATCGGGCACGATGGGCGTTGCATCGTGGTACGTTACCATCGGCGGCGGGGCGTCGTACGTCACGATCTGCGGCGCCCCGTTGTTGGTCGGGGTGTTGTTGCCGGTGGTGTTGGCGCCGGCGGGATCATACTCGTATAGCGACACGGATGGGCGGCCGCTCATGATGAGCGGGGGGTTGAACATGGCGTCCTCGGTGTCGAAGGGCATGCCCTCCTCGGGCTTGTCGCGCGGTTTGACACGGCGCCAGAGGCCGCGGAAGCCGGCGTCTTTTTCTGTGAGCGAGATGAGTGAGTGGGTGGGTGAAGTAGATGGTACGCACTAGAACCACTGGCATACGCGGCCGCCGCGAGCACGTCCATTACGCGTTCGCGCACGACGGGGGAGGTGCGCGAGGAGGTGAGGAGGTCCTCGAGGGTGTCGAGGAACTTGCGGGCGGTGGACTGCGAGATAAAGGTGTCGGAGGAGTTGCGGAGCATGATGGCCCACAGCTTCGAGTAGCGTTAGTCGTAGTAGCATGTAGGGCATTGCACGCACCCGTGCTGCAGCGAGTTGGGCAGCAGGCTCGCCATACTTGAATTCGCGACGCAGGGCGCGCACGGCCTCCTTGGCGTTGGCCTCTGTGGCAGAGGCGTGGTCGCACACATCGAGCACGAGGGTCCAGTCCTCCGAGGCGGTGGCGGTAAGAAATCCTGGGATAAATTAGATCAAGAGCGAACGATGCAAAGGTACGCACCGATCTTGCGCGTGAGCTCGTTCTCCTCGTCTCTGTGCTCCCGCCCGCGCTCATGGTGCTCCCGTTCGCGGGCCTCGCGCTCCCTCGCCTCCATCTCTGCCCGCTCTCGTTCCCGGTCTCTATCCTTGTCCTTGTCCTTGTCCCCGCCGCGCCCCCAGAACCCGCCCTTCTTCTCCTTCTCCTTCTGCTGCGATTGAGGCTGCCGCTCCTCGGACTTGTTCCGCACATGCCCGATCTCCCGCTGTTGCTGCACCGGATCCAGCGAGTGCAGAATTCCAAGGGCTGGCGGCGTCTTCTTGCGCAGTGTCTGTGTCTGTGGGGGCGGTTGCTGTTGCTGCTTCGCCGAAGTGACACTATACGGCGACGGAGCTCGTGCAGTGGGACTGGGCACGGGGGGCGATGCGCCGGGGGGCAAGGGTGGTGTGTGCTGCTCGACAACCTCCCAGCGCTCGTCGTCGGCAGTTCTGGTGGCAAACTGCTGATGGATGGGGGTGGTCTGCGGTGTCTGCTGGACGGGCGGTTGAAGGTCCTGGGCGCAGTGAGAGGCTGAATACACAACCAATTGGCTGGAATACCTTTGGCTTTTCTCGCCCGAATAATTTCTTCATCGTCGTAGAACAGCAAGGAGGCGATGCAGCCGGAGGGCACGTGATCACAGCCGCGCAGCTTGAACTCTGGCTGAACAACCAACTCAATTTCTGCCATCTTTGCAGTCCATAGAGCTTTATAAATGTTTAATTCGGTCCTTCAGGCTCGAATCCAGCAAGACCCCACTTCTGGGCAGAAGACGAGGATTCCGGAGAAGAAAATGCCATCGCCAAAGGGCTGCCCTCAGATCGGCGTTGTTCTTCCTAGGCTACTACTTGTGTCTCGAGATTTCGACCAAATTCCTGTATTCCTGCTTCCCCAAGTTCCAACGCCCTGCCTCCTCATGGTCGCAAGCACTTCTCGTCAAAGCAGCGATGTAAACTTGTTCCGACTCAGAATACTCTTTCCGACTTCACCGAATTGCAGCGGCAATACGTCGCCACAACAGTTTCTGCTCTGGTTTCCCGGCCGAAAAGCACCGATTTGCTGGACCTCGCCCTTATCTTGCACCACCGCAGACAGTATGAGATCTGCGGCATAGCATCCAGTTCACTCGACGGAATAGGACTGAATGAAGCTCGCGGGAGGAAATCAATGTTACCCGAGAGACCACCGGTGAAGTACTGGGAGCAGTAGCTGTTGAACGCTATCCATGCCTCTCATATAAGCCTACTATGTTCAATCGTGGCATTGCAGTTCCTTGGCTTCGGTGCATTCCGTTCACTGCCTTTGAAAGACGAGCGTCGACGGCGACAAGACCATAGTTTCAGCATGGGACGACTCTGAAGGTTCTCCCACGGCCTCTGTACGGACTTTGCTGACAAGGTCGTGGGAACTGCAAGATCGCATGCACGACACGTTCTTTCTGTTGTTCTGTCTGACTGGACATCATGTTGCAGCGCCAAGGAGACCACGGTCCAATTCATTTTATCTCCGATTCTGCATTTGACTCTGGTCGCCATACACCTAATTCTCACCGGCATATGGGCGAGCTCGATAGAGCATTGGTTGATTTTTTCACTCCATAACCAAATGATCATTTCCTCGTTCCTCACCGGAGATCATTTCCTCGTTCCTCACCGGAATTTCCACGACATCTGGAACCGTGTGTCGCTCTGGCGTCGTCGCTCGGCGCACAAAATGATTTTGTTTCTCAACTGCGATAGATTTACACCGCGTTACTGGTCTTTGTGACGCAGACACTTTCTACGCACCGTAACTTGCAGCAAGAGCAAACTTGACGGCTACTCACGACATCGCGGCCGCATGGACGGGTATCGGGGGCAGCAATTTTGCGTCTCAGGCACCAGAGGACGGTGCGAACATCACCCGTCCGGGTTCTGTGCGCATTCCTCTACCTTGCAAATATTCTGGTCCTCCATATCACCACTCCCGCGATGTTTTCCGCCGAACCATTCAACACGACACAAATACTTGTCATTGAAACGCAAAGTCTTTCTGCATTCGACCCGACGCTTATAATGTTTCGGACGCTGTCATTAGTTTGTAGGCGAATCCGCATGTGCGCCACAAAATTCCCGAATGCGCAAGACAGAAAAGAAATGGCCGCTTACGCCTCGGGACCGCTCTACTCGCTTCCTGTCGCCTTCCAGAGTGACACGAACCTCGGGTTACATGGGAGAACTTTGTATGATATTTTGGACAATAATGCTGGGACAAGTAATGTCGCCGTTGGTGCTACGGGCCTCAACATAACCTGCGGCTACGGCAATCTTCAAGCAGGAGTAACACCCATAACGACGGACGACGGACAGCCTGCAATCAGATACAGGTTTGGTTTTGGTGGAGAGAACGATATATTTGAGGTTTCCTCCGTCGGTGATGATTATGATACCACAACTTTTGGGCAGTTGTCTCACTCACATAACAATTTCAGGCACCGGTATACTTTCAACTGTCGGAAATGATGGTCCCGACTCGATTGTCCTATTCAGCACCGTAGAAAATCGTCGACTCGCGCATGTCCCGCGTCTTCAGCGTGAACTTCACTGATTACTCGAGTTCGAATGCTAAATCGTACTCACACATTTCGATGCTGCGCTGCGCAATCTCTCGTCAACCAAATAGGAGTTTTGGACTCTCAGTCCCGTCAAATATTCCCTGATTCAATCCAACTAAGCATCCTCAAAACTGCCGCAGTGTTTCGCCGGCAAATGGCGACACGCTAGAAGCATACACCGCAGGGAACATGTTCTTGAACTCGGGTTGTAATCGAATCATTCGCCTCGGCACGTCGGATCTCAATCCAGATTGTAGTGGGCAGAGTGGTACACTTCCATTCCACCTCCGAGTTACACCTGAATACTGCCGGTACACCAGCCGTCTCTATTGCGGACCTGTGCGTGCTTTTTTTTTTTGGAAGCGCGGCGAGTTTACCTAACCTTGGTGGTCAGTGCTTTGAATGAGCGATTAGAGTCACGCCCATGTCCAATGACAGCGATACTCCACAAGTCTTGTTCCATAATCTGGAAAACGCTTTATCTACGATTGTGACATCAATGTTCTGGACTCGCAAGCCTCAATTACGCGATAGTTCACTTGCCGCGTTGGTGCGTGAACAAACATTCCAAAGTCTCCCCCAATTCTAGCGAGGCCGCCCATCCTCCTCTTCTGCTCCGAGGAAATGCAGCGGCGACCGAACTCGTCATAAAAGCGCATTTGGATGTACGTAGATCAATGCTGTGCCTGTTTTCAACCGCACTAGCGAGGATCGCCTGCAGTTGAACATATTTGCAGTATTTCGTTCAGGCTCAATTACAGATGCACTTGCACACATGCATAACTAGGTTGCAGCCGGACTTGCAGCGTCCATAGGCCTCCTCGTTCTGTCTTTTCTAGCCTCGCTGCTCGCCGCTCGGTCGCGGTGCCAAAGATGAGGATAGCGAGGACGCCATTGCCATTGGCGGCACAGGAACTCTCCACAATATCTGGCCGTATCGGAATCACCCCGAACTCGAAATATTCCTGGAGCAGGTGGAACATCCCAACGAAGATAATATGCGCGATGCGGGCCCAGCCTGGTGGGAGAGTCGAAGCGGAGAGGGTTTAATGTCGTTTAAATTTGCATTATAATTATTTATTCGACTTGGGGTCTGTTCTACCTATAACATGCGAGCGCAAATATTGTTATAGCGTCTGTCTACGAGAGACTATGTTCTATCCTTCTGTGACTGTATGTAGTTTTTTATGGGCTCAGGTGAGCTTTACTTGGGGATGAGTTACACTGGCAGATTTAGTGTGATCCCCGAATATGTCGAAAGCACACAGCCACAAATTGCCTTTTTGGGCGACAGGCGTTGTTTGAGCGATGTGGGATTGACAAACAACACGCTTGGCCAGCCTCGAGATTCATGTCGTAAAGACGATCAAGGATGAATGTCTGATAATCGTACTAATCCCGGTAAAAATCATCCATGCTTAGCTATCCAGTATTACGAACGACGACGCGTCAGAATCCGGCCGCCTCCAACCGCAGCGAACGCCATGCCCGTCCCAGCGTCCAGAAAGCTACGCACAAGGACCGTCTCCGCCGTGCCCAGGCTCGGCGAGGGCGGTCTATACAGGCGCACTAGAAGGGCGTCTTCCTCCTCGATCATCACCTCCTCGCGTAGGGTCCGCAACGCCTCAACGGATGGCGCGTCGTCATTCGGGTTCGCGGCGCGCCAGAGTCCGCGGAGGGAGAGCGTCCGGAGCTCCCACTCATCGGCCGAGTCCCGCACGCGAACGCGGCTGACACCATCGAAACTGGAGAAGTCGATGGGGCCGACGAGTCCGGCAGCGGAGGAGTGGCCCAATACGAGCTCAAAGACGCCGCACAGGTCGGGCTCGTGCTTTTGGCCGAGGGTGCGCCCCGTCTGGTCGCGAAGGACGTCTGTGAGGAGGTCCGCAAGCGGCTTGGGGTCGTTGTCCGCTTCCCCGGCTGAAATGGCGTGGGGAAGGCGATCTTTGAGGCGGTGGCGAACGGCGAGAACGCTGTCGATACGGGAGTGGATCTACAAGGCAGCGTTTATCAGTGGGAGAACGTGAATCAAATGGGAGGAAACCCACCAACGACAATACTACACTATTCGTCAAACGAAGGGTGGTGGGTGATTGGCGGTCATGGGTGACGGCGCCAAGATAGTACAGCACGCTCCACCGTAAGGTGATGCCATCGGAGTGAAGAGGCGCGTGTAGTGGCCCATCCATCTCAATCGCACCGGTGGCCACCAAATTAATCAAGCCGTCGACGGTCAGGGCTGAGGGAACATCGCTCTTCTCTGGTGTTTGTCGTAGAACAGTGGACAGTAGGTCGTAAGACTCGTCATCGCCGGATAGAGGTTCTTGGTGCGACAGCTCCGCCACTCGAGTAAGGAAACGCTGTGGATGCAGGACGGGCTCGATCCGCTCGCTGTCGGCCTTTGGAGGCGAAAACCTGTACTCCCCGCACGACCGACAAAGTTCTGCGATGCACGGTGTCTCTCCCAAGAAAGATTCGGCAAATTTGAGCGCTTCAGCCTCTTGAAACCCACACGAATACTGCAGCTCGCCCGCAGCCTTTAAATCTAGCAGACGGAGATTTCCGAAGGCCGGGGATTCGAGGAGAAAAGTCCCCGTCACAAAGAGCTTCTCGATGACATCGTCGCCTTTCTGCAACGTCCCCCAGAAGAATGAATCGATGTACGTTTCAATGTCATGAAGACTGGGAGAATCCGAATCTTTGCAAGAAAAGAAGTACTCCCGACTCGGTTTATCGTAATCGTCGACACTGATGAAGAGCGTGCGATTCGACTGCCTGACAAGCTCCTAAAGTACGGATTCAGCGATACTTACGCAGTGTTGACATTAGGTGCTTACCACTGCCCCGTCCAGAAGATCATCTTCATGCAATTCGATGAATTTGTCGGCGTCGGAGACCTGTAAAAAAAAAGCATGCTCCTGAATAAATTCATACACAACCCCCAAAATAAGAGCTCGGAAGGAGTCGACGAAAGTCTCCCAGTCGCATTCGGTGGCGAGCATGGATAATGAAAAGCTGAGGCAGAGATGCTGATTGTGGCGGGGTAGGCTATCTGGGTTCGCAGCAAACTCTGAAAGAGTGGGGAAGTCCTGCGAGAAATCTTGGGCTCTGCTGATGTCGTAGTAGTAGTCGAGGGCAGTCTGAAATGCTGTCTTTCCGAATCGTGGGGGACGTAACAGTAGGAGCCGGAATCGATCCGGGAGTCGGAGGATGGTTTGGGATTTGTCTATCCACGCATACCCGCGGTCGCGTCGCATATGGCGGTAGTTGTAATATGCATGGGGCAGTCGAGGGAGCGACTAGAACCTGTCAGAGTGTGGAGGAGGAGGGGGGGAAACCTCACAGCAACGGAATCAGACTCGAAGTCCCAAGAAATAGGCGACAAAGAATCTGCCTTTTGTCGCTTCGTATCTTTCTTGCTGTCGTCGCTGCTGCTGGACTGCTCGTCATCCAATGCACGCTTCGAGTTTGGCGACCCCTCTGGGCGTAAGAATCTATCAGAGTTGGGCAGGTCTTTGCCTGAGTTTCGTGTGAGGTTATGGTAAGCCTCGAAGATGTTTCTCATACCAGTATCGCACACGATGCTGACAATGCCGGTGGGTGGTCGACGAGGAAAATGGTCCCTCACAAAGTCCCAGGCACCAATCTCGGAAAAGGATTCGCCTTTTAGCTCCTCCTTTTTAAAAGAGAGGCCATGTTTTGCGGAGAAATTGGGTTCGACGGTGTATACAGATCCAATCAGAGTGCCACAGCGGCAGCGTGCGTCGTGCAACTCTTGGATGCTCCGCGCCAGATTAAAGCCGTGAGATATGTATGATATAAATGTCGTTTCGAAGATGTCGTCGTGGTCGGCGAGCGCACAAGAGAGCGGGAATCCGAAGTCCATGGTGGAGGAGAGGACAAGGAGTGGTGACAGCCGGCGAATCACGAGGTGTGACTCCACGCGCATTGTTCCCCCCTAACCCTTAAATTCTCTTACAACTTGCCACTCGCAATTAATTCGCAACCTGTCCATATGTATTCCACCGTTCCACTTCAAACGATTCCTTATTTCCTGGCCGATGGCCAGAATCACAAACGCGTTACCGAATTTACGATCGATTTGGCCCCGACAATTTCGACGCCGGAGTTCTTACTGGCAATCCAAAAGGACCACCGCAGACTGTTTCACGCCGGCCAATATGATGACTGTAGCGGTGGAATACTTGCCACATCGGCATGGCTCGTCGACGAGTCGCTCCTATCCGAAATCGCGGCGGGAGGCACGGCCGTCTTGAAAGATCGAGACAGCATGGTTCAGTGTCAGCCTGTGTCAGCTACTAGATTTAGATTCCAAGCTTTCCGACCACCTCCAGTGGCTGGGGTCGAATTCTGATAAACGAATTTTCGTCGATGCGACCTTCGACTGTGAGTCTTCTGGAACCTGTCCCAGACTTAAATTAATGGCCTGTGCTCGTCATACACAGGTCTATAACATCATTAACTTCGCCCTCAACCTCGAAACGCCGCCTGGAGGACGGACCGAACGCGGGAATGGTGACAACCCGCCTGGTGGACGGTCGCGGAAGCGGAGGAACCTGAAGTCATGTAGGTTCAGTCAGCGTGATTGTGTTAGGACTTATCCGAATAGTACTTGAGGCCGAGAAGAAAATTTGTCCGTTTCTCGTGGTGGAAAGGCGTGCTGTTCAATAAAAGAGGCATGGAAACCACTATGGGATCCAAATAGTTTCATATATTCCTGAATGGTTAGAACCTTCGCGTGGTTTCAGGGTAGAATCTACAAAAATGTTCAAAAGTCAGAAGTGCACAGCCATAAATTGCCTTTTTAGGTTATCGAAGGTGCAGCTTCCTTATAAGTAAGTACGTGCAATTGGACTTTGACGTTCTTCCGTTCCATTCTATGGCAATCCGAACGTTCCTACCCTCAATGCCAGATTAGCAGAAGCATGACGTCTTCTTCATCCCCGAACGAAACCCAGACCGCTATTCGCGGTTTGCAACACGTAGTGTCACATCTCGTGACTCGTCGCCTGTCACTACTCCTAGTTCTCCTCCATGACTCCTGCTTCCTGTTCTTTTGTGCGCTCACCGATCAAACGACGACATCTTTAAAAACAACATTTATATCATACATATCCCGCGGCTATCATCTGGCGCGGGACATCCAGGAGTTGCACGACGCACGCAGCGGCACGCTGCCGCTGTGGCACTCTCATCGGATCCGTATACACGGTCGGACCCGATTTCTCCGCAAAACATGACCTCTTTTAATATGGATCCGCGGCCGCGCCGGGTGCTCGCTTCGAGGACAGAAATTCACGGGATTCGACATTTAATTTTTAAGTAGGAGGATATCTACGAATGAAATCGTCTAAACGATGCTGCAAGTTCATTCCGCTGAGGTTTTGGACGCGGGAGTGGCAGCTTGCCACGCGCCAAAGCTGTCTCTATTATACTCACGTGATCGAGAGCGGTGGCAGAGGCGTGCGGGGTCAAACTTTTCCAAATCTTTGGCTGTGAATGCAGGATTTTACCAGACAAGAGAGCTATGTGCTAGAACTGATATTCCCAAATATCTAAGAAACATACCCTGGTATGAGCGACTTTGAAGGCATTAGTTCTTTCCCATCAAAAGACGTCGTAGAATTTGTTCTTGTTTTCTGCACCAGCCAGCCCTCCCCTCCTCACGTGCTTTACTGAATAATTGCTCGCTTCGCTCGCAATAAAAAGAAAGGGCTAGAAGGCGAATCTTTTTCTGAGATTGGTGCCTGGGATTTGGTGAAGGACCATTTACCTCGTCAACCACCCATTGGCGTTGTCAGCATCGTGTGCGATACGATATGAGAAACATTCCCGAGACTTCCTGTAACCTGACATGAAACTCAGGCAAAGACTTGCCCAATTTTGAGGGATTCCTACTCTTGGAGAGGTCGCCGAACTCGAAGCTTGCATGGGATGACGAGCAGTCCAGCAGCGACAGCGAGCAACATATGAAGCGACAAAAGGCAGGCTCTTTGTCCCCTATTTTTTTGGACTCCGATTCTGAGTTCGTTCTGTGAGACCTTTCCCCTCCTCCACCTCGCACCCTGACAGGTTCCAGTCGCTCCCCCAGGGCCCCATCATGATGCGCATTACAACTACCACCATAAACGCGGCGAACAGGGCTATGTGTGGATAGGCAAATCCCAAATCATCCTCTGACTCCCAGATCGATTCCGACTCCTGTTGCCACGTCCTCCGCGATTCGGAAAGACAGCATTTCAGACTGCCCTCGACTACTACTACGACTTCCCCAGTCTTTCAGAGTTCACTGCGAACCCAGATAGCCCACCCCGCCACAATTATCACCTCTGTCTCTCCTTTGAGTTATCTATCGTTGTCACTCAATGCGATTGGCATCCCAGGGACACCTTCCTCGACTCTTTCCAGTCTCATTTGTCTGTCGTTGTGCATGAATTTAAATTATAGATCTCGGAGTTCGAGGTGAACCCACGTATTGCAAAAAGGTAGATGTCGATTCAGCCTGGTTTGGTTGGCAAAAAATGCCCAAAGCTCCTTGACTAAAGGGCCATGCATTTTGGGTTAACGAAGAAGCTTTCGTCACTGGTAAACGGGGCTCTACGTGAAGTTCTTCAGAGATAACGAATAGCTGAAAAAAAGCCGAGATACATGACAGACTACATTAATACAAATAAAATCAGAACCGTTTTAAGAAGCTCAGACGCCGAGGTCTCCTGGTTCGTCCTTTCTATTCTAAGATCCTCCGAACTGGCCTCCGTTTTCTGCCGTCGAAGCCAAGGTGGCCGTATTTTCCGCCTTCTTCTTCCGCCCGAACGAAACACCCCAGCTGCTCGCCAAGTTGGCAAGCGTGTTGCTCGCGGTGGTGGTCGGCTTCGTGGGCCCGGCGTGAACAGTGCTGGTGCTGGTGCTCTCTGAGACGGAGGTGGGAGCCAAAGGTGACGTGCGCGGGACATGGTAGGACGAGGTCCGCCTCCGGCTGTGTCGAAGAACGTTGGACACCCCCTCTGCCATCGAGTCGTCCGGTGACGGTGTCGATGGGCTCCCGAAGGGATTTGCCTCGCCACCAGAAGAGGGCGAGGATGAGAGTATCAGTTGCTCGGCTAGAGCGGTGGTGGGTGGTGCCTTTGCTCCCGGGGATCCCGACGATGCGCTTCCCAGAGCAGGTATACGACCCACGGAGAATCGCGAAGTGGTAGAGATGCGAGACGCCCTGGATGCTGGTCGCAGAGGTGAGCTGAGTACAGGGACATGCTGGGGGATGGAACCCGTATGGTGCGAAGGGGAGGCAGGAGGGGGAGGTGAGATAGGCGGAGATGGTGACTTATTCGGAGGGGATGGAATGGGCTCTAATTGCGATTCTGGAGGAGCTTGTGCCAACAGACGCGACAAAGAAGAGGGCCGAACCGGGGGAGATGAGGTGGAGCGCGAGCGCACAGGGAAGAGGTGTAGATTTGGCGAATGTGTCGTCAAAAAAGAGTCCTCGACGTCGGCTTCAGGAGGCCCCGAAGGAAGTGCTGGGGTGGCAGGATCCAAGAGGGCTGACTGGGGCTGCTCTTTGGACACCTTCCGCGACGAAACCCTGCGCTTATTTTGCTGGCTGGGCTGAGTCCAATCCTCGACCTCAAGCATATAGTATTTGACTCCGTCGCCGAGCCCATACGGGTTACTAGTCGGATCCTGCAATTCTGATTAGTCTGGTTCACAACGTTTCCAATACAACAAAACCCACATTGTGATCAACAACACGTTCAGTGATCGAGGTAATCCGGGCGACGATCCATTCTCTCGTTTTGAGTTGTTCTGCGAGATGCCCGGTCGCCTGAAGGAAGTAGTGCGGGAATGAAACTAAAGAAGGAGAAGCTTCAGAAGTTATCAGCAACGAGGAACGGAAGACCCGCCATTGAACGCCGCCCACGGCTTGGACACCGAGTTGCGCGTAGGTAAGAACAGCGCCAAATCACCCTTTGCAAAATTTCTGAAAGATATTTTCGCCTTTGCGCGTTCGCGATATTCCTTGCATTGCTTCTGCCACTTCCGAATCGTCGACCCAGTCTTTGTGATGGCTTCCAAGAAGTGGTCGTGGTCAAAGGCCCGCAATGCCTCTAAAGCAGTGGCCGGATCCGAAGGATCGATCGGGGATGGTTCGTCTAGGTGGCTGATGATGCTATGGCGCATCGACGAGGAAAAGCCTGATTCGGCCATCCCCGTATTGGATCGCGCGGGGCCACCCGTGCCAGGATGGGACGCCATTAGTTGCGCGGCGTTCAGCGCCTTGACATGCGCACTTCGGAACGCCAGTGCGACGTCGAGGATCTGCGCAACCAACCTCCCGCTGTTCTCAAGCCGCTGCTCAAAGTCGGACTGGGAAGCCCGCCCGGCGCGCAGGTCCTCACGCAGCACGCGCTCCGCGTGCCGGGCCTCTCGCAACTCGCGCTCCAGCCGTTTTAAACCTCCTCCCTCAGCCCAAGCGAGTCCGCGTTCGCAACGTCCATCTCCACTTTTCAGGCCCTCAAGCTGCCGCACAGTATGCTCCTGCACTGCCTTGAGCTCGTGGAACTGCCGCTCCAGGACCGCGCGATCTCCGTCCGCCTCGGCGATATGGTCTCGAATGACGCGTTCATGCTCTGTGGCCTGTGCGCGGAGTAGACGGTCCTTCTCGCGGCGCGCCTCCTTAAGAGCCTGGTCCACCTTCTCACTCTCCGAGCGCGCAGCCTGGATCTGCACCTCGAGGTTCTCCCCCCGCGAGCGCGCCTCCTCCAGGATCCGCAGATGGTCCGCCTGGTCCTCGAGCAGGTGCGCAATCTTCTCCGCATTGCGCGCCTCCAGAGCCTTGACGTCCTCAAAGTCCGTCCGCACCTGCTCGAGCTCCTGCCGCAGCCCCTCCGCGACCCGGCCCTGTTCCGCCGCATCTGCCACCGCTCCCGCGAGCTCCCGCCGCTGCACGTCGAGTTCACCTCCCAGCTGCGCGTTCCGCTCCTCCACGATCCGGCGCGTGCCTAGCTCGCCCTCCATCTGCGCGCGCACCTGCTGCAACTCGCGCTCGAGCCGCTCTGCTCTTTCGCGCTCCGCCGTCGTGTTCAGCTCCGCCTCCCGCGCGCTCGTCTGCAGGCGGTGGATCTGCGTCTGCAACCCATAGCGCTCCTCCTGGTGCAGTGAATCCTGGTGGTTGCGGGACTCCTGCGCCTCACGCAGTTGCTCGGAGAGCTCGTGGAACGCCTGCTCGTCCGCCTCGGTCGCTGTGCGCATGGTCAGTCAGCGGACTTGTCGTGGACTTCAGGGCAGGCGTGCTTACAGCGGCGTCGGGACGTTGATAGGCGGGACGCAGATAGCACTAATACGTGAGCGGATCATCATTTAGCCAGGCGGGGAGAGGTAGGAGTAAGGGGACGTACATGAGCGCTCCGCAATGCGGTCGAATCCGGATTCGAGGCTGTCCATCTTAACTACGAGTCTGTCCAAGGCAGCACGGCACTCTCGCACAGCTGCGAGTGCGACGAGGTCATTCGCGGCGCGAGAAGCATTTTCCAGGTCGTCTAGCACGTGGAGCAGCCCTAGAAGGAAGGATATGGGTTAGACGATGAGGTGAATAAAGGAAGGGAAGGAATCTTATTACCGTCGACGTCCTCGCGCTCGAGGGAGTAGGATGCATCGAGATTGCCGGACGGCGAAAGTCGATCGTGGGGACGGGGTCATCCATGCCGCGTGTTTCGAAGGGCAGCTGCCCGTGAACTTCACCTCTGTGGACCTGGCGGCGTTTGCGTTCGCTGGCACTACAAGCACATCAGTCAGTTCCATGTTGCCATTACGACAACAACGCGAACACGCACGAGAGCTTGGCCATGACCTCGAGTATGCTCTGTGCCCGCTGATAGAAGAATCGCGCTAACAAGATCGTCAGGATGGCGCCCACCACAGAGAGGCCAATGAACCACCCACCAAACTCCTTCCGCCGTACGATCTCAATGACCGTTGCCCCATAAGCATATAGCATGTTATGCAGGCGCTGAATATGCGAGAAGCTGTTCTTCCCGCGGAAACTCGCCTGCAGGTTCGCTAGGGTCGGCGGGATCTGGATCATGTCGTTGTTCAGGACGCTGATGCTCCGCAGGGCGCCTATGCACTGCTGGGTGTAGGCGTTCTGCGCTGTAAACGTGAATAATGAAACACATCGACAGGGAGGATGGGTGGGAGTTTACCTTAACGTTGGAGATGAACTGCAGCTCTTGGCGCAGGGCAAAGTCGTGCTGGCGGAGCTCTGTGTTGGGGGTCAGTCAAAAATATTGTATGCTTTGGGTGATGGATGCTCACCTTGCAGAACGCCGTCGGGATCAGGGACATGGCCCTCAAGGACGGCGGCTCCGTGTGAGATCTTCTCCCAAATCTCCTGCGCTCGTCTTGAAGATGCCTCCCCGTCGTCCAGAAGGCTTACAGAGTCGTGAGACCAGGTCGTCTCTTTGCAAAGAAACACACACCTTGTCTCGATAATCGTGGACCGAACCGAATCTGTGCCCTGCTGCAGCAGAGTCACCGCCTGCTCCGTTTGTATGAAACGCCCCCGTAGGTCCTCTGATCATCGGTCAGCACATTTCCTACTACAGATAAGAAAACACCCACCATGCGTCCGCGCACACGTATCTGCCACCTGCTTCATCTTTACGTTCGACACATAATCCCCCAGCGTCCTTGCCTTGTCTCCGGACTCGATCGCCTTGCGCACCGCGGGCGAGACAAACTCGGTGTGGATCCGCACGCGGCTTATTATGTCCAGGTCGGCCTCCAGGCCCGAGAGCAGCGCGGCTTGCTTCTCGAGCTCGCGGCGGGAGCCGGCGGCGACGCTCTCGAATGTGTCGACGATGGCGAGGACGTGCATGTCGAGGCTGGTTGAGGCTATTCGGAGGGCGTCGTGCTGGGAATGCAGGGTCGACAGGATGTGCGTGATGTGTTCCTTGTGGACGTGGGCGGTACGCAGGTACGACGCGCCGAGCTGCGACGGCCGGAAGGGCGGGGTGGCTGCGATGCTGTCTGAATCTCTGTAAAAACGTGCAGTAAACGCGAAGGTGACCAACCCCACCTTCTATTGGCGGCTGTAGAGGCGCTTCTACTCGTAGTTCGCGCAGAACGTCGTCCAAGGGTAGATCGAGATAATATTTATTGAACACATAGATGGACTGGGGAGTTGAGCGAACTCCAGGCAACCACTGCTCCCACATACCTGCGTCTGGGACCCGTTCAACTCGCGAATGTTGCTGTTCGTTAACCTGCGTCCGTCCGGCAGGTATGCGAGCACAGCGTCCTGGTCAACCCCAGTCTCTTGATGCAGGAAGAGCTCTAAGCTGCCGATTCTGCGCAACTAAGCCAGAGGAAAACGTCCCTACGACTTGTACCCACCGTTCTATGTCTCGAACGCCTGCGTTTACCTAGAAACAATCGGATAAACGAGTGCACTGCGAGGGTTGAACCGAATAAAGTACCTGGAAAACCTGGCCATCCTCAGCACGGCAGATTTGGAGCATTTCCCGCGGCACGATAGACCAGAGCAAGCAGGCAAGATAACACTAGAAACGAGGCAGACGGCGAAGGCGTAACGGCTCCTGCGTCATGCGTCATGTGATCGACGCGCCCAAGGACAATCTCTGGGAGCCCGCACCGCCTATAGGTGTTGATGATCCTTTGTTTATATTTTGATCAGAAGCTCCACTGCCAAGATCTGAGTGCGAGATGCCGGACAGTTTCCCAGCCCTCCTCGGCATCTATCCCCAAATCGGAGGAAGCAGATATTTTTCTTTTATGTCTAGCAACAAGACGTACGTTGCGGTTCAAGAGATGATAAGGGTATAACCTTACTCTGAACGTGCTGCGAGACCAATTTTTGTTATTTCTCTTATTCCAACGGAGGTCTTGTAGCTAGAAACCAGTGTCAAAGTTCGGCAGCCAAGGATTGATGTGTCGGGGTCGGTGACCGTCCCAAATTGAGCTGCAAAATCACCGCCATCAGGGTGACACAAACGCGTGACTAATGTGTGACTGGACGCGCACAAAATTTGCTGCGGCCGTTCTAATTGACTTTTGGACGCGTCCTTCGCGCAGAGTACGTGTACAAAGAAGGTATGTTGCTCATAGATTGTGCCAGAGCAGTCAAAGTGAAAGAATTGAATCTATTTGAGACAGGAACAACACATCTGCCAAAAATCATCCACCACCCGCTTTGCCTCTCCAACGATGGCGGGGGGAACGAAACAGGCCTCAATCAAACATCCAAAACGGCGTTCCGCGGCCCAACAGGCCCAAATCGCATCACTGGCAGCGAAACGAGCCAACAAGGAAAACATTCCTCTCCCAAGGAGGTACCGAAGGAGGATTAAACATGTATTTTATGATATTGATACTAGTACAAGTTGCTATTCAAAGTTGAAGAGGTATTGTCGGCTCAGAAAGTCCTCCCGAGGCGGCGTTGAGATGTTGGCGTGTGGAAGTCGAGCTCGGCGCATTTGAGTGTGGCAGTGCAATGGCTGTGTTGGCCATCAATTTAACCGCTGGTGCCGGCTCCCACAATCTCCGCAAGTTCTCTGTCTGTCGAGTTCTGAGGCAGGAGGGTTGCGCGGGAGACCCCCAGTACCAAATCATCTCATTGACACTGGGATGGAGCTCATTGCCGATTATTTCAACGTTAATTCACAGATGATACACGACAAAACCGAATCCATTTCTTATGATACACTAGTCTCTCGTAGACAGACACTCTATACATTTTGAACTCACTGTATAGAATGATACACCGTATACGACAGAACCGAATATGTTTCCGAATCGCAACAAATACTATTAATTTACCGCAGGCAGCCTCGGTGGAGGAAGCGGCAGTCCCTGACTAGGTGAGGAAAGCACAGAGCAAGATCCGCAGGCCTTCCCTCGCAAGCAGCCGAAGAGCCGGAATAATGTCAATCACTTTCTTGCGGGGGGAAATGTATTTGAACGCGCTGGAGCGTGGGTCGCGCAAGGATGAACCGGAGGAGTTCCACGTCAGAGACCTTGCGGCAGTTGAATATCGCAAGCTCTTAAAGGGTGGTGGGGCAGGGAAAAGTTGCCAGCGTGTCGTCGTTGAGGATGGTAGTCGCGAAGCCTTGCCACTTGGGCGATGAGCTACCTGGGGCCACCGTGATGTGAAGACGGCGGATGGTGGGTGGGAGGTCGCGCAGGAAATCCGCCAGAGAGGACTGGGTGAACGACTCGGTGTCGATGCCGATGCTGATACTTTCCAAGCAGGGCGTAGAAGTGGCGAGTGACGACGATCGGGAAGACGTCGCGCCGGCTAGGTTTTCTGGCCCGTGAAGCCGGAATCCCGCAGACGGGGCAGCGAAAGGCGACTAAATAGCCACGCAGAGAGGAGGAGGGGACCAGCGACACACCACAGCTCGAAGATGCGGAGAAATGGACAACTGACTGTGAGACCCACTAGCTGCCGGTCCTCCGGAAAATTACCAATGTTTAGCTTGCAGGTCCGGAGATTCGGGTAGCGAGCCAGGATGTCCTGCACGCCTCGACACGATGTCGGGAATTCTCCGTGTCCCACCTCGTGAGCGTCAACTGGCTCAACCCAACCGTCGAGTTCAAAGGATACAGTCTGACTGCCGAGATCAAAAAGCTTGAAAGACTCGGGGCGTGAAGGACGCGGAACCGGAACGGGGGCCATTGGGAGTCATGGGACTTGAGTCTGGGAGGAGATATAGTCAGATCTATATCCCTCAACAGAGGTACATGATTTCGTCGTCGAGGCACGTCAACCGCACAGAAGCCCAATTAGAAGATCTTTTATTCGCGGGATTTCCTCGTCTCGGGGATGATAGGGGTGTACTGCTCCCATATCGTATGACACGTTGTCGGCGCTCTCATACGGTCGACCATGGCCCGGGGTCTGAACAGCGCATCGACGGCGATTATCTTTTCTCCGCGCAGCGTCAAGCTCTTGCACCCCGCTTCGTCCGCCTCCCACGCGTTGCGTCCAACGCCTGGATCCACCCGTGCCCGCTCTTCGAGTTCCACTTCGCGTTCGCGGTGGCCGAGGTGGGACTGCGCCAGGAGATGCCGCCGAGATTCTCAGACCAGCGGGACGCGGACAGAGCCTTCGGAGGGTAGCGCCGCTCCTCACGGCGGGCCTGTCAACTACGGCGTGGCGCGAACGACGTGTACAAAGACATTTGAAGCTTTCGATATGTCTGAATGGCTTGGAGCCTGAAGACGGCGGGAGAGAATGGGTGGAATGGAGAGCAGGAGGATATGACAATTCTGGATCGATCTTTCATAAGAGAATTGAATTTCGCTGGTACTGTGAATGGGCAGAACGTGTCTCAACGACATCGGAGCGTACGTTCGTCCATTTCCTCGCATTGAGGTCTGGATCAGAGAAAATCAGGCGAGCGGGCTAGAGCTAATAAAGGCGCAGCGGTAGAGACGCGCAGGCAGGGGGGCAGACAATGCCAAGGGTTGAGACGCGTCGCCGAGTCTATGCACGCGTGTGCAGCATCGCTCGCGCGCAGCCCCCACGAATTCCGTCCGCGCCGCGCAGATTGGGATCATTGCATGATAGCAGATGCGAGGCGGTTGGTGTGCGGCAGCGGGGCGAGGCCGGGCGAGCACTATCCGCGCTGCATGGCGCGAGCAACAGATTCAGCAGGCGTCGTGCTGGGAGTTCGACATGAGCAGACGGACACATGGAACATGACGTGCGAGCACGGGTGGGAAGAGCGGAGGTTGGCTGCCCATTCCAAGCGTGCGTCGGTAGCGTCGAAAGAGGGTGCGGCGGCGGCAGCAAGCGCGGCGGAGACAGGTTCGTAATAAAATCGGCATGACGGCTTGGACGATAATAGACGCCAAAGCACCGGTACCGCCTGCAGCCCTCTATTACCCGTCTCTCATGGACGCCTGCTAAACGACCGCATCAAGAGAGCCTCCCAAGACCACTCCTCTGAGCTTAACGGCCATCCTTCAAGTTCTAGCATAACAGACGCCTTCCCAATGCCCCGGATCCTGGTATATGAAGTATATCGTTTGCGTGCTGCAAATCGGCCGAACGAAAGCTGAAATGGTTCTCAGGCCTTGATACTCTATCTCAAGGAAGCCTGTAGTGCGGGAATTCCGGGGTCAGTAAATCCTTCTGTGTTAGTAAATCGATCGTGGCTCATTTCTCTACAGCTACAGTCCGCGCGAAGTCACCCAGATTCAGGTGACACTGGACGGTTACCTACTTTCCATGGCATCCGAAAATCCTGTCGTTGGAATCGTTAGAAGCGTAGAATATCGAAAAACATTATTAGAGGTCAACATTGAATTTCGAAATCTCTTGCTGAATCTCAATCCTTTTCTAGCTGTCTTCTAAACTTGGTCTCGAAAAAGACTCCAACCTCAGGGCCGCCTTGCGGAAAGATGGAGAGCGGATCACCACACTTCTCCTGTCCATTTTCACCTCTAAGTCTCTAGAAGCAGCCACGCTGCGACTTGAGGGTGATCACGCGCAGTGCTTCCTTGATGTTGTGCAAAGTGTGAGCCTTCTAGTCCGTGGGTACGTGGAGTTCTTGATTGGTTTGATACAGACGCTGGACAAGGGTTTCTTAATGACCCCGGAACACAGTCGGATGGCCCGGAGAATAATCCGCAAACTCTCTGCTTCGTGCGACACACTTCCGTCAGCGCTCTTTATTACTGGGATAACGGGGAAGGACCAGCATCCTACTTTCGGTGGTGCTTATGGCGACATTTATCGTGCCTCGTATAATCAGAAGCCTGTTGCCTTGAAGTACATGCGGGCCGTCCATTTTATGCGTGGCTCGGACTTGCGCCGCATTCGTCTGGTGAGCTCTCAGTCCTGTTCCATGATTGAGTCACTCATGAGAATAGAAATTCTGCCGCGAAGCTCTGGTTTGGAGAGCATTGCATCATAAGAATATCTTGCCATGCTTGGGTATCGATGGAGATAGTTTCCCTTCGTCTCTGTGCATGGTCTCGCCATGGATGGAGCACGGCACCATTATGAACTACCTCGAGGAGTACGGTCATGGAAACGTAGATAAATTGGTAAGCTTCTGACTCTGATTTGATTGTATCTGATGCAGAATTCCAGCTATATGAAGTTGCTCAGGGCCTTGAATATCTACATTTGTGCGGCATCGTCCACGGTGACCTGCGAGGGGTTGGTGAACCCAGTTCAAGAATTTGTTTGCTCAACTAATCATAACCATAGACAAATATTCTCATCACCGATGACTGGAGTGCCTGCTTGGCTGACTTTGGACTCAGTATTTTCTCTGATGCCACTGCCTCAATGACTACCAATCGTGCAGGCAGTCTCTACTGGATGGCTCCAGAATTACTTGATCCAGACTGCTTGGAAAACAAGTTTCGAACGCCCGCCAGTGATGTATATGCATTTGGATGTGTCTGCTTAGAGGTACTCGCAGATCTTTCTCTTTACATTACTGCCCTGAATTTTTTCAGTTATATACAGGACGACCTCCGTTTGCGGATCTGCCCGAACCTGTGGCGATGATGAAGGTCATCAAGGGGCAGCGACCTGAACGACCATCTGGTCTGCCTGCTATGTCTGATATTCTTTGGCAGCATGTAACAGAATTCTGGTCCGACACCCCATCCACCAGGCCGACAACACAAATTGTTGTACAAAATATGGTTTGGCCTTCTCCAGAACTCAAACCTGAACATCTATTACCTGCTGTTCCGGAGACACTGCTGTCTGTACCTTCCTTTAGCGATGTCCGTGAGATAACCGTGCCCAATTATGTTTCATCTCGGCCGGGCATTTCTATGGACCAGGAAACAGCCCTCCCACCTCGCAAACACTCCAACATTGACAATGGTGTTGGCCAATTCAGGGTGATTAGACGAGGCCATGTCAGCGTCAGAGCAAACAGTACTTTTGCTAGTAGGTTCTGGCGGAACAAATGGCTAGTTTTGACAGAAACATCTCTCACTCTCTATAAATCCAAGGTTTGTGTTACACAGTTCCAGGTTCTGGTCTGTTAATCCAATTGTAGAAATCAAACTCACCTATCCATCTCATCATGCTGGGTGATATTGTGAAAATTGAACGGACAGATCTCAAACCGTACTGTTTTTTTGCTCGAAACACATGACCGGAAGCGGTACTTCTTATCTCTCCAGAGTGACAATGAGTTGTACGGTGTGCCAATCAGCTGTGTTTTCAAAGAAATCTCACCCAAACTTTGCGCACAGACTGGAAAGACGACATTTACTCCCGCTCCTCGCTCGCTAGTATTACCAACCCAGTCAACTTTGTACACCAAGTGCATGTCCACCGTGAAGTTGGCACAGGCTTATTTACGGTATGTGTAGCACAAGTGCAGTTCACTTGGGGCTCAACATTGGATAGGGCTTACCTGCTGAATGGGAGAAGTTTCTTACAAAATCTGCAATCACCCGTGATAACCCATGGAAAACCGGCCTGGATGCTGAGGGGTTGCGACCGCAGCCTCTGCACTTGAAACGAAACGATTTGGAACCTGGGAGAGGCAGACGAGCCTGACAAGTGATGTCCAAATTATAGAGAAGCTGCAGCAGGTAGTGTCCGATGAGGATCCAAGGGCATTATACACCAAAATCAAGAAGATTGGGCAGGGGTTTGTGGTTTTTCTAGAACTGAAAGCATTGCATTCTCAATCTGTGCATGTGTGCAGAGTATCAGCGAATATATACCTCGCCAAGACACTTTCATTGGCGACGAGCAAGAAGGTTGTCATCAAGGAGATGATCTTGTCGCACCAGCCGCGGAAGGACCTCGTCGTGAACGAGATCCTTGTCATGAGGGAGTCACAGCACCCAAATATTGTCCACTTCCTCGAGAGCTACCTCGTCAACAGCAGCGAGCTCTGGATTGTCATGGAATACATGGACGGCGGCGCGTTGTCAGATATTCTCGAGAACAACACGATGAAGGAGGACCAGATTAGTCGTGTTTGCTTTGAAGTACGTCCGCTTGGCTGTGGTATTCGAGTTGTGACGTTGTGTCTGTTTTTGTAGACCTGCAAGGGCGTAGAGCATCTTCATAGCAAGAACATCATCCACAGAGATATCAAGTCAGACAACATTCTACTTGATGCGCTTGGCCGAGTAAAAATTAGTACGTGCCCCATGCATCATCCCTTATGTTGCCCTGACCTATTCCGCAAGCGGACTTCGGGTTCTGCGCCAAGCTCGCAGACCGACAGGTAAAGCGTGCGACGATGCTTGGAACGCCGTACTGGATGGCGCCGGAGATCGTGAAGCAGAAAGAATACGGTGCAAAGGTGGATATCTGGTCACTGGGGATCATGACAATCGAGATGATCGAGAACGGGCCCCCGTACCTGGACGAGGAGCCACTCAAAGCGCTGTATCTGATCGCGACAAATGGAACACCGACGCTCAAGAAGCCCGAGGTGCTCAGCCGCGAAATCAAACTATTCCTATCCGTGTGGTCTACGCGTGGATGTGGGCAGCCGAGCGACGGCGAACGAGTTGCTGAATGTGAGTTGATCCTTCCTTGCGGGCGAGCACTGGAGCTAATCCCTCCCACAGCATGAATTTTTAAGCAAGCCATGTGCACTTGCGGGCCTTGCGCCTCTGTTACGGTTCCAGTACAAATCGTGATCAACGGTTGTTTCACATCTCTTTCCTAGTCTTTGTCTTGATCAGTCCCGGTCATCTACTAGCTAACGTACTACTTTAATTGTTGTCGAGAAGTTATCTAGAACGTGTGCATATGGCATCCAGAACATAGAATAATAATAAAACGAGGTTGAAATCGTGTTTTGGACCTTTGCTTGGCAGTGTTTGCGCCTTGTTCAACTTGTAGTTCAGAATGAAATACATTAACCCAGGAATAAATTGCGACGCGCTCCACGCAAAGGAAACTTAGTGGCATCGTGCACCACCATTATCCGCACACGCGACCACAGTGCTGCTCTCGTCGACACACGCAAACAGGCCCGGCCAGAACGATGCAATCGGCAGCACAGTCGTCTTCTGTTCCCACACGGGCGAGTTTGCCGAGGGCGACGTGAGGATCTTTATCGCGGCGCCAGCCGACCTTTGGGGAGAGGTCTCAGCGAATGAAAAGGAGAACGGGGAAAGGAAGACAAACCAGACGTGCGAAGCGGTGTTGTCCTTCGTCCGTCATGAACGATACGACAAGCGTCCCGGCAGAGGTGGTCACAACGGAGGGCGCGCCGGCTAGATTGAAGTCATCATCAGCCACTAGGGTCAATAAAGAAAATGCAGAATTTATACCATTGTGAGACGCGCCACCGGGAACGAACACCAGCGCGCGTCCGCTGAAGGAGACGCCATCGTCGCTGCTCACGACAGACTTGACGGTGAACAAGGAGCCGGTGCCCTCTGTAGTCTCGAATACACACAGAAACGCGTGCGGCGCCGCCTGGGGGTGAAGTCTGTGCAACCAGGCATTCCGTCGCGACCCGTGGTGGTACCACCTGAATGATATGAGATTCCGATTAATCAGAGGGACTGGTTGCTCACCTGCAACAGTTGTTGCCCCCGACCAAGTCAGACCATTGTCAGTGGAAGAGCGAACCAGGGATATCTTGGTCATTCCCGGCGTTCTCCGCAGCATAATAAACTAATCGCGAATCAGATCTTGCGCAGATAATAAACCAATAAATATAATTAAGCACCTTGTAATGCACCGCTCCTAGCGTCAAGTTTACTTGTAACCTACAGTACATGCGCGCAAAACCAGACAATGCGCCTTGAGAAGCGCAGCATTACACTGAGAATAATCTCTTCATATTATTGTACACCGAACGCACGCGTTCTAAAACCAACAGAAAACTACATCAACCTATTACCCAGAAATCTCGAATACCTCGGCCACAACCTTCTTGACCTCATCAGGTTTCTTTCGGCCCCACTTGTCAAGCTTCTCCCTGTGTCGAATCTCGTCAATGGAAATGCAGAAATGAGTACATCAAACCTACCTTGCAAATGCAACGTTTACAGTGGTCTCGATCCCCAGCTGCCTCCCCTCGATGACATCAAGCGCGTGCGGGCGCGAGCACAGCGCGACGTAGGCGCCGTACGCCCACTGGCGCTTGATGTGATACCGGTGCTGCAGCTCGATCTTCTCGACCGGTTCCATCTCGAACGCGCCTAGTTCGCGGATGGCTAGGTCCCGGATGTCGGCGAATTTCCAGCGCGACGCAAGGTCGAGGATCGCGGTCCAGTCCTGCGTTGTCGTGGCTTTACATTGGCCGAGGACACTGCTAAAGCGCGTTGGTGAGGACGTGGATAGATAGATAGGGAGCCCACGGGGGGTATATTATCCAGAGCAAGCGCTCAAAATCAGTGCTCTCGACGCCCTCGAGAACAAGGGGATGCTCATCATCGGTGCCGTCCGGGATCTTATCTAGCAGCGAGACTGGAGCGACGGGGAACGCCTTTGAGTGGCGCCGTAAAGCACCGTCCCATACGCGGAACAGGATCCCCGAAACCTGCGCGGAATAGATCAATTACTTGGCTACGATATTGACACCAATACGCACCTGAATTACGAGATTCCCGTCCTCGAAATAGTACTCGTCGTGTTTCCGGGTGGCCAGCGGCTCAGAGGTGGAATCGGGGATGTATGGGGGCGGCTCCGGAGCTTCAGTGAGGGTCATCGGCGTCAAGGACAAGAGCAGGCGCCGGTAAGAATAGGGTTAGAGGCGGTGCATACTTCTCTTCTCATGACCTGCCAAACGCCAACACAGCCCAGACGAGCCACGAGTCCCCGACGTTCAGTTCACAATTTGAGCGCTTGAGCGTTTGAGCAACCAGACGCAGCTACCAAAGTTTCCCGACCTGTAACTTACCAGTGTTTTAGGGCCACACAGAGACAGCGCAGGAAAACGAAAGACGGCGGATGCAAGGAAAGAGAGCGAATGATCTATTTCAGGATCATCGGAACCTCAGAGTCAGCGCAGTACGTTCGAATCGCGCTCATTGGCTTAGAGTGATGATCATGAGTGTTCGGGAAGAGCACCAACGGTTCATGATTAGGTCCATTAGAATTTACAGATAGGTAGGTATCTAGGTAACTAGGTATTGTGATGCTGTAATTATAAGTTGAGCAGCCATCTAAGTAAGTAATCTAGATAATTTCGACCCTTGGGTCATTTGATTTGAGGTTTGGATAGAAATTGTTTGTTGCGCTAAGTCTAAGTATAATTATTGAATCTGAGGAGGAGAGCACGCATGAGTGCCGCGATGAAGAGAGAAGGCGAGAACGAACCGATTATATGTAGTAGAAGCAGATCATTATGAATATTGATGGATTATATTGGACGGCGCGTAGCCAGATTAAATCTGAGGAGAGCACGGCGGATAAGTGGGCGTCGCGTTGAAGAGGCCAGAACATCACTAACCGATTGCAGCGGAATAGGAAGGATACCATTACGGATATTATATGCGGATGGAGATGATGACTGCCAGGGTATTGGTATTACGAGAGAAAATCCAGAGGAAGCAGGAATAAAGAGACTTCAAAAGAAAATGAGTGAATTTTCAGTCAGGAGAGACAGGAGCGCAAACCATTTCAGTGGAAACAGAGTATGTATATTTGACACGGTGTCATATTCGAAAGCAAGCCAGAATCGAGGCCATTGTCGTATATCGTATCACCCGTCGAGGACAGAGGGAAAAATATTAGACGAAGATCCTGAATGAGAGAGCAAGGGTGAGTTGATGCCTTTTCGAGGGATAGGAAGACGAACCGGAAACTAAAGACCTGAATGAATAAATCGAGAAGCGGGAAAGACCTTATATTTCCCCATGGCGAAACAGCAGAAGCCTCAGGAAGTCGAGTGGATAATGGTACTAGACTAGATGACGCGGAAGCGCTGTCGGAATATATTTGTGATCCATGGGAAGTCGCCGGGAGGATTTTCGCCATTCAACTTTAAGGTCTTCAAGTTAGAACGAGCCGTGCGGCCGAACGACGCCGAGGGTGATCTATTGGGAGGCACTTGGCAATGGGCGGACAAGACGGACTGGAGACCGGAGCAAACCGTGGAGATGAGAGATGGGATGCCTAGAGAATCTGATCCATCGCCTCGAGAGCTGGCGCCGGGAACGTGCTTCTCCTCCTTCGCCTCGACAGGCGCCTCCAACGAGACCTCGAAGTACCCCGAATCAAGATCATATTTGACGGAGGATTGAGCCTCCGCCACCGCCGTTCTCTCCGTCTGCTTCTTCGTCCCTGCTGACTTCCCTCTCCAACTCGAAACTCCTGCTATCTTTGGCGCGACTTCCTTGACAGGCTTAACAAAAACAAATTCCGGGAGACCACGCTGGCCGGCTGCGTATGCTCTGCCGACGACGAGCGGCCTCGCCGACGCCTCCTTGGGTACGTCGGCCTCTTTCGGTGCCCAGGTTGCGGGACCTTTGTGCTGCGCGGCTGCCGTCCAGTCGCTAAACAAGATCGAAGTGGAATGGTTTGTGAGCTCGGTGAGCGCGGGACATAGATGGATGTACTTACACGCCATGGAAGTACGCGTGAGCTTTTGCTTGCGCGATCGTTGTCCGCTCGTGCGTCTTCTTGGTAAGGAGCCCTCGGACGAGTTCCTGCGCGACTGGGTCGACGGCATCCTCGGGCCGGAAATTGACCTCGTCAAAAGCAAATGCAGAGACCTGGGCCCAGGGATCGTGGAAGAGACCGAAGGCGGGTCGGCCGGTCAGCATGCGGTACATGACCAGGCCCAGAGCCCATGCATCGGCGTCAAACGAATAAGGGTTACCGATGTGCTGTGCTGGGCTCATCCAGTCGAACGTCCCGCAGGGGTCGTCGGTGATGTAAAGCTCGTCCATGGTGGGGAAGACAAACGAGCCGCGTGTGGCCTCCGGGTCCGCCTCAAAGGCAAACTCTTTCCGCTCCCCCGTACCCCGTTCTGGTGTATGGAAGACCTTCGCGAACCCGAGGTCTCCAAGAACGACATTACCGTCCTTCGCGACGAAGATGTTTTTGGGCTTGATGTCGCGGTGGATAACATCGAGGCAGTGGAGCGCTTCGACGGCGAGGGTGAGCTGCGCCATATAGATCTGGACGCGGTGGCCGTCGAGTTTCTTATCGTTCCTTAACACGCTTTCAAGATCCCCCCCTTCACACCAGGGCTGGGGACGCCTGTGAGCCGTGGAAGAAGGGCAAGAGAGGAATACTTACGGTGAGGAGGTAGTAGAAGTCTGCATCGGACCAGCTCGCATCGAGAGCTAACAGAGACTTGGGAGCGTCGGGAAGGGCAGAAATCGATCTCAGGAGATCCCGCTCTTGGTTGATGTCGGCGGGTTGGCCCAGTTTTGCCGCTTGCTTAAGGCCGAATAGACCTCCAGTAGAGATTTCCCGGACCAGATAGACGGAGCAGGTGGTCCCAGTACCAAGAAGACTAAGGTACTCGAAGTCGTCGATGGACGGGCAACGAGAGAGCGAAGCGGGGGTGGGGGCGTCGACGAGCGCGGAAGCTCCTTTTCTCTTGTAAACGAGCTTTTGGATGTTCTGGAGGGAGTCAGCGCACGGCGTCGAAGAGAGGGAGGAAGAGCACTTACAATGTTAAGCTTGGAGAACATTTTTGGACAGACGGGTTAATGTAGAGGTATTCAGTGTGCAGGTAGGGTGATAGTAGAGGACAAGAGACGATAGAGACAGGAGAGGCACAAGCAGCAAGACGAAAACATGTCTCTGATTTCCGCGTTGTGAAAACAGGTCTCTGATTTCCGCACTGTTGCTTCTTTTGGAAGGCCATTCTAGAGGGCCAGTGCAAGGCAGCGCAGGAGGGAGTAGTAGCCTGTAGACACGACAAGTTGAAGACCGTATTCGTGAACGTGAACGAGCAGGAAAGGCGATCCATCATTCGCTAAAGACGGCCAAACGGTGCTACGCTTGTTTCCCGAATTGGCAATTTAGCGCGCCATTTCTTCGCGACGTCACCTTCAAGCGGATGGGTGAAAAAATCAATTTCTATACGACACGGGAGGGACCGCATGTATTTTTACAAGACTGGCGCGCTCCGCGCAACCTCAACGCTGCCCCATCTGCCGCGACAACACGCATCCCCGACCCTAGTCCGCCCCTCATTTTCCGTTGCCGCGTAATTCTCGTGTATGTGCAGAAGGTCCAAGGATGTCAAACTGCTTTCCCTCGCTTTCCCTTAACTCACAGTCAATACCAGATACAGCCGTCATTGGGGAGCCGCAGCTCAGACTCGAATTTTACGGGAAGGGAAAGAACGAATATCATGCAACCGAAAAGTCTTCTACAACACCATGGCGCCGGTTCCTCGGAAAACGCTTCGCTCTGGATCCCCGGCTTCCCGAACGACCCCGTCGCCTCTGCTTCCTCGCCCCCCGCTGTGTCCACTTCGCTCGCACTACCTCCCCCTCGGCCTTGAAATCCCGTTCAATTTCCTCCTCGAGTAGCTCCATGTCGAGGTCCAATTTCCACGCCGGGTATGCGCTCCAGTCGATTCCACAGCCGCAATTGCGCACTTTGGGGTACTGCACATGCGCAAAGTCCGCCGGACGCATGTCGTACTCGTCGATGTAAAAGCCGGGGCCGTATACGCCGTCCATGAGTGCGGGCGACGGGCCGCTGCGCTGCCATTGAATCACGGTTTTGGGCGAGTCGCACGCCGCGAGGGCGGGGCCCCATGGCGGGAGCGCGAGATCTAGAATTGGTCCGCCTAGAGCGGAGCGCAGTGCGACAAAAGACGCGATCCATGCTGGAGGGACGGCCGCCCGCGCCTCGACCGCGAGGGCACGCAGCGCTGGCCAGCCGCCCGGCTGCACGAGGAGACGCTCGTTTCCCGTGGTGTTGATGAGCTGGAGCGTCGTGATTTTCCTGCTGAAGGACTGGATGAACGCAAGCCCGGCACGGCTGAATCCCACGTCCTCCAGACGCAGGGTCCTCAGATGTGGGAAGAGTGGGGCTTCCCAGTCTTCCGGGATTTCGATGAGGCGCTCTTCAATGCGGGCGCCAGTGAAGCCGCCCAGGATTTCGAGGTACTCGATATTTAGGAGGCGGAGCGCGTTGGTGAGCGTTTCAAAGCGGAGTCTGTCATTGTAGAAATAAAAAGGCCTGCTGAAGCTGACGGCGAAAGATCGTATTGTCGAGCAGTCGACGGGGTCGAGACCGTCTACATATTGGGAAGAGAAGTTCCGCATAACGAGGGTCGTCAAAGGCGAGCACGGTCCGAATAGCGGGCGCAATGGTCCTATATCGCTCCAGTTGCAGTCGATGTCGAGGCTGCGAACAGCCCTGAAAGCCGTCGCATCGTCCACTTGTAAGAAGGTGTTAACTCTGAGCGAGTGAAATGATCCTCCCGAAGAGTTCCTCCAGCGGAGGGAGTGTAGCGTACTCATACACTGCAGAAAAGTGGGTATATTCAAGCTGTGACGCAGCAGCCGGCGTGCTCCCCATGAATTCTAAGAATTCCTGCAACTGGTATGACCATCCGCGGAGCGCGAGCGTACGCCAGCGTCCGATGTGGGGGCCCACTATAGCAAGAGCCCTGCTCACAGGAACGGGGTTATCGTAAGCCATTCCGTCCCATTCCCTGTACGACTCTAGACTGATGCTGATGTCGAGTGGTCGGGATAAGGAGCTCCGAGCGCTTCACGAACGTGGCCGCCCAACTCTGCAAGCGCGAGCGATGGGAGATGCGGATGTTCGTCCAGAGCTCGGGAGAGCCGAGCGCGACGATACGCCACCGGCGGCTGACGCGGCTGGCAGCAACAGGAGCGGGAGGCGTCCTTGCAGATGAAGGCACGGGAAAGTCGGCCACGAGCTTCAGAATGGTTGCTAGGAGTTCATCTGGAAGGTTATCGGCGGCAGTGTTGGGAACCCAGTTCATGAAGGAAAAAGAAAGCAGCAAGAGCGCTATATATGTAGGTCTGATGACAAGGGATGAGTCGAATGTTTTCGGTACCGCTTGAGACGTCAAAGGGCGGCGGTGTCGGCGGACATTTTTGCTGTGTCTCTGCCCGTGGTCATGTTTCTGCTGACTCTCATTTGAGATCGAGGTTCGGCTCAATTACTTATCGTAGATTTATGCATGAACAGCCACCTCTGGGAAAAGCTTTTGCGATTTTTTTGGCCTTCCTTGAGCAGAGTAGCCGACAGCGGGAAAGAAACGATAGCACGGTGTAAAGAAGCCAAGGGGAAGCTGCTTAGCATTGCTTTGGATGAAGATCAACATGGGCGTTTGATGCGTCCGTAACTTATAATTAAGACCGACCAAGCAGTGTACGCTCGCTTCCCGAATTGGCAATTTAGCGAGCCGGTTCCTCGCGACGTCACTTTCGAGAGGATGGGTGAAAAAAAAAATCAACTTCTATTCGGTATATACATGGGTCGCGACTCGTATACGAGACGGGAGGCCACATGCATTTTACAACTTGAAGACTGGCGCGTTCCGCGCGACCGGGACGCCCCTCCTCTGCTCATTCCTCAACACCTGTCTCATCTGCCACGGCACACGCATCCCCGACCCTAGCTTGGTCTTCTGCTGCCGCACAATTCTCTTGTACGCGCCCCACCGTGATTAGGGCCGGTGGGCTGCGGTGATGCTTGATGTCCGGCGAACATTTGCGCAGCGCGAGACTCGGCGAGCACGACTTGAGGCAATGGTCCAGAAATGAAGGGAGGCACACGTTATAAGCAACCGTGCTTGAATAAATAAATTTCCTAACCGCGATAGCTACATGGTGAAATTTTTGGATTTGCCAAACTTCACTTCACCCAAAAGAAAAATAGGTGTATTTTCCATCCGTACGCACGTTAAGAAGCCCAGTGATCCATCATTTCGACAATCGTTGCCATACTAGGCCTTTCAAGACGGTTCTGCACCCATGCAGTGGTGGTGAGATCCCACAGATGATCCAACATGAATGCGGGGCGTGGCGGGCGTACGCCTTCGAGCACCTTCAGCATGGCCGCCATGTCCGGTGTGACATCGAATAATGGCGGGTTGCCTGTGTGTAACTGAGTAAATTCAGCATGCATCCAAGTGGATCCTAGGTCACCCACCTCAATACAGACACATGCGAAGGCATACACATCGGTAGCCGGTGTCCGCAAAAAATGCTCGCAGCCGAAGGCGGTGGGCATTATGAGTTCAGGAGCAAACCACCTCGAGCTCCCGGCGCGGTTAGTCGTCGACGTGGCCGCACCAGTGGTCGAGGTATCTTCGATGACACCCGTCAGACCAAAGTCGGCGAGGCACACATTCCAGTCGTCCGACACAAGGATATTCGTCCCGCGGAGATCACCGTGGACAATTTTCATGGAATGTAAATACGCCAGACCTTGCGCTATCTGAAACAGCTACGAAGAGTTTAGGCTGGACAAAATGGTCTGGGCGGACACACCATCTTGTAGACGTCCGCGCGCCCATAGTCTTTTAGATACTTCATGATCGTGCCGTGCTGCATCCAAGGTGACACCATACAGAATGATGTCGGGAAAGTTTCACGGTCGATGCCAAAGAGCGGCAGTACATACGGGTGGCGGACTGTTTGCCAAGTAAGTACCTCTCGGCAGAATTCCTGCAGATTATAAGAAAGCATCGCATAAGGAACACGAGGGCGGTTACCACACGACTTTGGGGTAGTTCTGCACCGGCTTGGAACTTTCTGATGCGCTTAAGGGCAACCATAGATCCATTTAATGACGCTCGATAAATATCGGCGAAGCCGCCAGAAAACGTGGGATGCTCGTCGTGGTTGGTTATGCCAGTGATGAAGAGTGAGGACGGAAGCTGGTCGCGCGCCTCGGAGAGTCGGATCATCAGCTTCCGAGCCCGCGACGTATCGTCGGCACTTGGTAGGGTCCCTCTCTCGAGGACCTTCAGTCTAATCAGTGGAATCGGGATATTTAAGAACACAGACATACGTCCAGAGCTGCATCCAGGAAAGCCCGGGCACGGAAACCTTCGAGAAGCATTGTTGCGCGTCTGGCATCGCGAGAGCCAAGGATGGCCAGGAGAGAGGTGGAAATGTGCTCCTCGCTGCGACGAAGAGCCAATTTTCTGGCATCCGACCAACACTATATAGCAGTCATCCAGGCCTGCATAATTAATACGATGGCAACGGACTTACTTGTACTAACAACGCGGTGCGCTTTTCCTGGCTCCGCAAGAAAGCATCAACCAGGGCCGCTCCGTTGGCGACTGGATTCTGGTAGAGAAGACTCTTCACACAACATGAGGAACTTGAAGGCCTGGAAAGCTGGAAGGGGCGAAAAAATGATGCTTACCTCCGAGTCCATGGAGGTGCTTTCCATCGTCACGTCTGGTACTGGTGGTACCACACGATCCAGGAGGACGCTTGAGAATGCACCCGAGTGGCTTGATATTGGTGGAAGTGGGACGGAATCATCTGATTCAACGAGGACTGCCTGAGTTTTCTGAATTTTCTTTTCCTTATTTTTCTTTTTGGGGAAGTTGACGATTCGTTGTAGAGTTGCTCTTGTTTTCTTGTGTCCGTCAGGATGGAGGTAGAGATGTGATGGAAGGGTACACCTACATCCCGCAATGATCCAGTTAAAGGCTGCTGAACACCATGACTGCGAGCCCGGTCCTCTGATTCCGCCGGGAGTTGGACCTAAATTGGCCTCCATGAGCAACTCCGAACTGGGCGATGCAATGGAGAATATGCATCAGACCTGCATGATGTAGGACCGGGGCACGGCAAACTGCGAGACGGGCCGGCGACGTGCCAAGCCGTAGCGCACTGCACCGCGCAGGGTGGCAACATCACTGTCGGGAGGGCGTGCCACCATGTGTATCCGTGAGTTAAATTGCTCCTATGAAGATAATTTCAACATAGGGGGTTCAGATAGAGCCGCGAGCAGTTGGGGCAAACAACGAACACGGGAGGAAAAAAAAAAACTCACCTCGACGCGTGTCTTGAGATACGCGCTGCCTGAAAATCCACCGACAAGTAGCAAAGCATCGATATTAGGCGAAATTTCAAGCTGCCTTGATATGAGGTCAAGCACGTCGTTGACCACAGGGTCAAAGCTATGTGCACTCAATTGTGGATGTGAGCTGCAGTATGGGAAGAAGAAACGCACACCGCCTCCCGTAGACGGCGCCCTGGGATCTCGAGCTGCCCGTTAATCAATCCAACCGAGGGGTCATCCTCTTTGACATTGAAACAACTGAAGTAGAACATCGTTTCTGGAGTGGAAGAAAATCCAACGACAACGGGTGCAATGACCAGAAATACACACCATCGTCTGATCTTCCCGTGTAGTTCATTTTGTCCACCTCGCTGAAGGAATCCACTGCAAATCAATACCAATTCCGTCAGCTGGGAGAAATTTTGCGAAGACGCGGAAGTACGGACTGAAATAGGCGAGGGATACTATATCAAGATGTGCAGGATGATCAGTGAGAAGCTGGTTGTGGCATGAACAAGTCGAGTCGAAGAAATTGGTGTACAAGCATGAAAAATTAAAATCAAGTCCAAAGGTTGTGTTGGAAGCAACTCACAGTCTCAATGAGCGCTCGGAAGCGCAGGTCAAGAAACAGGCTCCCGCAATTCGCACCGGAGCAGGCGGAAATTTGAGTCATCTCGAGGCGGGCAAGTTCACCGATGATCTGCGCGTGGCGGATGAGAAAACAGCGCGTTAAAGGCAGAAATTTCATGCTGAGGGTGCACCTTATAGGTAGCTAAATCAACCGTCCCACCTCCAGCGTCGCAGATCATGAAGTTTTGTGAAGGGCGCAGCCGGTAGAGATCGGTTAGGTGCGCACAGTGGACAGCAGCAGCCTCAGGCTCGGCGATTATTTTGAGTCGGTCGCGCCACGCAACGTCGCCTGGATGCGCGCTTTGAACCACGCCTGCCGCAATGGCCGCATCGCGCATCAGCGCACATCCCCGAAGGTCCCATGTCGCCGGCACAGTTACCCACAGGTCGGCAGTGTCTAAAATAAGACCGTCTGAGACAGTTGCTGAAAAAATGGTTGTACCCACCGATGTGAACGCTAGCACCGAAATTGCGGGCAATCTTGGGAGAAAACTTGAATTGTAAATGAGGCATACGGAAACCAGGCCCACCTGGTCGCGCGCATACTCCCAGAGACAGGAGAGAAAATCGGTTATGAGATCTGTGGGTGCCTTTCCAGCCTATTATTCGAGGGGTGAGACGAATAATTAACAGAAAAAGAGGTGGACAAACCGGGAGCAAAGGGAGCCGCGGATCCAGAGCTGATGCATTTCGCAGAGCACGAGGATCAAGGAATAATTTAAACCATCCGGACATTCTGTAGTTATATTTTGCCTCCAGACCCCAGGCGAGCAATCGACCTTGCTCTTCGTATAAGAGACACGTCGGAATCTGAAATACATGCGCCGAATTGGTTATGATGATAGACATCAGCAAGAAGATCCCGAGCCTTTCTATGCGTCTCGGTTGATCCAGGCCAGTTGAGAATCTGCTGTATTTTGCCGGACGCAATTTTGGAGGATGCGTAAGCCTGCAACCGGTGAGTTTACATGTTGTAATTTCATGAGGCTTTGCGCACGACGCCAGAAAAAGTGGTTCCTTCAGAAGAGCCAGTGAGATCTAATTTGACAAGAAAAAGGAAGCGCAAAATGGCACCGAAATCGATAGCAATTACCAGCTTCCCTTCGTCGAGGGACGCTGCTCTTGCATGCGAAGCAGAACCCGACTCGGCAGCGGGGAAAACGTCATCGTAATGGGGCGGGAGGCCGCCGTCGTTGGACATCATAGATGGGAGCAGGGAGTATCTACGCTGCCCCAGAAAGTAGACAGCTCAAATAAATCAAAAACCCACGAACAGCACGGGAAGGATGGCGATGCAATACAGCAAAAGGGTCAACGCGCCGGTGCCGGTGATATAAACAGCTAGGAAAACAGCTCTGCTGAATTGCGCATTCTCTCCCAAATCGGCAATCTTACTGTGAACGCGTCTTCTCCTCGGCGTCAAGGCTTCGAATCCATCGGAAAGAAAATTCGGCCGATACATGGGAAAAGAGAGCCTGGAGGGGGACATCTTCCTCTTTATAAAATTAAGCCTGTCTGTCTGTCTGAAGCTTTTTAAGCTCCGCTACTCATCTGACCTCTATTTTGATCCGAAATTATCCCTTTATTCATGTTGTTCTCATGACGTATGTCTCGGGATCTCAACCGAAGTGCTGGGGCGCGGAGCGCCCCAGCGCGCTCTTGTAAGTATACTAAACGCTATTCACCCAACGCCATGGCGCATTCCGTAAGGCAACGTAAGGCGGTGATGCCCGTGATGTGGCAGCTGTCAGGGCGCTTCTGGAGTGCTCGGCGCAGTCTTTGCGAACGTCGAGCCAACCTCCGTAGGTATAGTAGTAGGTAGTCATGTTTATAATGCCTGAAGTAGTGTGGCTTCATGAAAAAAATTGACTGACCAAGAAGAATGCCAAATTTTACTGACCCACCGCGTCATGTCACCCCAGGTGACCCATAGTCTCTCGTAGACAGACGCTACAAACATACTTACCTCGTACCAGTTGCGTATTTTCCGCCTCTGCCCCTTTACCATATTGGGATTTTGATCGCAGCATCTTTCGGCACAGTCGCTTTTGCCGTGATGTGCCGAGCGAGCTGCCGCCACGGCGCCGTTTGGACAGCGGACAAGTCCACGAGATGGAGAAAAAAAGACATTTATTACATTTCCAGGCATGTATAATGCTACTTATGTTGAGACGGAAGATAGGCTACAAAAGTGAGTGGTAATGTATTGAAACTAGAAAACTAGAAGCGTTAAGCTGAGATTGGGTGGCGGCGTAGGCGCCGTGCAACGCGTCTCGCAGTTAGGTTGTGTAGATCAAACTGCGGCTGCGTCGACACCGTAAACACCTGCTTCGCCGAGAAAAACGATGACGCAGAGCTGTTCTTGTCGTTCAGCACCGCCAACATTAACACCGGCTGCAGCGAGGCCAGCGAGCTCGCTTCCGACCCACGCTGGATGACCCGAGCCCTTGGCCGCGATCATGAACACGCGCCACACGTCGTTCAGCGCACCCATGGGCGTCATCGCGAGCTGCGCGTACAGCGCCTGCTCCGCGGCGTGGAAGTATTGCCACACACCAGCAACTCGATTGAGTCGCCCGTTCAGTGCCACCGTCGCCAATGTTCGGCGTGTTCGTGGGATCTGACGACGTGCGCGCAAACAGGGGCGGCGACAGAAAGAGCTCCTGCGCTGTGCGCTGGATCTGCGGCGTCGTAGGCGCGCTAGGCGGGAGGGCCGCGACGAGTGGGGGCGCTTGGGTGTCGTCGGCGTTGTCGCTGGAGTGCCCCCCCCGCGTTAATGGGCCGCCTTGGGGCAGCGGATGTGGCGAGCGTTGATGCTCATCGTGGTGTGAAGAGGGGGCATGGCGGGCGGGCGGGAGGGTGGTGTCGTGGAGGTTGGGGAAGAGAGAGACAGCCAAACAAACTTGGGGCTTCGGCTTGAGTTCGTTGCCGAGGTTCGACGTGCCGTTGGCAAAGGCAGTGCTCGTCCCAATATGGTAAAGGGGCGGAGGCGGAAAGTATCGAGTGCCTCGTACCTCGGTTGTTTGTAGTCTGTTGATCAGCTTGATTGCTTGATCGCTCGCCGACCTTATTCCAAATCAGCGGAGTTTGAAACCACACTCGCGTCATGTCACACCGGTGACAATCGATAGCGACGCGTCTTCTTTCTTCTCTGCCACGTCTACAACCCAAATTTCTCTCTCTGCGCACGTCGAACTATCCTCCAGACTGTCCTGAGACATTTTGGAAACACAAAATGGACAGAAATCCTCTGCAGCCGCCAGTCAAGCTTGTGCGGAGCTACAACAAACTTCCGCCCCTGCCAATTGTTCCGGTAATAACGAGCTTTGCCGGCGCTTTGGCTCCAGAAAGTCCAGTCACTCCTTCTCCTTCCTCTGCATCAACCCAGCCCTCCCTATGAGCCGCAAGGTGCACCCAATGGCAGAAATTGACGATGTTTTGCGCACCTACGGTTTCCCCAATCTTGGGGATTTTCTTGCTTGCCTTTTTCATCCGCGTGTTCGTGCTGAGAAGGATCTTCGCACGCAGCATCACAGGCAGGCTGTCGGCACATTTCTACAAGGCAAATCCACCGTTAAAATGGCGGATCTCATTGAGTCATTGTACCACCATCACAAAAGCCGACCCAAGAAAGACTCTGATGATTACCACTCTGCCTTTTCCCCCAACAAACCTCTTACCGAAATTCAGTGCGCCCGACCATGCTTATCCGCCTGGGCTACGCGACTCATCGGCAATCACGCATACTTCCGCGTTGGGAAACTCGCACGAAAGAATCGGGCGGGCGGGAGCCGTCGACGCCATCTGAGAGCTACAACAACAGCTGGTACAGTAAATACTTTTCAAAAATCCATGGGAGTTAGTGTCACAGGGTTTTGCAAAAGCCCCCACTAACTCATGGATATCCCCAAATGGGCTGTCCTGGCCTGATCCTTCTCTGCCATCCAGAGGCCATCATCCCGGCTGTTCTCGGCTTGGCCTAGCACCTTCCGGATATTCCAGGCATGCCAAAAATAATAAATTGTCCATTAAAATGGCCATATTTCAATTAAAATGGACAAAACTGATGGCTGCCTGTATTGGGATAGGATTGATGAGCCCCGGCCATTGCCTTAACATTGATGGGTGTTCGTATTCGGGTTTACAGCTGCTCTACCATTGATGGCTGCCCGTACTGGGGCTGCAATTGATGGAATGCTACAAAAAAGCGCCGCGTTTTGGAAATGTTTTGCATTTTGTGGGCCAACAAGGCTACTGATTGGAAAATGGTATAGGTGACTCTTGTAGCCCTCAATGAGCTCTACAATCTGAGCATAACTTTCCCTTTTTGGACACTAACACATTTCGCCCAAAAAGGAAATTCCTAGTATTAGCTCTTCCCTGGTGCATAGTTCAACTGTTTTGGATGATCTAACCATATAGGGATGCTATTCTAGGTTACTTGAAGCTGACCAGACCAAATTAGAGCCCATTATAGTGCAATAATAGGACGCAAATAGCGAATTTGATCAATTGTGTTCCTGGCCATGATGGATACAGCAATATAAATACCTCCTAACTGTATTAATTTGTTCTCCTAGGCTTTGAAGGTGACTGGGCCAAATCGGAGCCCATTATAGTGCAATAATAGAGTGAAAATAGCGAACTTTCCCTTTTTGGACACTAACACCTTGCACCCAAAAAAGGAAATTCCCTACATCAGCCCTTCCCTGGCTCATAATTCAACCGTTTTGGATGATCTAACCATATAGGGATGTTGTTCCAAGCTTTGTGAAGCTGACTAGAGCACAGTGGAGCTCATTACAGTGCAATGATAGGGTGAAAATAGCGAATTTGATTGATTGTGTTCCTGGCCATAATATCTTGGGGATATAGCGATATAGATACCTCCTGACTGTATTAATTTGTTCCCCTAGAGTATAAAAGCACCCTGCAAGCAATAAACTATGTGATGATCATTAAGAACATCGCATTTTGGCCATACAAGGAAATTCCATTTTCGCTCTATTCTGGCTCTCCCCAGGGTGTGGGATATCCCCACACGCATGTTTTAAACTTATCTGATGTATATATCTTGGAAATGTGGACAGCTGACACCAAGGTCACCCCATACCCCATGATTTGAGGTGATCATGTGCTATAGTGCTGTTCACCCCATTCAGCATGCTACAGGGTCATAGGGATCCTTCTGAGCAATTCAAACAGATATTCCAGGCCATATGAAGAGTTCCCAGCCAAAAAGCAGGTTAATATGGGATCATAAACTCGAAATATGTCAGATGTCATTTCTTGGTTGTTTTATGAATAGGGCACCAAGGAGACCAGTGAGTGCGAAATAGACACTGAGAATGGGAAGGGAGAGTGTAAATGACTCAGAATATGCTTTATTTGAAGTGTTTTGGTCGAGTTTCGGCTGAATACTGTTGCTGAGCATATAGGTTGGAGTACAACTTTGGTTCCATATACTGCCCATGGTTCAAAACACCATCTGGCCAGAATTTCACCAAAACACTTCAAATAAAGCTCAATCTGAGTCAGCTATACTGTCTCTTCCCATTCTCAGTGTCTATTTCGCACTCACTGGTCTCCTTGGTGCCCTATTCATGAAACAACCAAGAAATGACATCTGACATATTTCGAGTTTATGATCCCATATTAACCTGCTTTTTGGCTGGGAACTCTTCATATGGCCTGGAATATCTGTTTGAATTGCTCAGAAGGATCCCTATAACCCTGTGGCATGCTGAATGGGGTGAACAGCACTATAGCACATGATCACCTCAAATCATGGGGTATGGGGTGACCTTGGTGTCAGCTGTCCACATTTCCAAGATATATACATCAGCTAAGTCCAAAACATGTGTGTTGGGATATCTCACACCCTGGGGAGGGCCAGAATAGGGCGAAAATGGAATTTCCCTGTATGGCCAAAATGCGATGTTCTTAATGATCATCACATAATTTATTGCTTGCAGGGTGCTTTATGGCCTAGGGGAACAAAGAAATACAGTCAAAAGGTATCTACATCGCTGTATCCCCAAGATATTAGGGCCAGGAACACAATCTACCAAATTCGCTATTTTCACCATATTATTGCAATGTAATGGGCTCCACTGTGCTCTAGTCAGCTTCAAGGAGGTCAGAATACCATCCCTATACGGTTAGATCATCCAAAACAGTTGAATTCTGACCCAGGGAAGGGCTGATATAGGAAATTTCCTTTTTTGGGTGCAATGTGTTAGTGTCCAAAAAGGGAAAGTTCGCTATTTTCAGTCTATTATTGCACTATCATGAGTTGCAATTTGTCCCAGTGACCTTCAATGCCTAGGGAAGCAAATTAATACACTCAGAAGGTATTTATATTGCTGCATCCCCAAGATATCATGGCCAGGAACACAATTTACCAAATTCGCTATTTTCACCATATTGGTACACTATAATTGATTACAATTTGACCCAGTCACCTTCAAAACCTAGGATAACAAATCAATACAGTCAGGAGGTATATATATTGCTGCATTGCCAGGATATCATGGCCAGGAACACAATTGATCAAATTCGCTATTTGCGTCCTATTATTGCACTATAATGGGCTCTAATTTGGTCTGGTCAGCTTCAAGTAACCTAGAATAGCATCCCTATATGGTTAGATCATCCAAAACAGTTGAACTATGCACCAGGGAAGAGCTAATACTAGGAATTTCCTTTTTGGGCGAAATGTGTTAGTGTCCAAAAAGGGAAAGTTATGCTCAGATTGTAGAGCTCATTGAGGGCTACAAGAGTCACCTATACCATTTTCCAATCAGTAGCCTTGTTGGCCCACAAAATGCAAAACATTTCCAAAACGCGGCGCTTTTTTGTAGCATTCCATCAATTGCAGCCCCAGTACGGGCAGCCATCAATGGTAGAGCAGCTGTAAACCCGAATACGAACACCCATCAATGTTAAGGCAATGGCCGGGGCTCATCAATCCTATCCCAATACAGGCAGCCATCAGTTTTGTCCATTTTAATTGAAATATGGCCATTTTAATGGACAATTTATTATTTTTGGCATGCCTGGAATATCCGGAAGGTGCTAGGCCAAGCCGAGAACAGCCGGGATGATGGCCTCTGGATGGCAGAGAAGGATCAGGCCAGGACAGCCCATTTGGGGATATCCATGAGTTAGTGGGGGCTTTTGCAAAACCCCGTGACACTAATGTGTGGGGACTTTGCAAAGTGCTTACTGTATGTAGTGGCGTCACCATCTTCAGTCCGATTCCTTCTTTACGTTTGCTAATACCATTCGCTCCATGAACTCCCTCCTTGTGAATACCAAATCCCACCTCACCGACGAGCGCCTCCGCAGCCACCTCGAGTCTGCGATGTGCCACGACCTCTTGGACGACTACAGGGCTGACCCCATCGCCAAGGCCGTCGACACCACGAAACTGTCGCTCTGGCTCCACGAAGTGAAACACATTGACGATGCACGCCTCCGCGGCTACAATCACATGAAAGCCGCCGTCGAGGAAGTCGAGCGCAAGCTCAACAAGTGCCTCACCCCCGCCGGCGACAGCGGTGGCTCAGCGAAGCGTCCTCGCTCCGACGGCCCCTCCAACTCCTCCGCTGGCAACAACACCACCAAGCGCTGCCCGCCGCTGATGGAGGAGGAGAAGAAGATTCTTGACGCCAACCAGGGCTGCCGCCGCTGCCGCCTCCCGTTCCAGATGACTCACCGCAGCTCCGACAAAACGTGCCTTTTCCCCTCGGCCGATCCGTACGTTCCTGTAACGTAGAAGTTCGTCGACAACTTCCGCAAGGGGAAAGGCAAGGAGAATGCCCCTGCCGCAGCCGCCGCTGTTGTCGACACCCACGTCGCCACTGTTGTCATGAACCGTCTTTTCATTTTACTCCCAGAACCCGAACAACCCGAACAACCCGATCATTGATCAGATCAACTATCTGATCAATCGAACTTGGATACCGTTTTAGGATCCCAAACGGTTATGATCAGTTTCCCGACCCTCGGGTTCCCGATCACCCCTCTACGTTCCTATACCCCTTCATTTACTTCGCATTAATCTTGTCCGTTGTCATTGGACACTGTACCTTAATTTACAAACCCCTAGGGACTTTAGTATATAAACCGTAGTTATTCTCCTGTACTTTACACTATTCTAGTCTAAACTCCAGGCTTATTCATTGGAACTCTTCGTGCTTCAGTCGCCCTCGTCACCTCAGAACCCGGAATCTGCTCTGTGCTGACAAAAGAATAGTGTCTCTACACGGCGTACCCGACTGGACGTAACACGATGAGCACCGAATATGTGCTCCCCTCGATGGAGAGCTTTGGCGCCCTAAACGGCGAGGAGAGGGACAGCGTCCTGCTGCAGGCCCTACAACACGCAGGAGGGCAATTCGGAGTGATGCAGGAGGAACTGGGGAACCTGCGCGGAGAGAATCGTCTGCTCCGCGAGGACAACGTCCATTCGCAACAACTCTTGCGCGATGCCCTCGTCGCCTTGGGAAGAGCCTCTACGGGAGGGCCCAGGGAGACTAAACAGGTGAAGACGGCCCGTGTCGCCGCCCCTACCCCGTTTAAAGGAGACTCCGAATTGGTGGACTCCTATCTGGCGGAGTGCTGGTTGCACTTCCTGGACAACCCGACGTACGAGCGGGACAGCGCGAAGATCGCCTTCGTCCTGTCCTACATGAAGGAAGGATCGGCAGCGGCATGGGCCAACAACGTTGTGCAGGCCATGCGCAACCCGAGGGACCCCGATACCCCGCTGTATCGGAGTTACGAGGTCTTCGAGAAGAACCTCATTGATGCCTTTAAAGGAGGGGCACAGGTGGAAATCGCGCAGGCTAAAATCGAGAAGCTGCGCCAGGGTGCGGGAACGGCCACGGAGTACTTCACGCTCCTGGACACATACAACAACACCGCGGGTTACGACGAAACCACGCTTATCCGTCTCCTCAAGCAGGGGATCCTGAAGCCGGTTCTGCAGTCCGTCTACGGACAAACCGCACTACCGATCACCTACGCCGACTGGAAGGTGGCGGTCATCAAGCACGACGGGTTGCGTCGCGCCTTCCACGTTATGGATGGCGCGCTTCGCGATCGTCCCGTCACGGTGCCTAAGGTGCAACAGAACCAGAACCCGGGGAACTTCTTCCGCAGGAACGAGCAGCGCGCTCCAACGAATCCCCCTGCGGCCGTCGTTCCGCCCCCGGTCGCCACTGGCGGGGCCCCTAGCGCAGGGCCCGCGCCTATGGATATAGACCGGACGGTCAGCAAGAAGCCGGTTCCCCGATGCTACCAGTGCGGAGAAGTCGGGCACATGGCCCGTAACTGCACTACCCGAGGACCCACCAACCCGCAATTCCGAGCCTTGATCTCGGAGATGATGGAGGAACGCCTCGGGAAGGAGGATTTTCCCGAAGAATCCGAGTGAAGACTGTGCCCTCGGATTCTCGTATACCCCCCCCCACCTGTAACGACTTCGAACAATTCATTCTCTGTTTTGACTATCGAAGAACCCAGTGTGGGGGAAGACACAGTGGAGATGGAAGGAGAGGGAGCGAGGACTCCCTCTAAGTCTGAGAAGAGTGAGGGAGCCGTTTCTCCCTCTGACTCTAAGCGAAGGGGCAAGAAACCCCGGAAGCCCGAGCGGGAGAAAGCGGAATGGCGCAGACTCCCCCTCGGAAGCGCGCGTCGGGTTGCAACCCGAGCGCGGGCACAAGAATGGAAGGCGCGGGAGATTATACCAAGTGGACTCACCCGGCCAGAATACAAGAAGTGGACGATGAGATGGTGGAAGAAATCCGGACGGCTTACTTCCCCGACGCCCTGGGCATACTGGACAACTTGAAAGAGCCACCACAGTATATCCGGGCCACTGGGAACTCCATGATGGTTCCAATGACCCTTGAAGGGCTGAATAACCTTAAAGGTTATACAGTGGTCGGGTTGTTGGACAGTGGGGCTACCAACGGATTCATAAACCAGCGGTTCGTCGACGAGCACGGAATCGAAGTGGAACCCCTAACCGTAGCGGTTCCGGTTTACAACGCGGACGGGTCCCTCAACAAAGGAGGACGCATCACCCACGTTGCGCGCATGCGTCTCCGAATGCAGGACCATGCCGAAATCTTCTCGTTTGCGGTAACGGATACTGGGAAGAGCGACGTGATCATCGGGTTCAATTGGTTGAAACAACACAACCCGGAGATCGACTGGCAGAAACAAACCATTCGTTTCTCCAGGTGTCCTGCCGCTTGCAAACGAGCCCGCTTATGGGAGGAGTGGGAGGAGGAGGACAACGCCGACATAGGAGAGGGAGACCGTATCTTCGTCACGAAGATGTATCCCGAAGACGTTCTGGACACCCGGGATGCCGAACACCTCCGCGCTATGGGTAGCGTGGCTACAAAGCTGGCGGCCGCTGCTCACGAGGCCAAGGGAACTAAGACGCTGGAGGAGAGCGTCCCCGCTCATTATCTGGGGGAATTTCGAGGGGTCTTCGAGAAAAAAGACTTCGATAAACTGCCGGAGCGGCGAAAGTGGGACCACGCAATAGAGTTGAAACCCGGCGCAGAACCCGTAAAAGGGCGGAGTATTCCATTGTCCGTCCCGGAACAGGCGGAATTGGACGCGTTCATCAAAGAACATGTGGAAACCGGCCGTATTCGCCCCTCGAAATCGCCATGGGCCTCTCCTTTCTTCTTTGTGAAGAAGAAGGATGGGAAACTACGGCCTGTTCAGGACTATCGGAAGTTGAACTCCCTTACCATCAAGAACCGGTACCCTCTTCCGTTGATCTCGGAGATCATGCACATGCTCCGTAAGGCAACCTGGTTCACTAAATTGGACGTTCGATGGGGATACAACAATATCCGGATCAAGGAAGGAGATGAAGAGAAAGCCGCGTTCGTCACAAACCGAGGGTTGTGGGAACCGTTGGTTATGTTCTTCGGCCTTACGAATTCGCCGGCCACCTTCCAATCCATGATGAACGACATCTTTGCGGATCTTATTGCGGAAGGACGGGTTATTGTTTATCTGGACGATATTCTCATCTATTCGGAACATCTGGAGGAACACCGCTCCACAGTCAAGGAGGTCTTGCGGATTCTTCAGGAAAACGAGTTGTTCCTGAAACCCGAGAAATGCGAGTTCGAACAGAGAGAGGTCGAATACCTGGGCGTCATCGTCGGCGATGGTAAAATTCGAATGGACCCCATAAAAGTCGAGGGCGTTCGACAATGGGCAACCCCGAGGAATGTCAAAGACGTACAAAGCTTCCTCGGGTTCCTCAACTTCTACCGACGCTTCATCAAAGGTTTCGGGGATTACGCGAAGCCGTTAACTCGTCTTACCCGGAAAGATTACAAGTGGAGGTGGGGAGAGTTGGAAAAGAACGCGTTTCGACCAATTAATATTGGCCGTAACCTCGGAACCCGTGCTACATTTTCCAACGGACGATGGGGAATGGCGGGTGGAGGCGGATTCCTCGGATTACGCCATGGGGCCTGCTTGACGCAGTGCCAGGACGGGGTGTGGGTTCCGATTGCGTTCATGTCCAAGGGACTGAACGACACCGAGCGGAACTACGACATCCACGACAAGGAGATGTTGGCGATCATGCGGGCCCTTTACGAATGGCGACACTATCTACAGGGCAGTCAGCGGAAATTCGAGATCTGGACCGACCACAAGAATCTGGAGTACTTCACCACGACGAAGAAACTCAATAGACGACAGGCTCGGTGGTCTTTGGAACTCAGCGAATACGACTTCGCGCTCATTCATAAACCCGGGAAACAACATGCGAAGACCGACGCGCTTTCGAGGCGAAGCGGTCATGAGAAGGGGGCGCAGGATAATTCGAATCTTGTGCTGTTGCCGGAACAGTACTTCCGGAGGATGGACGGAGAGGAATTTTTGAAAGCCATGCCGGTGGTCTTGGACGACACGGCGGGCGATCAGTTCATGGAGGACATCAAGGGTGGTAAAGCCGATTGGGAAGACGTGGTGAAGAAAGCGCTAGAAGAAAAGGCCGAGGGCTGGGAAGAACACGAGGACGGGTTCGTAACCCGGTATCGAACCGTATATGTTCCCCCGACTGGAGATCTGCGACACCGGATTCTACGAGCACACCACGACGACTACATTTCCGGACATCCGGGGCAATTCCGAACGGCGGAATTAATAACCCGGAACTACTACTGGCCCTCTCTGCTATCGGACGCTAAACGATATGTCTCGGCTTGTCCTGTGTGTCAGAGGACGAAGCTCTTTCCCTCTAAGCTCCGAGGACCACTACACCCCAACGCGGTTCCGGAAAGGGTTTGGCAGAACGTTTCAGTGGACTTAATCACCAAACTACCCGTCAGTAATGGGTACGACTCTATCGCGGTGATTGTGGATCGACTAGGGAAAGGAATCCGGGTGGTGCCTTGCACAGAGCACCTGGGAGGAGAGGGGATGGCGCGCATTTACCGCGACCATGTGTGGAAAGACTTCGGGTTGCCCGAGGTGGTGATTAGCGACCGTGGAACGCAGTTCGTGGGGCACTTCATGCGGGATTTGTTGAAGCTCCTTGGCATAAAATCGAACGCTTCGACGGCCTACCACCCGCAAACCGATGGACAAACCGAACGAGTCAACCAGAACATCGAGCAATACCTTCGGGTTTTCACCAACTTCCTGCAGGACGACTGGGCGGATTGGTTGACTCTGGCAGGAATTCAACCACAACGACCAGGTTAGCAAGACTACGGGTTTCAGCCCCTTCTTCGTGACCATGGGGTTCCACCCGCGGAAGGGGACGGAACCACGTCTTGAAGTACCGACCGAGGACGCGACGAAATTTGCAACCCGGATGTCAAAGGTCCGAGAGGAAGCGGGAGCCGCAATGCGCGCAGCGCAGGAGACGATGAAAAGGTTCTACGATGCCAAACGACAGGCAGACCCCGACTACAAACCCGGCGATAAGGTGTACCTCTCTGGAGCAAATTTGGTCACACATCGCCCGACGAAGAAGTTCGAAGCTCGGCGCTATGGTCCTTTCACGGTCGTCCGTAAAGTGGGAGCCATCTCCTATGAGCTTAAACTTCCCGACTCCTGGAAAGTGCATCCAGTCTTCAACACCGTGTTCCTTCGACCCTGGGTTCCACCGGTGGCGGCTCATCAGCATCATGACGATCCCCCTCCGCCTGACGTGGTGGACGGGGTTGATCTCTATGAGATTGCCGAGGTGCTGAAGATACGCCTCAACAAAAAGCGGAAACGCTTGCAGTACCTGATTCGATGGGAGGGTTATGGGCCCGAGGATAATACCTGGGAGCCCTTGGAACACTTGGGGGATTCTACCGAATGTCCTTGAAGACTTCTACGAGAAATACCCGGCGGCTCTGAGAGAGACCGCACACGGACGGAAGTGGGTCATCACAGGCCAGGACCTGTGGAACAAGAAGCGGCGTCGATCGTGAAACCCGAGGCGGGTTTCACCTAGAGGGGGGGTAATGTCATGAACCGTCTTTTCATTTTACTCCCAGAACCCGAACAACCCGAACAACCCGATCATTGATCAGATCAACTATCTGATCAATCGAACTTGGATACCGTTTTAGGATCCCCAAACGGTTATGATCGGTTTCCCGACCCTCGGGTTCCCGATCACCCCTCTACGTTCCTATACCCCTTCATTTACTTCGCATTAATCTTGTCCGTTGTCATGGACACTGTACCTTAATTTACAAACCCCTAGGGACTTTAGTATATAAACCGTAGTTATTCTCCTGTACTTTACACTATTCTAGTCTAAACTCCAGGCTTATTCATTGGAACTCTTCGTGCTTCAGTCGCCCTCGTCACCTCAGAACCCGGAATCTGCTCTGTGCTGACAACTGTCTTGCCTGACATCGATGACCCGAACGATAGCAGCGGGACGTCGGACGGTGATCTCTCCGGACGCAACATGAGTTTTCCCCACAAAGTCCCCCACTTCTTCTGGAAGTTTCTCATGGACGGCCCCGCCGTTGACTTCCCCATTCCTGTCCGCGGTCTTATTGATGATGGTTCGCATTTAGTTCTAATTACCCCGGAACTTGTCAATCGTCTCAAGCTCTGCCGCCGCCTCTTGCACGTTCCTGAAACTGTTGATGTCGCGATGTCTGATTCCTCCACCTCGAAGAAGACCTTGACTGAGTATGTCCACCTACACTGCATTAGTACCGATTCTCATTGGACATCAAATACTGTACGCGCCCTGATCGCTCCGGGACTTTGCGCCCCCGTTATTCTTGGACTCCCGTGGCTCGCACGTAACCACATAGTTATAGACCACCATGAATGCACTGTTGTAGACAAGCGGGTTAATTACGATCTTTTGGACCCCACACCTTTGCCCCCGCCTAAGCCGCCCTTAATCAAACTTCGTGAGTGAATGAAAACTACAAAGGCCGACCACATCACAATGGCTAAGGAGTTGGCCTCTGTTTGCGCAGTCCGTCGCGAGCGCCTTGAACGAGAAACACCTTTTCAAGCCTGTCAAGGAAGTCAATGTAATAGCCGCAATCCGCGAACGTGTTGAAATCCTCACCGATTGGGAACGGCTCCAGCAGCTTGCGGACAAACTCAAAAGCAAGTACAGGCCAATCTTTGAACCAATTCCACACGCAGACCGCTTGCCGACTGATGTCCAATGCGAGATTCAAATG